>CM058232.1:29129403-29193811 GCA_030180135.1 Orychophragmus violaceus | reverse complement strand
TAGTGCAGAAATATAAACACGCAGACTCGCTGAGACTCTAGCACAGATCACGCAATCAATAACAACAATAATAGTCCCACTATTCCGCAAGCCTCTACACTACTCAACTCACCGCTCTGACTAGGTAAGATACCTAGTCAGCACCACTAACTTACCCGGTCCCAAGACCGGAGTAAGTGTCCGCAATGACTACTCGGCCCAACACCGAGCAGTCTAATAAACCTGCACACCAAATTCACCACAACAATAATACAGCACGCAATAACAACCAATCACACAATCACACTAATCATCACACAAGCAGGCCTATTTAGGGTTTCTAAGTCTTTTAAGCCAATTCACGCCCGCTACCTTGGGTTAACCGCTTGTTAACCCGTAGACGGTTCACCAATCACCACACTTCTTATTACTTAACCAAACCTAGTCATCACTCATTAATTCCCCGATCCGTCGGTTTAGAGTTAGTAAACTTACTAACTCCCCGACGTCTCATTATTAACTTAATTAATTCATTACCCAAATCCGCTATTAAACCTAAACCCCGATCCCGATACAATATTCTATAAGTTTGTTTAGGTTTAACTCGTATTTTAGTGTCGTCTTAATTCCCGTACATAGATTCATTAATTATCGTTCTTGTACTTATAAATATATATATACAACGAATACGTTTTACTCAACCTAGCGGCACGGAATCGGTTATCCCTTTTTAATTATAAACCCTAATCAGGTTTACTTGGTTTTCTCCGGTTAATCATTAATGTCCAATTAATCTTATATTTACTAATTAGTTAATCTCGGGTCAACGTCTTAGTGACTACGGTTTAGTGGTTTCCCGGTTTAATTAAGGTTATGCGTTTTCGAGCCGACTCACCGAATAGTGGCTTTTGGCGCGGATGCGGATTCCCGGACTATCAAACACTCCTGATACACATAACCACAAAACCAGTCAATCTCGGATTCAACTTAAACCGGCCCAACACCTTAACCAACCGGTTTGATTAAACCGGTTTAGGGTTAAACCGTTGACCCGGTTTAACATCCTTTGACCCGGTTTAATCCCACCACAAACCAACTCAAATTCTAAAACCAACTGTACCAATGGACTGAGGGAAGAATCGGCTGGCTTTTGGCGGTGGCGGAGCTTCCCGGCGGCGTTGACTCCGGCGTTGACCACGGCGGCGGAGCTTTGACCGGCGGCGGAGCGTTGACCGGCGGCGGAGGGGCTTTTTACGGCGGTTTCTTCTACAGATCTACACACCAAAATGATCACCACCAATAGATCTATTCAATACCGGCCTTAAAACATCCACAAACTAAGGAGAAGGGTAAGGTTCTACAAACCCTAAGGAGCGGCTTCTTCCAAGCGGTTTTCCGGCGATCTCCGGTGGCTACGGGGGCGGCGGTTCACTGGAAAAGATAGAGAATCTCAGCACAAACACATAGCACTTTGCAGAACTAAATTTGAAGCTATAGAAAGAAAGTTACAAGCTTTTCTTGCCTAAGAAGCAAAAGGAGGAGGAGGAGCTCCGGCGGCTGATTCCGGCGACTATAGCGGCGGCGACCAGCTGGAAAAGGTAGAGGAGCTCAATAGGAAGCCATGGGGCTTTGTAGATCTGAATTTGAGTTTATAAAAAGAAAGTTATGGAATTTCTTGCAAAACAAGGTTTAATGACAAATCTAGGGTTCTTGAGCTTTTCTTGGAGATTCAAGAACATGCAAGAGTTTCTGGACAAGGACTTGCCTGATCTTGAGTGACAGAGAGAGGCAAGAGTGGCCGAGAGTGAGAGAGAGGATTTGGTGGAAGAGGAGCAAAGATTTGAGCTTGATTCACTCAAGAACACAAAAAGAACATGCAAGGATTTTGATGGATTCCTCAAGAACACTAACACAAACACAAGCAAGGTAATGTTTCTGGCTAGAGAGGAAGAGAGAGCGCGAGAGAGAGTCTGAGAGAGAGCTAGAGTAGAGTGTTTGGTGAGTACATTGCATTAGACAAGACATTGTTTGCATGCATGAGGAGAGATTCATAGAATCTTGGCATGCTTGACACCTCACCATGCAATGGTGGCGACAGGGGGAAGAGACAAGTGTCTCTCTGAGCATTATTTGTTGCCAAATCACACATTAAACCATATCTAATCACACCATTAATCTCTCTTACTCATTGCTCGGTTTTGCGGATTTTCGGGTTTAATATTTTAGAACAGCTTCGGATGATTCCATAAATTCCAAAACCTCCAAAATAAGATTCTCCATGCTTTTAGATGAATTTATCATTTTGAATCACTCCGTTCGGGCTTACGTAGCTCAAGATATGAATTTCCGAAGTTTCTTCGGTTTAGTCGGTTTCCATCCCGACAAGCCGAAAAACTCGTTTTCGCTCCGATTCTTCCAATTCCGATCTTGTAAACATTCATTATGTTAAATCATAAGAATATTTGGTCCGTCTCGGTTTCCGTCTCGAACTTTGGTAAACTTACCATTTTACCCCTGACTTAGGTAAAATGACGGTTTTACCCTCGGTTGACTTTCTGCTGCCCGTTGACCGTATTTTGAATACGGGGTATCACAAAACTTGTAAAATTCATAACAGGAGCTACGGGTGTCTGATTGAGTTGAAGAGAATTTCTAAATGCTTCTAAATAAGTCTAATATTTTAAATCAAGCTTGGAGGATTTATTTCAGAGGCTACGGGGCTCTAAATATTTTTTTAATGGGCTGTCGGGAATGGAAACCGAGAAAAAGACGGAAACACCTCTAAAGTCAAAAAATTATGGAATTTTGACCACAGCTTCAATAAAATATGTAGAAGCTATGGTTAAAGGTATTCATCAATATTTTACTCCTAGATTAAGTTATGAATTTTTGGTCATTAAAAGTAATTAAGGACTAAAATTTCAAAATAAAATCAAGGAAGATTGGTATTGGTTCAGGCTGATCAGAGCTGATAAATGAAGTTATTTTGTACCTTATTCAAGCCAATTAAGAGGCTTGGGCCACGAAAATCCATCAAGAGAAAAGAAGAGGCCTTGTGAGTTTTGGTACAATGAATCTACAAAAATTTATTGGCCCAAACCCAAGGGACTTTTAGATGGGCTCTACAGGTGTAAGATGGATGTTAAAATGAGGTGTTTCTGGCCAACACCTGGTGAGAAGTCGTGGCAAAATATGGGAGAAGAGAGGAGACAGATGGAGGGTGGAGATCACTCCACTTTTGCTATAAAAAGAGGCCTCCACACCTCTCATTCTTCACACCAAAAACTCTCAAAGCAAAGAGAAATAAATAATATAGAAAGAAGAGAGGGAGAAGGGAGGAGGAAGAAGAAGAAGGAGGCGGATAGAAGAAGAAGGAGGAGGAGAAGAAGCCAGAGGAAAAGAAGGAGAAGGAGAAGAAGAAAGAGAGAAGAAGAATAAGAGAGAGAGAGAGGCGTGAAGAAGAAGAAGAAGAAAGAGAGAAAAAGCATGAAGAAGAGAGAGAGAGAAGATGAAGCTTGAAGAAGAAGAAGAGAGAGAGAAGATGAAGCATGAGAGAAGAAGAAGAGAGAGAGAATCAGAGGAGAGAGAGAAAAGGAGGAGAGAGAAGATGAGGATAGTTCAGAGGCTCTATCAAAATCGCTAAGGTCAACGGTACGGTCAAGTGCGGGTCAAGTTCGGGTCAAGTTCGGGTCAAAGCAAGTCGACGATTCGGGGAAGGTTCGGGTTAGCGTCGGGTTCGTACCGGGTCTCGTTGTTCAGCTAGTCCGTCAATCCGTCTGTCCGTCGTCATAATAACACTGTGAGTCTGCTAAATTGTGTGTTGTATTTCGTTAGAATCATATAGATCCGGAATTGATAAACCGTAGTTTAGGTTGCATACCTGATTGGTTGAATTGGTTAGAACGGCTAGGTTGATTAATAACTCGGTTAATTAATTAAATGGTTAGGTTAAAGGATGCATGCTAGTTAGCTTATATCCGTAAACGTTGATAGTTCGTTGATTGCTTGATTTGGTTGTTTCATTAAGTGATTGATAGTTCGTTGATTGCTTGATTGCGTGATGCATACATATAGAACGACATGCTAGGATGTATATACATATAAGAGTATTTAAGAACGTATCTAAAGGAATATATATATGGGAAATTATGAGTTGATTAAAATACAGTTAAAAGACATAACACACTTAGAATATAATAACGGGAGGGTTAATTAGTCGGGTTAAAGGTAATGAATGGAAGTTAATGAATAATGAGATGTCAGGGAGTTAGTAATCTTACTAACTCTAAACGACAGATCGAGGACATATTAAAAGATACTTAAGGAAGGGATAAGTAAAAGAAGTGGTGTGATTGATGGGCCGTCTACAAGATTAGTAATCCATTAATCCCAAGGTAGCAGATTGAATGAGTAAATGTTAAGGATTGAATGAGTAGAGGTTAAGTAAATATTAAAGGACTAATAAACCTAAATAAATGTTTGTGTGATGTTGTGATTGTTTGATTGTTTATCTACTTCGGTGTTGGGCTGAGTAGACTGTTGATTGTTTGTGTGATGTTGTATCTACTTCGGTGTTGGACCGAGTAGAATGTTGACTGCTTAATCTTTTATTTACTTCGGTGTTGGGCCGAGCAGACTGTACTGGTAGATACTTACTCTGGTGCGGGACCTAGTAAGTTTGGGTGATGTGGAGGTTGGTGATAGGACTTGCGGGACGGATTGTGGATTAAGATAGTGTTTCTATTTGACCTTCTGAGTCTCAGTGAGTCTGCTTGTTTACATTGCTGTTATTAGAACTTTATAGGGTGCGTTAGATCCCGCAAGTCTAGAGATGGCGTTCCGGGACTTCTAACCCGATTGGATCCTCGGGTAGTTACCTGATCGGACACGGGCCTTCGGGTGGTGATTCTAGTTATGGTGTTAACCTACTGAGTGACGCCGGTCGGGGTGTGGTACGGAGAATACGGGATCGCGTCCTAGGGCCGGACTGCATGGAAGCTTGGTTATCTAGGGGTTGAAACACCCCGACCCGGCCTTCCTAGGCCGCGGTCAATGCGTTCCAGTGGTCAGGCCGAACCCTGGCCTGAACCTCCCTAAATTTCGTCCTATTTTAAATTTTCCCTTAGGAACAAGTACTCTTCGGATCTTCTCATTGACTTCTAGTCTTAGATCTTTCATACTTAATACTACGCAGCGGAAATCCTTACTTAACATTTCTATCGTTCTCCTAAAGAACAATCCATCTGTGAACCTCTTATAACCTTATTTAGCTCCCTTAAACTCTTTCGAGGTTCCTCTCTTATCTATCCGTTCTAACAACCTAAGTCTTGCTTAGATTGTTCCATTCACCTATTCCGTTCTAACTTTCTTTAGATTATTCTAGTATTTTAAACTCGTACCTTAGCCTTCGGTGAAGTTGGTGTGAGGCTAGCTCCGCGTTCAGCTTAGCTCATCCGTTCAACAACCCCTAGAACACACCCCCTTTGTACTTAGTCATTCAACCAACCATCCCTACATGACCGAGTACAAAAGAGGTCTTCTTGTTCCTTCCTTTGACCACCATCATCCTTGATCCTTTGCTTGATCATCCATGTTCATAAGGGCGAGCCGCGTCCCAACCGTTCCTGGATCCGCGACCGTATCGCGACCCGCGGTCGTACGCGTTCGTTCGTATGATCGTCTGTACGTTCATCACGGATGTCCGTAAGGCCATCTGTGTGACCGTCACGGTCGTCCGTGCGATCGTCCGTATGATCGTCACGGTCGTCCGTGAACAGACGCGACTGTTCGTGAACGGACACGACCATTCATGAACGGACACGACTGTCCGTGAACGGTTACGGTCGTCCGTTCACGACCCGCGTGCGTCCGTAACCCACGATCGTCTGTATCGTCCTGCGGACGTACATGATCGCACTGTGGTCGTTCGTGTACGACCCACGGTCGTCCGTATCGTCCGGCGGATGTACGTGATCGCACCGTGGTCGTTCGTGTACAACCCACGGTCGTCCGTATCGTCCAAAACCGCCAGCCATTACCCTTAGGTTTTATGGCCAAAATCCCTCTTTTTCTTATAGTTTTGGTTGGCCTTTGCCTTAGGAAATCAGGAGCATTATTCCCTGAGAGATAGGTGGCAAAATTGGCTTCTATATGGGGTATTTATAAGCCCCAATTCGTGCCATAACTTCCCTTGGAGAAGGGTTACCTTGTTTGGCCGAATGGGTGCAACCTTCCATGGTGCCCCTTCGCCATTGTGCCCCTTGGTCAGCTAGTGTCACTAGATGACGAGCTGACCCAACACTTGAACACTCAAGCTAGTTGGGTTGAGCTGGTTGCCAGCTGACCTAGCTGACCAGCTCAACTGTTCAGCTCCTTTGGGCTGAACACTTCCTTTCCAGCTGCTTTTCTTTAGGCCAAGCTTCTCCCATATGAGCTTGACCTTCTTATGCCTATGGAACACTCTCATTGATCTTCCTTGATCATGTGTTCGGTCTTATGGTCCCATAGACAGCCCAAACGTTTAGGGTGGGGTCAGTCTCTCGGTTCCGGGATGTTACAAGTCTACCCCCCTTAAAAGGGATTCGTCCCCGAATCCGACTTAAGGCATTTATCCCGTTCAAACTTTATGAACCACTTGGGAGCTAATAACATCCCGAAATATTAGTAGAACATAACCATTCTATGTTCTCTCTATTCGGCCTAAGTCCATTTATGGTCGTCCTTGCCGGATCCATTCATCTCGGAATAAGTCGCGTATGACCAGACTTCCCCATTCGGTTCCCGCGCGTGGATCATCCGTGCCCAGCGTGCCAATCTTCGGTCAACCACCCCAACGGCTGCCGTTCGATCTCGCTTAGCTGTCCGAACTTCTCTTGCCCATAACTCACGGTTCATTCCGCGCTTAATCCGACTTGTGGCTCACGGTCTTGGCCATGGCCGATCAACAACTAACCATGGACTAAGCCGTTGAGAGATCCATACATTCCCGGGGCAGGGATGTTACAAGTCTCCCCCACCAAATTGGGAATTCGTCCCCGAATTCGGTGGTGGTTAAATTTTGTGTACACCCTTCCTGTCCCGGTTTGGTATGCCTTTCCATTTCCCATTGACCTAGGTCTGTCAAGACTTAACCATTTCCCTGATTTTTGTCTTGTCTTAGACTTAGTCAAATCCTGATCATAATCCTTACGGACTTGATCCACACTTGATCCTCGCCCTCCATGGACTTGATCATAGTGTCCCGATCTTAGTAAATCTCTTACTAAATCATTTTCAGGCTTTTTATTCCCTGTAGGACTCGACCTCGGTTATGGTTCTTACGCAATGCCAATGCTAAGCAACCTAACCCTTTTCCCCAAATGTAATGCCCACAAAACATTTGAAGAAGTGGGGTTCAGTGACAGACCAGCAATCGCAGCATAGGACTCGTCCACGCCAATGTCCTTAACCAGTTCATAAACCCTAGTGTCTCGGTTAGCGCTTGGCCTTTACCGTTTGATTTACACTCCCACGTTTTACTTCTGGTCTCTGCTTTTACAATGGAAGCATATCATTGGTCTTTCATTGTCACTTTCCTTCCCCTTATTTTGCAAACATCTTAGGCTCCTAGGTCCCTGCCGTTGCACTTCGCACGTACTTTATTTGCTTTTACACTCCCCAAATTGCGCTTCCATTGTTTCCGCAAGTGGTACCTTTGGTGCGGTTCCCGGAGGATGGGGATCAGCCCCAACTGAATCCCATTTTCCTCCTTACTTTGCGGACAGTCGGATCCCTTGGTCCTTGCTGCCGCCTTCGCACATACTTTGGCGCGGATATCTAGAGGTATGGTGATCAGACCCGACTTAATCCCATTTCCCTCTTTACTTTGCGGACAATCAGATCCCTTGGTCCTTCCTGTCGCCTTCGCACATACTTTGGCGCGGATATCTAGAGGTATGGTGATCAGCCCCAACTTAATCCCATTTCCCTCTTTAGGTCCCTCCCGGTTCGGCCAGCCACTTTGTTCCCGTGACTGTGGCCTCTTCCAGTTCACCTCAACACCGTCTTGCGACCTTGATCCAACACTAAGTGCTTCCTTGGTGTACTTGTCTCCACAAGCCACCAATTATGCGACCATCGTCCTAGAAACAACTCCGCTCTGATACCAACTTGAAACACCCCGAACTGGCCTTCCTAGGCCGCGGTCGACGCGTTCCAGTGGTCAGGCCGAACCTTGGCCTGAACCTCCCTAAATTCCGTCCTATTTTAAATTTTCCCTTAGGAACAAGTATTCTTTGGATCTTCTCATTGACTTCTAGTATTAGATCCTTCATACTTAATACTAAGCAGCGTAAATCCTTACTTAACATTTCTATCGTTCTCCTAAAGAACGATCCATCCGGGAACCTCTTATAACCTTATTTAGCTCCCTTAAACTCTTTCGAGGTTCTACTCGTATCTATCCGTTCTAACAACCTAAGTCTTGCTTAGATTGTTCCATTCACCTATTCCGTTCTAACTTTCTTTAAACTATTCTAGTATTTTGAACTCGTACCTTAGCCTTTGGTGAAGCCGGTGTGAGGCTAGCTCCGCGTTCAGCTTAGCTCATCCGTTCAGCAACCCTTAGAACACACCCCCTTTGTACTTAGTCATTCAGCCAACCATCCCCACATGACCGAGTACAAAAGAGGTCTTCTTGTTCCTTCCTTTGACCACCCTCATCCTTGATCCTTTGCTTGATCATCCATGTTCATAAGGGCGAGCCGCGTCCCAACCGTTCCTGAATCCGTGACCCGCGGTTGTACGCGTTCGTCCGTGTGATCGTCTGCACGTTCGTCACGAACGTCCGTAAGGCCATCCGTGTGACCGTCATGGTCGTCCGTGGGATCGTCTGTATGATCGTCACGGTCGTCCGTGAACAGAAGCGACTGTCCGTGAATGGATACGACCATTTGTGAAAGGACACGACTGTCCGTGAACGGTTACGGTCGTCCGTGCATGACCCGCGTGCGTCCGTAAACGAACCACGGTCGTCCGTATCGGTGTTGGGCCGAGCAGACTGTTGATTGTTTGTGTGATTGTGTATCTACTTCGGTGTTGGGTCGAGTAGACTGTTGATTGCTTGATTGTTTATCTACTTCGGTGTTGGGCCGAGTAGAGTGTACTGGTAGATACTTACTCCGGTGCTGGACCGAGTAAGTTTGGGTGATATGGAGGTTGGTGATAGTACTTTCGGGATGGATTGGGGATTAAGATTGTTTCTATTTGACCTTGTCGGTCTTGCGTGATAGAGTCCCAGTGAGTCTGCTTGTTTACATTGCTGTTATTAGGACTCTATAGGGTGCGTTAGATCCCGCAAGTCTAGAGATGGCGTTTCGGTAATTCCGACCCGGTTGGATCCTCGAGTAGTTACCTGATCAGACACGGGCCTTCGGGTGGTGATTCTGGTTATGGTCGCTTCCTAGGGCCGGACTGCATGGAACCTTTGGTTATCTAGGGGTAACCCGAGTCACCGCGTATCGATGGATAGAGAACGGTTTCCTAGTCGTAGGACTTCGTGTTTTTGTCTAGGAGTCGTGGGAGGTTTTAGTTACCGTGGGGTAGCTAAGTGTTCCCGTGGAAGTTACCGAGTTCGCGTTTGGGCCCATGGTGTGGAGATTGCATTAGAGGTGCGATAGATAGATCAAGTTTAATCGAGAGCATGTGCCGCAGTGTTCTTGATTCCCTTGGTTACTTTTGTGTTGTTGTGTTGTTAATTGAATGCTTGTGTGTTGTGGAGCTCATCACGTCTTGGTAGCACATGATTAGCTATTGTACTTGATTGTTATTTTGGGTTCGGACGAGATTAGTATATTGTTAGCAGCCTTTAGTTGGGAGCCATCTCACTGGGTAATCTTAGATTCCTCATTAGACTCTTTTTGTGTTTTTCATGTTTGGCATAGCTCGGCGGATGCGTAGGAGACTCAGAGTAGTCTCGGGTTGGCATTGGGTGTCAGTTGTTTACGCATTTTGACTTTACTTTCGGTTTTGGATTTTATGGACCCAGTTAAATGATTTGTATTGGACCGTATATTGTTATGAATAAGATTTATATTTTTAAAGTAATAAAAACGGAATAATTCCCTGATATATGGTTTAGTCCAAACCGAGCACAACTCGTAGAAGCGGTACGGGTTGAAAAGCCTCGTATCGTGGAAACGAGGTAAACAGAGTTAAGGATGGTTTGGTTCGAGCCTTTGTCTCAAATCGGACTGTCTCTGGCTTTCGTATTGTGACAAACTCTTCTCGTATGACTGCTCGGGTTTGATCGGTCATGCTCTTTTTTGATTGTTGGCCGGTCAGCTCATCGGTCAGCGGAAACCGGGAAGGGGGCGTTACAGAGAGTAGCTCCTGGATTTTTGAGGATCAAAGCTAAGATATTAGAATTCGTAGATGATGGCAAGAACGCGGTTCTGGAAATTTTTTCAATGCTAGTAACTACTCCCCCCCCCCCACGATATCCCAAGCAAATGCTTGAAGTAAGACCTTCAGGTCCTAGATCCTTATTCGGATTAAGTCTAAACCGACACTTTGTTATCTCTGCAGCATTGGGAAGAGTAATCAAAGAGTTGTTGTGCTGATCATCCATTGTGAAACTGAGTAAAGACTGAAACCATTCTGGTGTAGAGAGAGAGTAGATGGCGCTTGATCAGAAACAAGTCCCATAATTGATTTGAAGTGATTTACTGCTACACTGCTCATTTCATGGGGGATCCACAATCACCTGTCTAGAAGGAAGCGAGAGAGCGAATGGCGTTATAGCTCTGCCTAGCCATAGAAACCCGGTAGAAGAAAGCAGTACAAAGGTCCCCTTCTTTCAACCATTGGATTCTTGAATTTTTTTTGAAGTAGCATTCCTTTATTTTCCTCCACCTCTCATGCATCTCCCTTTTGGCTTGGAAAGTTTGATTTGATGAGGAATTTAACGCTTGAACCTGCAAACATTGAAGCAAACTATTAGTTTCACTTACTCTCTCTTGAATTTTAGAGAAGCTGTCTCTATTTAGTTTTGTAAGATCTCTCTTTATTTGTCTTTTCTTACAATAGGGACAAATAAGGTCCATTGCTTTGCCTCCGGCTTGAGTCCAAGCCACATCCACTACTTGTACAAAGATCGGGTGTTTAGTTAGGTAGTTGAAAAAACGAAAAGTTCTAGTTTCGGCTTTTGGGAGAGGACGGGCAAGATTAATCAGACAAGGGCAGTGGTCAGAGATGAGCGGGGGAAGGAAATTGGCTGGGCTATCAGGGAAGTGAAGAATCCATGAGTTGTTTACCAAAGTTGTAACAAGTTTTTTCGCAATGGGGTTCACAGGACGACAGTTAGACCAAGTGTAATAGGGGCCAGTAAATCGCATATTAAAGCATCCCAGTTGGGTGAGACTATCCCTGAATTCAAGAATTTGATGAGAATTTGCTATAACTTCATTAGATGAATGCTCAGCATGATGCAAATCTCGTCGAAGTCGCTTCCTATTATCCAGGGATATTTTTGAAGAGAGAATGTAATTGCAGGTTAAGTAACTCCACCCATAGTCATGATCGTTCATTGCTCAAGTTGGAAGTATAGATGGATGTATGAAAGAATTTCTGACAATTAGGTATATCAATCTCACATGTGAGTGACTGTCTCGAGTGACGAATAACTCTGAGTTTTACAAGATCCTTCCATATAGTGATGATCCTACCATCCAAGTCATCTGAGTGGTTTGTTACAAAGTTCCAAGCGCCACAGAGTTTCAGCATTAATAGGTTCACATTATGATCCTTAATATGGGTTTCAAGTAACAAACCAAAAAGAAGTTGATGGCTAGTCAACCATTTACAAAAGAGCTCCGATTTTTCCGGATCGTTTACTCCACATACATTCCAATTTTTTTTTAAATATCCATAGGATAGGTTAAGAAGACTCCTCAAGAGAGGAAGTCCCGAGAGGGGAAAAAGGGTTAGTTAAAGCCAAAAAAGATTGGGTAGAAGGAAAAATGGGTAACTCAAAGGGAATGGGATTGGTGTTTGTGGTGAACTAGTTTTGAGAATGCAAGGATGGGCTAGAGTTTGACCTCTTAATATATTTGTTTTTTGAATTGCAGGTAGCGTTGAGGAGTTTTGCTCGCCTGGGGAAAGAAAAATCAGGAGGAGCTTTAAGGTGTTGCTTTGAGATAACTGGGGGTTTACTAGAGGGTTGGAAATAAGCGGGAATTTTACGGGAGGAGGATAAGGATAGAATTTTGGTGTGATCTGGTTTGGGTAAGGAGCCAAAGTTCATAGGTTGGTTCGGGGATAGTGGATAATTATCAGATATAGCCAGGGTGGAGTAAGGTTCCGATGGAGTTGGTTTATCAACATCCTTTTGGCCAGAAGAACCTCCTTGATAGATTTGTTCCTCAGTATTGATAAGGATTGCCTTAGTAGAAGCTGCTGAATTGTGAGATAAGTCTATTGATTTTCCTTTTCTCCTTGAGGGAGAATTTTGTTCTATTGATCATTTCTTGCTTGTGTCTTTGTTTACAGGTTCTTACTTCTTGGCTTCTCGGGGATAGAAGGAGGTGAAAGCTGAAGACAATTCTTTTCAATCTGACCGAGTTCCTTATAGTGAGCGCAAATCAGAGGCAGCCACGGATAGTCCACCACAACTTCAATAACTACTCCATTTTATCTTTGAAATTCCACTACTCGGGGTAATTCATTTGTGAGCTTCACCACTACCTTTACATGTGCCAAAGTAAGTCTAATAAGGTTTAGAGTGAACTCATCAGTTTCCTTTGGGAGGCCAGTTAATCCCGCAATCAAAATCAACCCCTTCTTATGAAGAAGATCAAGTGGAATTCCGCGTAAATGAGCCCATATTTGAATGGAAGTAGGTGCATAATCAGAACCGAGAGGATTAGACGACATTGGACCGTGTGGAACATTGAGTCACCTACGTACCACACTCCTTTTTCCAATATCTTCTGACAGATGAAGCCGTTTGGTACACGTTGAAGCATGGTACGAGTAAGTTGATTATTGTGGATCTCAATACGCTTTCTTTGGACCACATATAACTCAACACATTCTGAATATGTGTGAAGGGAGGAGGTCTACCAATGAAAATGCAAATTATGAAGTCTTTGTGAATAGTTGCACCTTCTTCAAAGACCTCATCAGGGATGACAATCATTGGTCTACCAGTTTTAGAGATCGTGGGATAGGCAAGTCTTTCCAAGATTGTCATTCACATTTCTAATACGCTGAATCAAAGATGGAGACTCGATGTTGATAGTTACCTTTGCCATTAATCGATGCAGGAATGGGAGGGGGAGTATGGGAGAGGTTTCATGTTAAGGATGATTGATAGTTGTGGTCGGAGGCTTATCGGGTTCAAGCAGCAACGAGTTGCAAGCAGTTGCAAAGGCTGAACTAGATTGATTATCTGATATGGTAGGTGGGATACTCACAATGGATTCTTTGCTACTACCCAACTTTAAGCTTGAGGCAGAGTTGGTATTGAGAGGTGAAGAAGTTTGTGGAGCCAAGATTGTGAAGTTTCCTGTAGCAGTTTTAGGGATTGGAACATTGACTTTCTTTGGGGAAATTTTTTGATGTCAACTTCAGTCATGACAACATCTGTTAAGGCTGAATATCCAACACAGTCCAAGGGAGAGGAGGAATCCGTTGGTTTCTGGGAAGAAACAGTTGACGTCTTCACAGGCAAAGCAACAATGGAGGTTGGGGAAGACAGAGGAGGGAAATGGGATAAGGCTAGGATAGAGTCAGGGTCTGGGGGTAAGGGAAAAGAGGGGGAGGTTTGAGCTTTCCACCAGAAGAGGACTGGCAAGGGCTGTAGACGGAGGCAATCGTCGGATCAAACCAGCGGCTCGACATTGGAAGCAAAACTAGGGAACTCTCTCACTAACTTTCTCTCAGATGAATTATTTGTTTTTATATATATAAAACGGGCTTGAAAATAAATTATTGTGAATAGCATAGATGAAGAGAAAACTCTCTAATTATATAATAGATTCAATTGTTTACTTACGCATCTTTAGTCTCTACTAATCCATGTTAAGATTCTAAATGGTTTAAATCGTGAATAGAGCATTCATAATCTCATCCAAGATATACTACACCACTCATCTCACTGTTCAACACATCTTATATTTCAGTTCCAAGATGATAAATTTGTGGGATTCTAATGCATATATATAGATTATAATGAAAAATTATCAGAATCAAAGCTGGAAGAAATTATAATATAGAAATTAAAATAATTATATGTATTAGATAAATGAACAAAATTGAAAAATAATTATATCTTAGCATATATATATATATATATATATATATATATATATATATATATATATATATATATGAATTGCTTTTTTAGACCATTATTTGGATTTAGAAATTAAAGTAGACTATTTTTGAAAAGAAAGGCAAAACTAGATTTTTGGGGGTCTGAATTACCTTGAGCATCCGCGATCAAACAATAAATTAGAAGTTTAATTTACCGTATTAACCCTTAAGAAGTCTAATAATTATCTGGAAGTCTTTGTGGAAGACTTCCGATAGAAGTATGCTAGGTAGACTTTAATGAGAAGTCTTCATTTCCCATACATTTTAAATTAAATTATAAAACCAATAAAATATTTTTATCATTCCCTTTCTTGAATAATCAAAACACAGTCAAATGTCTCATATAAAAATAAAAATTGATATAAGTAAGTCATATTTAACAAACATGTCTAAATAGCAAATTTTAGGTACTGAAGAAGAAGTTTAAGGTTGAAGTCTTCGTTAGAAGTATACCTTGTCGAGTCAGACCTAGAATTAAAATTGGTGGGAACTTAAAAATATTTTTGGCGGAAAAGTTATTTTGAAAAAGAAGTCTACTATTGAAATTTACTTGAGAAGTCTTCTCCTGAAGTCTACAAAATTGGTTTTTAACATTGAAATTTTACCTCTTATGTAAAGCATCGAGGGTAAATGTTATATTTGCTTTGGTAAAAAAAAGAGAGAAATTCTCTCCACTTTATTTCTCTAAAATTCTCTCTCCTCGTCGTGAGCCTCATTTATCACCGTCACCCTTTTTTAGTCGTATTATCACTACAACAAAACTGTCGGATAGCTATGGCTTAGATACGGAATTTCTGTAGCTGATTTTTGAAGATACGGATAGTTACGGATTATGTACGACTGGAAAGATCAAAATCGGTAGCTATTTTGTAGCTATCTGTAGCTATATAGCTATGAAATAAATTTGTAGCTATTCATAGCAAAATATCTACAGATAGCTACAACACATTCGTAAAATATATTGCTACGAATATATACGACAAAAAACGTAGAAATATAGCTACGACATATTTTCATGGCTATTCATAATTATATTGAATGAATATATAAATATATATAGCATAGCTACAGTTTTATTCGTAGCTATCCGTGGATTTATAACATAGCTACGAATAGCTACGAATTTATCCGTATTTATAATACCTTGTCTCTCAAAATGGGACACATGCAATCAGAAAGTCAACATGGGCATTTTGAAATTTCCAAGAATTGTGGGGCATTTTGGTAATTTTATCAAAATAAAAGACAGAAGCTTAGATGGGCCAAATTATTCTCTTTTCAATTAAATAAATCATTTAGAAGACAAAAAGTGGTGGAAGCGGATTTTAGAAACATTTTTATGGACTATCGGGATGGAAATCGATAAAACCGATAGAACTTGTAAAAATAGGTACAAGAGCTACGAAAGTCCGAATTGGATGAAATAACTTGAAAATATGGAGTCTAGTAATTTACAAAAAAAAACTTGGAAGAATTGATTCAGGCATTGGAGGTTTTGGGAAATTTAAACTGAAATTGGCTATTATAGTCCGAATGGATGAGTCGCAGTTTGGGAATCTATGGACTTGGAATATTCATCGTATGGAATCAGAATCTCCCTGGATTGCCAAGTGTCCATCTCTTCCTATTCCCTGGCACCACCTACAATCTTATAGATTCAAAGATTGATTCTTTGCATGTTTCCTTCAAATCACCCTTACTCTCTCCTTTGCTCTATCTCTTACTAAAAATTACACCCACAAATCAATCAGACCTCTCACCTCACACCGAAATCACCATATTCAACAAAAATTCAAGAACATTTATCCATCTTTGAAGATCTTCAAAGTATTCTTCATAGGTTGGGTTCAAAGTAATTAAATTATCTCCAAATCAGTTTTGAATCTTCGGAAACCAGTTGCATATTTGGGATCACCATCTTCTCCTCATCAAGCGCCACGGTCACTTGCCTCGCCGTCTCTGCAGAGTTTCCGGAGCCGCTGCCGGAAAGCTGCCGCCGGTGAAGCTTTACCGCTATTTTATATCCCTTTGATCGTCGATTCTTCTCACAGCCGGTTCCTTCGTAGGAGCTCCGACCCGGTCAATGTCAGAGCCTTTGGTCATCGCCAGAGATACCTTACCGTGAGCTCATCTCTCTCCTGCCGCTTCTCTCATCGCCGTCCATCTCACCGGAGCAGTCTTCACCGGAAAGACCATCTTCTCGCCTTTCATTGCTCCTCCACCTTCGGTCAACGCCAGAGCCGCCGCCAGTTAAGGTCGGGTGATGTAAAGGTTGGTGATAGGACTTGCGGGATAGGTTGGGTGATGTTACTGTGTTATTATTTTATGTTGACCTTGTCGGTCCTTGTGTTGTGGTAGATTCCCAGAGAGTTTGCATGTTTATTTATTGTTATCAAGACTCTAGGGTGCGTTAGATCCCGCAAGTCTATTGAAATCGTTTTGGTACTTTAGACCCGTTTGAATCCTTGGGCAGTTACCTGATCGGTTCACATGCGTTCAGATGGTGATTCTGGTTATGGTTTTAACCTACTGAGTGACACCGGTAGTTGTGTGGTCCGGAGAATATGGGGTCATGTCCTAGGGGGCCGGACTGCATGGAAGCTTAGGCTATCTAGGGGTAGCCCTAGTTGCTATGTATCGATGACAGAGAACAATGTCCTAGATCGTAGGACTTTGTGTTTACGTCTAGGAGTCGTGGGGTAGTTTTAATTACCATGCAAGTAGCTAAGTTTTCCCGTGGAAGTTACCGAGTTTGAATAGTGGACCCATTGGTGTGTTAGTTTCGTATTAGTTAGATCGAGTCCAATCGAGTTCATGTGCCGTAGTGATCTCGATTTCTGTGGTTACCTTTTGTTGATAGAGAATGATTGTGTGTAGAGATCATCACGTCATGGTGGAACGTGATCAACTATTTTTTTATGTTTGATCTTTTATTTGTTATTTTGGGGTTTTGGGGTGGGATTATTTTAGTAGATCATTAGCAGTCTGTTAGTGGGGAGCCGACTCACTGGGTGATAATAGATCGCTCATTAGACTATTTTATGTTTTTCAGGTTTGGCTTAGCTCGGCGGACGCATGAGGACCTCGGTGTAGCCTTGGGATAGCTGTGGCCACGGTTTGATTTCGATATCGATTTTGGGTTTTATTCGGTTCAGGTTTTATGGCGCCTATTGAGTTTGAAATGATTTGGAACTAGATATTAATATGCTAAAGGATTTAAAAGACTTAAAACACTTAGAAATGAAATTATTCCCTGGTATTTGGTTTAGTCCGAACCGAGACAACTCGTGGAAGCAATACTGGTTGCAACGCCTTGTGTTGTTGAAGCGAGGTAAATGGAGTCAAGAATGGTTTATTTTAATCCATTGACTCAAACCAGACTGTCTCTGGCTTCGTAAACTTTTCTCGTTTGGACTGCTCGGGTTCGATCGTTCATGTTCTTGTTTATTTATTGACCGATTAGCTCGTCGGTCAGCGGATAACGAGAAAGGGGCGTTACAGTAGCTATTCAAACCCTAAACCCTAAACAAACCCTAAAACTCTGAAGTATAAAAAACTCTAATTAATAAAATTATGATTACTAGAACATATCCCAAAACTAAGTTTTAACACTACTAAATTAAAAATTATTTTTCAAATTTATTATTTTCAGACATTAAATTTAAACCATAAACACAACAATTAAAATCATATACCTTAAAGTATAATCATACTCTAACCTTACTCTTAATAAAAACTATAAAATAAAAATAGAAATAAATTATATATACATAAAACTAATATTTAAACATTCACATATATAGTTTACATAAAACAAATTATAACTCTAAACTCTAAACCCTAAACAAACCCTAAAACTATAAATTATATATAAAACTCTAATTAACAAAATTCTAATTAATATAACATATTCAAACCTAAGATTCAAAACTTATAAAAAATATATTTTTCAAGCATTAACTTACAACCGTAAACACAACCCTTCAAACCTTATACCATAAACCATACTCATACTTTAAACATTAATCTCAATCAAAAAGTACAAAATAAAAATATAAAACTAATTATATATACATAAATCTAATATTTAAATATATACTCTACATAAAATTAATTTTAAACTTATTTTTAACAATGATAAATTAAAAGTGATGATTTTGTTTTGAAATCTACTATTTCTTACTACTAATACTTAATTAAAAATTCTTAAATGATAATTTTATTATTATATATACTCATAAGTAAATTTTAACACTTTGAAAATAAAAAATAATGTGAAGAAAAATTAAAATCAAATTTAGTCATTTTTAATCACTATATATATTCATTTTTATTATTTTAAATTATTTACAAAATTTAACATTTTTAAAGATTAATTTTTTATATTTTAATTTTTTAAAAATATTTAAACTATTTTATTATTTGTAATTCATTTTTATTATAATATATTAATTACACACAAAAAATTCTATTGGTTAATAACACCACCACTTGGATCACAAATGAGGGCAATTGATCAATCACAACAACGGTTCAGATTTTATTTAGGGAGACACTTGAATTAGTCTCACCACCGTTAGATCAGTCTCATTTTCAATCATGACCGTGCATTTATTTTTCACCCTCATTAACCTAATTAGACATGAGCCTCCAACACCCCTCGCCATATTCTCTCTCAATCTTCATCGTCTTTTTTTGTATCAAGGTATTGATTTCTCCTGTGAATTAGAGATCGAGGAAGACAAAGATATACGAAGACAAATATGGATGAAGACGAATACGAATCTAAGAAGAAGACGAATCTAAGACAAAGAAGAAGATGAATCCATTATATTTGTCTCAGTGAGAGGGAAGAACACGAAGATGAATCTTCACTGATATCTTCGCCTGATCCCCAGTGAGAGAGGCGAAGACGAAAACGAAGAAGAGAACACTTCTCCTCCGCAGATCATGCACCTCCATCACTTCATATCTTCCGCCGGATTGCTCGGTTCCCTCAAGTTGCGGCGAAGACGAAGACAGCTAGGCTGGTGAAGAACCGAGTTGATTTCTGGTTCATCGGTCATCGCCGACACCATCCCATCGGTCATCGCCGACACCATACCGGAGGAGTACCGCTTTTTGTATTTTTGGCAATATTTGTATATTTATGATAATTATTTAATTATTTATTGTAATATAATTTTATTATAAAATATTTAACTAAATTGGATAATATATTTTTGTTTTTATTATTATTATTTTTTAAAATATGGTATCAAATAGCTACGGATTGTGTCGCGGATAGTCGTAGCTAATATAGCTACGAACACAGATCGTAGATATTTGTAGCTATCACTATAAGAAAACAGAGCCTTTACCGACGGAATTTCCGACGGAATAAAATTCATCAGAAATTACCGACGGAATTTCGACGGGAAGTTTTCCGACGGAATATCGTCGGAAATTTCCGACGGTTTCTCATTCCATCGGAAATTCCCGACGATAAACCGACGGTTTAATTAGCCGTCGGTTTTCCGTCGTATTTCGGTCGGTTTAGCGTTGGTTTATTATAGCCGTTAATATGACCGTTTATCTGACCGTTGGAGCGACTAAAAACCGACCGATTTCCGACGGAATTCCGTCGGTAACTATGCTATATATATCTCATGTCTCCTCTCTTCCCCTCCACACATATCCCTCCATAACTCTCTCTCCCCCTCTCTCTTTAACAGAGCAAAATGTCATCTTCTAACTATTACCGATCGTGGATGGACGGAGTTAGGATTGATGAGGCGACGACCCTAGTGCACAGGGAATATGCACTTGGTATTACGGAATTCATGTCGTTAGCTTCCAATCAACCACATACACTGAAAACCGTTAAGTTAAGATGTCCATGTCTTACTTGCCGATATTTTAGAAATGTTACGATTGGCGAAGTGTGGCATCACTTTTATTCAGTTGGGTTTATGTCGGGTTATAAGATTTGGTATCTTCATGGAGAAACTGCGGATTATGCAAGTAGTATTAGAGATCCTTACGGAAGTACTAGTACTTGGGAACCTAATGTTAGTTCTAGTGAACCTTATAGTGCCGATGTAGATTTTGGTGTAGGTACCGTTCAGATGGTTAATGATGCATATAGAGAAAATATTGTAGAAGTAGGTGAACATCAAATTCCTAGGGTAGATGAGGAACCTAATGTAGAAACTAGGAAATTTTTTGACATGTTAGATGCAGCGAAGCGGCCGCTTTACGATGGTTGCAGAGAGGGTCATTCGCCATTATCATCTGCTACAAGATTAATGGGCATAAAGACGGACTACAATCAGCCGGAAGAATGTGTGGATGCAATTTGTGACTTTGTGAAAGATATTCTTCCAGAAGATAACCTTGCGCCAACTTCATACAACGAGGTCGAGAAACTTGTTAAAGGGCTTGGTTTGAGATGATAGATGTGTGCATCGACAACTGTATGATATATTGGAGAGAAGATGAATATCGTCTGGATTGCAAATTCTGTAAGAAGCCTCGCTATGAGGATACAAGGGGAAGAGCTAAGGTTCCGTTCAAGAGAATGTGGATGCTGCTAACCGATAGGTTGAGGCGCTTATACCAATCGAAGAGAACTACGGGGGAAATGAGATGGCATGCTGAGTATAGAAGAGGAGCAGAGATTGGACATCCATCGGATGCTGAAGCGTGGCGACATTTTCAGAGAGTATATTCAGATTTTGCATACGAGCCACGTAACGTGTACCTCGGATTATCCACAGATGGTTTCAACCCGTTTGGAAGGCATGGGAGACAATATTCGTTGTGGCCAGTGATTTTAACTCCTTATAACCTATCACCAACTATGTGCATGCGTCGAGAGTTTCTTTTCCTCTCCGTACTAGTTCCCGGTCCAGAGCATCCCATAAGATCACTTGATGTGTTCTTGCAGCCATTGATACATGACTTGCAAATGTTATGGATGCCCGGTGTTGTAGCATACGATGTCTCATGCAAGGAAAATTTTCTGATGAGGGCTGCATTGATGTGGACCATTAGCGATTTTCCGGCTTACGGTATATTATCAGGATGGACAACGCACGGGAGGTTAGCATGTCCGTATTTTCAGGAAAAGACAGATGCATTCCAGTTGAAGAATGGACGCAAATCGTGTTGGTTTGATTGTCATAGAAGATTTCTACCGCATGATCATCCATATCGGAAAAACACTAAACTTTTTACGAAGAAGAGGAAAGTGTTCAATGATCCTATTCTCCAAGATGATGGGTCGACTATCTTGGGCCACTTAGAAGGATTTGGTGCAATAAGGAGTCGTGAATGTGGTGGGAATGGGCATGAGAATATTTATGGAGCTGGTGTAGTCCAAAACTGGCACAAGCAAAGCATTTTCTGGGATTTACCATACTGGAAGGACCAGTTACTAAGGCATAATCTTGATGTCATGCACATTGAGAAAAATTTCTTCGATAACTGATGTTTGCGTTTTTACACACCAATTAACCTAATGTGCACGCTACCACAATCGAATGGTATGTCGATGTAGCACTTTAGGATCGAATCCACAGGGAGCTAGTGACCTATAACACCAAGAATGCACAAAGTTCCTTAATCTAAGCAAATACAAGATATTTGGTTTTTTTACTAACAACCTAAGTGAAACAAAAGTAAGGAAAATAAAATACAAATGATACAAATAACACAAAATGAAATAAAAACAGAACAAACCATTCACTAAACAAGATACTAATATTCACAAAAACAGAGTAAAAACAGAGATGATAAAAGATTAAGTTCCTTGGGTTGAGATTTCGGTTTGGGTGATCATTATTCAGTTCAGAAGCATTCAACAAACAATGGGGGATTTCTTAGGCTAAGAACAACGATTTCTAGTTAATCCACTCTCGTGATAATAACCCTATACCTATCAAGCATTAACATCAACTCTCGTTGGCAATTTCAAGATAGCTATGCAATAAGATCAAGTTCTTACTACCACTAAACACCTTAAACATCAACTCTCGTTGGCTAAGAATGTAAAGCACTTGATAGAGATTCAAACATAAACTACACCTCTCGGTGCTAGCAACATTTAGGATCAAGGAGTTGAGTGGCCAATTCAATCCTAGCATTAAGAACTTCTAGCAAGTAAGAAATCATTAATCCCAAGTTCTAAACAACCTAAACCATTTCTAGATCACCCTTACCTTAGCTCAAACCCAGAAACTTATAAAACTACTCAATAGACATGATAATAACAAAGCAAAACATAATTAAGGAGACAGAAATGAAGAACAAGAGGAAACTAAAAGAAGAACTCAAACCAAACTTGAAAAGGAAAAATAATGTTTTGATCTAGATCCAAAAATGGATCCAGAAGTGGATCATACCTCTCTACATACACCAAGAGGTCTTAAATAATAGAAAACAAAGTGTCTTGGTCGACCTCAGAACATGGGAGGGTCTACAAGCCAAAAGAAAAAGAGAAAAGGTAGCATGTGGGCAAAAGTTGGTCTCACCACGACATAATTGATATGTGTCCAGTAAATCGATCATAACTCTTCGTGTATAGCTGCAAATGACTTCAAACCACCTCCATTAGAAAGCTAACTCAATTCCCTACAACTTTGGTGTGAAGCTTCAAAGCTAAATATGAACGCAATCTCTTCAAATGACTCGATCTTTCAAGGTCAAATCCTACAGCGGCATAGAGCCGTCGCTGCACTATGTCACTGTCTAAAACTTCATCACGGGGTACCTTCACAGCTGCATAGGGATGCCGCTGTGGATGTCGCTGCGCTTGTTCTTCGAGCTCCTTAGCTGTATTTCCACTTCCTTTTGCTCCCTACAACCTTCCTTTCCAACTTGTTGTCCCCTAAAGTAGTCCACCACCTACAAAAAAGATAAAACCACACATATGCAACCTAATGATGCCTAAGTGCACTATCCTAAAGCTAAACCAACAATTATGGTGTCTAAATGTTTTCCTAAAGCTAATTTGCACAATAAAACATCTCTAAAAACACACAAAAATATAACATATCAACTCCCCCAAACTTGTTTCTTTGCTTGTCCCCAAGCAAACAACAATGACAAAGGGGAGAGGTTTGAAGTTGGAGACTCATAACCAAAGAAATTTAACAAGCCCTCAACATGATGTCCTTAGAAAATGATAGTATGTTGCATGAACAAACAATCTAATCCACTCTAATTTCTCTAGGCTTATCAACACACCAAATCTTATTCTCTTAAGCACATTGTCAAGAATCAACTAACTCAACATTCCACCAACTCTTAAATTCATTCATTCATCAAAGTGCAGTCTCACAAATGGGGGTTTGATCTTGATCAATTGGCTTGGCATAAAAAGGCTTTAAATGGTGTTTAGAGGAAGGCTTTTAACTCTCATTTTGGTGGCTAACTCTCAAGAAAAGGTATGCTAGACATTATGCAAAATGTGGCAAGACAAGATCAATTTATGCATACAATTTTCAGCTCTCAAAGTCTTACCCAAAGTGTTTCCCAATCCTAGTCAATCTCCCTTCATTCCCAAACTTAACCATTAAACTTTTTCATTTTTGGGTCTTGAGAAGTAAATCTTTTAATTTCCAAAACTCTTTTCTTTTTGATTTCATTTTCATTTTACACTTAGAGTTTTTCCATTTCATTTTCTTTTCCCAAGTGTTTCCCCCTTTTTTTTACAAGCCTTTGGTCTTTTGTTTCTTTTACTCCCCAATTCACTCTTTCTTTTCTTTTTCCCAATCTCATTTTTAGTGCTCATACCCCAAATGCTAAACTAATATGTGAACTCCTAGACTAGCCTATGAGAGCTAATCATTGTCGTTCTCATACTTTTAACTTTTTGCACATGTTAGCATTATCAAAAAGAGGCCTCACTCAATCAATCAAATGAAGGTTTAAAAGGAAAGGGAAGGGTTCTATGGTGTGGTAACCATCCTAAGAGTGAGAATGGCCACTTGGATTAACAACGAGTGGTAAAATGTGGTAAAGATAATCCAAGTGTGTATATAGTGACCATGATCAAGCATCAAAATCCCATAAGTGAGAAGATTAAGTTCATTTAAGTCCATATAGATGAGTTGGTTTCAAAGTTGAGAGTATCAAACTTGACAAATAGATTGGAGTGGTGTGATCAAAACTTGAAATGTACAAGGGTTTCAATAGTTGTTTAAGCAACATAGTATGATTATCAAGGGCATCATGTTGAGTTCTAAAATCTAGATTTCTTACAAGGCAATTATATCATTGTCTCCTATGCAAATGTAAATTGAATCTATAATGCTACTAGACTCAATCCTAAAAGATAAACAAATATGAAACTACATGTCTACATGCCTTTTTATGTTCTAATTTTTCAGTTTTTGGTTTTTTTTTTTTTTTTTGAAAACTTATATATATTAACAAAAGACTCGCTAAAACTTATATATGATGGTTAATTGATCACCCCCCCCCCAAACTTACTTCACACCGACTCGGTGTGAAAATAAATCGAGGAGGGTTACAAGATGGTTAGATGAAAAATAAAACAAACTAAAAACTATATACAAATTGGTGGTGGTACCTTAGTAGTTAGGAGGTGTGGTGTCGTCTTCATCTTCTCCCAAGGATATGTATTTGTTGTGAAAGTGAAAAGGTACTCACGAAATTCCCTCACAGCGGCTTGGCGTAGTCGCTGCGCAATGCCGCTGTGAGTGGCTCTTACCTGTAGCGGCTTAGCATGCCGCTGCGCATGCCGCTGCCAAAATTCTCGTCCCGCTGGTTCCTCCGCAGCGGCATAAGTATGCCGCTGCACCATGCCGCTGTGGTCTCCTTCACCTGCATTTTGTTATGTGACTCTTCCTCTTGTGCTCCTTCTTGTTCCCACATACTGAAAACATACACTCAAAACTCAAACACACATTAATTCACACAAACACACAAAAATCAATTCAAAGAAAATTCACACAATATATAAAGAGGATACCATGGGACTTCCTCCCAAGTGAGCTTGTTTAAAGTCTCTAGCTTGACTATCCCTTCACTTTTTATGGTTTGGGATGTGGCATGGCTTTGGATCACCAGGATCATATTCATCATAGAACCATCCCCTAAACTCGTTCATCCTAATCTCCTCAAAAGATATCTTCCTTGGACCATCAATGCTCATTGTTGTGGAGGAAGTTATACCAAGATGCTTGTCAAAGAGTTGTACCATTTGAAATTTTTCTTCTTCACCATCCATGGAGATTTCTTCAGTGAGACTCTCTTGTTTCTCTTTAGGAACTTCACTCTTTGTCTCTTGCTTGGAGTTGGTTTGTATATGCCTTTCTTCCTTGGTTGAGAATTCATCATCCATTGAGCTTTCCTTTATGCTCTCCATGCATTCGAAAACCAAGCCATCTTCATGAGGTACTTCAATAGTCCTTACCACCATGTCTACCTCTTCCTTGTTGCTCCTTGCTGGATAACTCATGAGTGTTCCAACATAAACTTGTTTTTCATATCTTATCTCAAGAGCTTCATCAATGGTCTCCTTCTCAGGTTCAAAGTCCATCTCCCCACCTTGTGTGGATTGCTGCTCCATTGCTCCAACTTTCGATGCTAGGCTGTCAAGTTGTGCTTTCATGTCCATGATAGCATTGTTGGTAGTCTCCATAAATTGTTTCAGAAGTTGTTGCATTGTGTCCTCCTTGGATTGTTGGTTTGAAAAACTCCCCTGATCTTGGAAATGTTGGTCTCCTTGGTTTTGATAAAAACCTTGACTGTTGAGAATCTCTTCTTCATTTGGGGAGTAATAATCCATTCCATGCTCATACTCCATGTCCCAAAATTGATAGACCTCATCATGTCCATATTGATGTTCTTGAGAATAATTTCCATATGAGATGTCTTCTCGATAGGTGGGTGAGCTTTCAAAACCATTGTAGCTTGGAGGATCCCAAGATTGACATCCTTCATCATATCCATAGTACTCTTGAACAAAGTTTTCATATGGAGGATCTTCTTGATAAGTAGGTGAACTTTCAAAACTTTGGTAGCTTGTGGGGTCCCAAGATTGGTATCTCTCAGCATCTTCATATTGGTACTCTTGAGCAAAGTTTCCATATGGAAGATCTTCTTGATAAGTGGATGGGCATTCAAAACTGTGGTAGCTTGTAGGGTTCCAAGCCATCCTCTCTCTTGAACTTTCTCTCTTGTGATTATGCCCTGCAAAAAGTGCAAACACTTGAAAGAAAATCAGTAACAAAACAAACAAAAACAAACAAAAATCTTAGTCTCAAGGAAATTTGAAATCCTAATGATAAATCGCCTAGCTCCCCGGCAACGGCGCCAAATTGATGTTTGCGTTTTTACACACCAATTAACCTAATGTGCACGCTACCACAATCGAATGGTATGTCGATGTAGCACTTTAGGATCGAATCCACAGGGAGCTAGTGACCTATAACACCAAGAATGCACAAAGTTCCTTAATCTAAGCAAATACAAGATATTTGGTTTTTTTACTAACAACCTAAGTGAAACAAAAGTAAGGAAAATAAAATACAAATGATACAAATAACACAAAATGAAATAAAAACAGAACAAACCATTCACTAAACAAGATACTAATATTCACAAAAACAGAGTAAAAACAGAGATGATAAAAGATTAAGTTCCTTGGGTTGAGATTTCGGTTTGGGTGATCATTATTCAGTTCAGAAGCATTCAACAAACAATGGGGGATTTCTTAGGCTAAGAACAACGATTTCTAGTTAATCCACTCTCGTGATAATAACCCTATACCTATCAAGCATTAACATCAACTCTCGTTGGCAATTTCAAGATAGCTATGCAATAAGATCAAGTTCTTACTACCACTAAACACCTTAAACATCAACTCTCGTTGGCTAAGAATGTAAAGCACTTGATAGAGATTCAAACATAAACTACACCTCTCGGTGCTAGCAACATTTAGGATCAAGGAGTTGAGTGGCCAATTCAATCCTAGCATTAAGAACTTCTAGCAAGTAAGAAACCAATATTCCCAAGTTATTAAACAACCTAAACCATTTCTAGATCACCCTTACCTCAGCTCAAACCCAGAAACTTATAAAACTACTCAATAGACATGATAATAACAAAGCAAAACATAATTAAGGAGACAGAAATGAAGAACAAGAGGAAACTAAAAGAAGAACTCAAACCAAACTTGAAAAGGAAAAATAATGTTTTGATCTAGATCCAAAAATGGATCCAGAAGTGGATCATACCTCTCTACATACACCAAGAGGTCTTAAATAATAGAAAACAAAGTGTCTTGGTCGACCTCAGAACATGGGAGGGTCTACAAGCCAAAAGAAAAAGAGAAAAGGTAGCATGTGGGCAAAAGTTGGTCTCACCACGACATAATTGATATGTGTCCAGTAAATCGATCATAACTCTTCGTGTATAGCTGCAAATGACTTCAAACCACCTCCATTAGAAAGCTAACTCAATTCCCTACAACTTTGGTGTGAAGCTTCAAAGCTAAATATGAACGCAATCTCTTCAAATGACTCGATCTTTCAAGGTCAAATCCTACAGCGGCATAGAGCCGTCGCTGCACTATGTCGCTGTCTAAAACTTCATCACGGGGTACCTTCACAGCTGCATAGGGATGCCGCTGTGGATGTCGCTGCGCTTGTTCTTCGAGCTCCTTAGCTGTATTTCCACTTCCTTTTGCTCCCTACAACCTTCCTTTCCAACTTGTTGTCCCCTAAAGTAGTCCACCACCTACAAAAAAGATAAAACCACACATATGCAACCTAATGATGCCTAAGTGCACTATCCTAAAGCTAAACCAACAATTATGGTGTCTAAATGTTTTCCTAAAGCTAATTTGCACAATAAAACATCTCTAAAAACACACAAAAATATAACATATCAATAACATTATGAACACTCTTCTCAACGTGCAAGGAAAGATGAAAGATAATGTGAAGTCTAGGCTTGATTTACCTGAAATTTGTGATCGGCCTGAACTTCATCTTCAGAAGAACGGAAAACCGCCAATTCCAGCATATTGGGTAGACTCGAAGTCGAAGGAAGAGTTATTTAAGTGGATTATGCTACAAGTTAAATTCCCTGACAGGTATGCATCAAACTTGCGTAATTGTGTGGACATTGATGGAGGAAAGTTTATCGGAATGAAGAGTCATGATTGTCATGTGATGATGCAGCGACTCCTACCGTTTTCATTTGCTTATCTCCTTCCTCGAGATGTCCACAAAGTAATTGCAGCTGTCGGATCTTTTTTCAGGGATATATCCACCAGGTCACTCACTATTGATGGGATCAGAAATCTGGAGCAAAACATTCCTAAAATCTTATACAATCTGGAAAAGATATTTCCACCGTCTTTCTTCGATGTCATGGAACATTTACCTATTCATCTACCGGGTGAAGCTAGACTTGGTGGTCCGGTACATTATCGGTGGATGTATCCTTTCGAGCGCTATATGTTCCACCTTAAAAAGAAGGTGAAGAATCCCGCTAAAGTGGAGGGCTCTATTGCCGCTCAATATAACAACGAAGAGACTGCGACCTTTGCTGGCTACTATTTCCCTTCGCAAGTACGCACAAGGAGCAGACGCCCAGCTAGGAACGATGATAGGGGAGAGAGGCAAATTTATCGGTCAGTTGTTCCTAACATTTTTCAACAGGTTGGGCGGTTAAGTGGAAAAGTAGGCAAGCGGCAACTAACAACTCAAGAGCATACACATCTCCACAAGTACATTCTAACCAACTGTGAGGAAGTATCTGAATATGAGAGGTATATATATGTTAGATTTATATTTTTAATTGCACTTGGTTTATTTATTTCTAATATTTAAAATTTTCGTAGGTTATATACGGAAGCTCTCCAGTTTCATCATCCAGAACTGAACGAAGCCCAACGTGAGGCTCGTAAACAAAGAGACTTTAGTCATTGGTTAACCTTCTATGTAAGAATTTGTATCTCAGATATTATAAAACACTTGCGAAATTGTGTAATTTTATAACTTCGATTTGATACTACTCTTAGGTCCGGGAGGAACTAAAAGCCGGACGCACCCCAGATGATTGGTTAGTTGACATAATATAGGGCATCCACTACACAGCAAAGTCTTATCCGAGATATTGCACTAGGGGGTACGCCTTTAAGGTGCATGTAGAAGGGTCAACTAGAATTACCGCGGATCACGGAGTTTCATCTGCATCTGGCAAAGTTGTCTACTACGGTATTCTCAAAGAAATACTAGAAGTAAAGTACATAGGGAAGCTTGGAATGCGATGTGTAGTTTTTCTATGCGATTGGTTTAACCCGGTCCTAGGGCAAGGTGTCATGATCAATGAGTTTGGTGTGACGTCAATCAATTCGAGCAAAAAACTAAGAAACTACGATCCGTTCATTATTGCTTCGCAAGCAGATCAGGTTAGTAATTGCAAATAATTATGTTTATTATTTAGAATTGAAATCAATATTTTAACGTCGAATTACATTTATGCAGGTGTGTTACATTTCATACCCTCGTTTAACTTATAAAAATGATCCATGGATCACGGTTACAAAAATAAACCCTCGAGGGAGGGTGTCCGGAGTCGAAGAACGCTAAGTAAAGCCTTTACAAACAAGTGGAAGTGATTTTATAGCTCCTGTAGAAGAATCACTTGAAGTAAATTTGGTTGTCGACTTTAGCTAATTCGGGGACATTGTTCTTCATTCAGAATCCGAAGAAGAAAGAGGCGAATTTGATGACACCGACTCAATTTCTTCCGACTACGATTCAAACAGAATAAAAATGTATTATGCTTTAGACATTTATAATAGTTATAAAAAATAAAATAAAAATACAATTAAATATTTACAATAGTTTTAAATTAAAAAAGTGTATGGCCGTTAAGACCAAATATTTTGTAAGATAAGGTGCCAAATTTTACGACGGAAAACCGACGGTAATTTAAATAACCGATGGTTTTCCGTCGTAAATTAAAAAAAAAGTGTGGAAACACGACTCAAACCGCCCACCTCAAGCTTATCTTGTATACCCTTAAACCATTTGAGACATTTAGTGTTAATCGTTTATAATTACGACTCGAACCGCCCACCTCAAGCTTATCTTGTATACCCTTAAACCATTTGAGACATTTAGTGTTAATCGTTTATAATTACATAGACATTGTTTATATCTTTACACTTTAAAAAAAAAAATAAACATAAAACCGTGGGAGGCTCGGTTCGAACCCCCCCACCATATCCTTATGTTCTTTCCCTTTAAACCAGTTGAGCCATTTAGAGTTAGTCATTTAGGATTACATAGAAATTGTATATATTATTATGCTATTGTTTTGTTTATTACAAAAAAAAAATAACATAGATTAATAACAAAAATTAAAAACATAGTTTAATAACGGAAATACAAAACATTACATGAAATTAAAATAGCATAATTATAAACTTGATCAGTCATCATTCGTAGAATCGTTCCTGAACCAATCTCCGATATCAGTCTCTTCCCAAAGCTTGACCATGCGGTTCCAATCCACTACTAGCATCCATGACGGTCTTCCTTCTCCTCTTAGCCATTGCAGTTTCGCCCGCCGCATTTTGGTCTGGAAAACACGCCTGGCGACCCGGTGGAATTCCCGCCAAACCGTGAAGATTATATCCGGATTAAAATTGAAATAGGCCTGAAATTTAATAAGTAAACAAATATTAATTAGTAGAATTTGAAATAGTTTAAATAAATGAGAAAAATATAACTTAATTACCAAGAAATCCTCGAACCATAACTCTTTAACGTTAGTCGGGACATTGTAGTATGCAAGATAACCCCCGAGAAAACAAGCCTCTATTATGTCGCTAATGACAGCCGGAATGGAAGCATTGTAACCGAACCAAATGGTCCGGTTTTGGCGGCTCGGATCCAAAACAGGAAGATGTTCCCGACCCGGTTGAGTTAATTCTCGAATTAACCAAGAACGCCATGAAGGGGACAAAAAAAACGAAATCCATTTTCTGTTTTTTGTGTGTAGAGAATTTCTGTTATACATGAAGGGGACAAAACATAGAAACGTCCGTACATATTTATACAAACTTTTTCGAAGGAAAAACTGACGGAATACCGTCGGTTTTGAATTTAATTCCCGAAAAGACACTTACCGAAACGTTGCATGAGGAAGAGAGTGGAGTTAAATCAGATTTTGACCGTTTAATAAAGTAAACCGACGGATTTCCGAAGAAGAACCGATGGGAAACCGACGGTTTACCGTCAAAAAAATCCGACGGAATTCCGAGGGTTTAGGGTTTAGGGTTTCAATTATGGTTTTACCTTTGACATTTTATAATGTTCACACTAATATGTAACATTAGCGTTGATGTTTTGCATTACAAGTCTCAGTTTAAAGAAAATTATGAAAATGACAACTTAGATAAGGTTTGACAATAACTTCGACTTAACCGTTATTGTACACTACTAAGTGTTTCGGTCCGACGTGTTGTAATTTTTTCTAGTCATACAAACCATGTCATTTGGATCAGATATTGAAGACTAATAGTACAAACTATCATTACATTAACTATTGAGTGGTTTTGCGATAATCTGTTTCCCATTCCGAAACCCTAAACCCTAACCGATCGAAAATCCGTCGGTAATTACCGACGGAATACCGTCGGAAAAATTAATATCGACGGCTTTCCGTCTGAATTTGTTATTATTTTGTTTATTAAAAAAATAAAACATAACATAGATTAATAACGAAATGGGAAACATAGAATCGGAAACCCTCTCAATAGCTTAGGTAATGATAGTTTGTACTATTAGTTTCCCATATATATTCCAAATCACATGTTTAGTAGTACATATTATTGTTGACAATACTAATTGGCCTAACTGAAACCCTAAACGAAACCCTAAACCCTCAGAATTCCGTCAGAAAATTGTGACGGTTTTCCGTCGGTTTACTAAATTTCCGACGGCTTACCGTCGGTATGCCATCGGTTTACCGTCGGTTTATCGTCCAAAATTTTAATTAATCAGCCAAAGAGCGCAGTAACTTTCTACTCTTCCCCATGCACGTCTTGGTAAATGTCATTTCATAAATTAACTCAATTCCCGACTGTTTACCGTCGGTTTTACCGTCAGAATTTTTTGTATATAGAGAGCTCGATTGCATGAAGTTTCATTCAAATCACAAACACAAATCTTACCAAATGGATTTCGTTTATTTCTCTCCCGAAGCCCGCGAATCTGCATTACGCGAGATCTGAATGCCGGGTCGGGGACATCTTCCCAATCTCGACCCATCCCGCCAGGCTCATCGAGCGGTTTGGTTCGGGTACAACACCGTCATTATATCTGTAACCAGTGATATAATTGAGACACGCTGGGCCGGCGGCTATCTGACGTACTACTGAATTCCGACGTCCTTCAAGGAAGCTTGGTTTAGTGATTTTCTCGTAAGTAATATTATTAATTTTTTAGATATTATTAATATATTGACTTAAACTAAACACAAATTTTTTAAATTACAGGAATACTTCACCTGCTCCCAGGACAATTTGTTCATCGTCTGGCGGGAATTCCACAGGACCGCTAGACGGGTTTTCCAGACGAAGATGAGGCGGCTGAAGCTACGTTGGGAAAGAGGGGAAGGAAGGCCTGCTTGGATTCCTGCGAGGTCTTGGAACCTCATGGTGCGCCAATGGCGGGAGACGGACGTCGGATATTGGTTCACCAACCAATTCCCGAACTATAATAGATTTTAAATTATGCTATTTTTAATTTAATGCAATGTTTTCATTTTCGTTTTTTAATTATGTGTTGTTTTAATTTCGATATTAAAATATGTCCAGGTTTTATTTTTTATTTTTAAAAACGAAATAACTACTTAATCATATATAATATTACGATGTAACGATAAACGACTAATACAAAATGGCTCAGTGGTTTAATGAGAGAGAATAAGTCTATTAGGTCGGGGGTTCGAGCTGAGGCTATCTCCTTAAAATTTTTAAAAATTTCCGACGGAATACCGTCGGTTTTTGAAGATCCGTCGGTTCTCCGTCTGTTTTTAATGGCGCCTTTTTTAACGAAAATTTGGACGTAACCGCCAAAATTTGGCGAAATTCAATTGGGCCGCCAAGATTTCCGACGGAAAAACGACGGTAAATGATTTCCGACGGTTTTCTGTCGAAAACCTTTTTTTATTCTATCGCGATTCATCTTCTTCTCCATTTCTCTGGAACATCTCTCTCTCTCTCTCAAATCGCTTTCTCTGATCCTCTCTCTACATTTCCGCCGGATTCTCGCCGTGAAACACCAATTCCAACCGCCAATGGAGAACATGAACGTGTAAGTGACACTTTCAACCGATTGATTTTCTTTTAAATCTCTTTTTTAGCTTGTGGGATTCTAGAACATGGTTGCATGTGTAGATTGAATGGTAGATTAGTATGAGAATGATAGATTGAACATTTGGTTAGGATTTTGGATTGTTTGGATATGAATATTGTGGAAAAAAAAAATTTCAACCGATTTAAACGTTTTTAGAAACATTTTAAAACGTTTTAAAATGAACATGAATTAATTTTGGTATTTTTTTGGAAAATTGTTTGTTTTTTAAAACGTTTTATGTAATAAAAACGATTTTGTAAAAACGTTCATAAAATTTTTAATATTTTAAAAAAAAATGAATGTTATTTAATATTTTTAAAAAAAATCGGAATTTTATAAGATTTTTTATAATTTTTAAAACAATTTAACATATTTATGAAAAACATTTTATAAATTTTTATAAACTTTTTCAAAGTAAAACCAAATTTTGTATAATTTAGATATCCAATTGTGAATCTGAATTTTCGATTAGATTGTAGGGACACTTTTATAACTTTTGAGGAGCTTATGTCCACCGCTCCGGCGAATGCGGTACCGGCGAATGCGTTACCGGAGGAGCCAGTGCAGCAACAAGCACCGAGACCCCGACGGTCTCGGTCGACTCAAGTGCAGCCCTCACACGCTCCATTGTCTCAAACACAGCCGGGAGCGTCTCAGATTCGGCCGGAGGTTCCTAGTGGGAGTCACTCTGTGTCTCAGGCGACGCTGTTTGTCCTGCCGAGTATTGCCCCAGAGATATCGGCATTACTCGATCAACCGGGACGAGAGCTGCTCAAACGTTTCGATCCATTCTACGAGAACAACCCGGGAACTTTGTGGTATTAAATATTTTAAATTTAGATTTTCATTTTATATTTGCTTTAGTATACACATATTAAACCTTTAAATTTTTTGGTTTTATCAGGTTTACATTGACCGAATCCAAGATCGCGAGGAGCATCTTGGGAATGATGTACAACATGCTCCACATCGGGTACCCGACGTACAGGGAAATGCCTTTATCCGCTAGGCATAATTGGTTCCGCAAATTCGCGGTATATAACGTTAACTTTGTTATATATTTTTATATATAAATTTTCTTTTAATTTTAACTAATATTTAATTTTTCTTTTTTTATAGCAAGAGTATACTTGGGATAGCAAGTATACAGTATTGGTGGAACAGGAGTTCCATATGAAGGCAGCGACGCATTACTCGAACGTCCTCAACATATGGAAGCAGAAGTGGTGCAACGGAGATGTTCCCAAGGGTATTGACAAAGAAAGCGAAACTTGGAAGGGCTTCGTTCGTCATTGGAGTAAGCCTGCGACCGCAGCAACCTCTTCGACAAACTCGCAGAACCGTAGAAGTCAGAGGAACGGTGTCGGGATCGCAACTCATAATGCGGGAGCAAGGAGCACCGCATCGAGGAAATTAATCTTGTAAGTATCTTTTTATTTTTATTTTATTATGTTTAGATCTTTTTTTTTAAAGTCGGGATTTGTTTTTGCAGAAAATAAAGAAGCGACGAGATCCAAACCATATTGAGCTCATCGAGGATGGCCACAAAAACAAGGAGACGGGCGAAATCCAGGATCCGATTGCTCGGAGGATTGTTGAGTCGACGAAGAGGCGTTTGGAAGAGGTGGTTACCCAATCCGAAGAAATCTGTTCGACGGAAGAGATACCCGACGAACAGGTCAACGAAGTCTTCCTCGAGGTAAAATTTCAATTTAAATAAAATATGAATTAAGTTTACAATTATTTAATCTCTGACATAAATTCGTAACTTAAATACTTTACAGGAAACAGAGAAGAGAAGAGGCCGGATTTTCGGTTTCGGAAACTTGGCGGAAAAAGCTTCGACACCGCAATCCCGTTTTCGTCCAGAACCCGACGAGAACTTGGCCGAACTCATAAAGGAAAAGGATGCTGAGATCGAAGCGTTGAAGGCCAAGCAGGCGCAGATGGAAGTCCGGATGACAGAGAAAGAGGAAGAAACGTCGAGGAAGATGGAAGAGATGAGTACTCGGTTTGAGTACTTTATGAAGCACTGCCATCTTCCAGAAGCCACACCGACGAACCAGGGGGGAAAGGGAAAGAAAAAGGGGACGGGATAGAAAAAACAAACGGGATCGTGAATGAATGTAATTTAAAAACTGTTTTTTTTTTAAAATAAATTTTAATAAATTTCTTTTTTTGGGTTATATATTTCTAAATAATAATAATTAATTTCAGAATTATAATTAATTTCATAATTAGATTTTTTTATTATTATTTTAACGTATCCGTCGGTAAACCGTCGGTAATATACTGTCGGTAATATACCGTCGGTATACCGTTGGAATACCGTCGGTTATGAACCGTCGGAATACCATCGGTTATGCACCGTCGGAATACCGTCGGTTATATTCTGTCGGAATACCATCGGTTATATTCCGTCGTTTAACCATCGGAAATTTGCCGTCGGTATTCTGTCGGTACAATTACGTCGTTTAACCGTCGGTTTACTTCGTCGGTTTATGATCGGTAATCCGTCAGTTTATTATCCGTAGGTTTTCCGTCGGTTTATTGATCCATCGGTAATCCGTCGGTTTTTACAGACGAAAAACGGACGGATATTTATTTCCGACGAAATAGAAGTGACGGATTTTTTTGGTGGGAAATCCGTCGGAAATGGTCATTTCCGAGGGATACCCGTCGGAAATGTCCCTCGGAATTGGCCTGTTTTCTTGTAGTGTATTAGCTACGGATATGTTATTCGTAGCTATTTCGCATACACGTTTCTACAGATAGCTACAAACATTCAGTAGCTACGAGCGTTTAGACACAGGGACAAGTCGTACCTATCTGTAGCTAAATCCAAAATAGCTATGGAAATATGGCCATAACTACGAAAAATCCGTAGCTATGGCGTAGTTTTCTTGTAGTGTATTTCTTCTTCAAATTTTTTGTGTAATAATACATTTATTATTATTCTTTATTGACTTCTCATGAGTCTTGTTTAATAATCCATGAGGATTTTGTGGAGTTCAGGGTATCCCAGAGTAAACTCTAGTACTCATACTGAATTCGGGATTCCTGACAAATTTTTTTTGGCAGATTGTTGACGGTGATGAAAGTTTTCACCACCAATGAGAATCGATAATCCGGGTAGACTATATTTTGGATGCAAGAACTATAAGGTAATAAGACTCTTTTGGTGTTGCTTGTTTTTTGATTGTGGATTGTGTTTTTTTAATATAATAAATTGTAGAATATTTATGTATTGGATGGTAACCACCATTTATTTAAATTGTGCGATGAAGCTATTATGGAAGAATTTCAAGAGATTAGATGTGCTTTAAAAAATCAGGGAGACTGCATTAGTGTTCTTGAAGAGATTGATTACCATGCAGCTCAAACGCGGATTGAGGCTGAGACAATTTAACTGAAGGCGACAATTATGGAACAATTTTCTGGAGTCATGGAGATGAAGAAGCTGGTTCTATTCATTGTATTCCTCTTACCCGTGATTTTCTCCCTTTTGTTTGCCATTTAAAACTATAGATTAGTGGTCGAATCTTCTTATGGCATTTTGGCTTTGTTCTTGTTGATGTTTTATTATATGTATTTGTGGGGTTTGTATAAACTTTAGGAACCATAATTATTAAGTTCATTGAATCACTTGTTTGTTTATTTGTTGTAGCTTTCTTAAGAAGACTTCTAGCGTGGACTCCTATCGTAGCCTACATAACAAACTTATAAAGTTTTTAATTGAACCAATATAAGAATAGGATTTTGATCGTACCAAATTGAGGTAACCGATAATCTAAATTATGAAATTGTAAAAGTAGACATCATATGTAAGTCTACTTTTCTAATTAACCTAAAACTACGAGTGGGAAACCTTAGAAAATGTGAGAAATTATTTGGTAGACTTATATGGGAGAGACCAATAGTAGACTTCCTAAGGAGGTCTACATAATTCTAAAACCGTGAAAAATAGTTTAAAATATAATTAGTAAAACAAACAGTAAATAGTAATATAAACCGAAGTTAACCTACTCTAAACCAATGATAACTGTCACTTAACATTTTTTTAACCTACCTATTTTTTTTACCATTTACTCTTAACCCTAATTAGTTTCTACCCACTTCTCTATCTCTACTCCATCATTACCGATGGCGGCTCTCGTCCCTCTTTATAATATCTTCCTATAGACGGTGTCGCCCCCTGTTTTCGCCCTCGTCGTCGTACTCTGTCTTAGACTAGCAATCAGTCGGTCTCTCCGTCGCCTCCATCCCCGTAGGTAAACCCTCATGTGTCCTCTATCGCTTCTTCTTTCTCGGAATATTTCCAATAATTTGAAAATAACCTAAGTTGCCTTGTTTGTTTCCCATCTGTTTCGACCTTTCCGTTTCGGTCGCCACAGTTTTGTGCCTCGCCGTCTCACTAGATTTTCGTGGCTGAAGTCAGAGATCTTCAACTCCTTGTCTTCCGTTGGCAAATTTGGTTCATTGAGGCAATATAGGGTAAAAATCCTCTTTCAAAAACCATCTTTTTATAGTTTTGATTTGTTATGCTCCACGTATATCGTAGTTTGAATATCTTATGCTCCACGTAGATTGTAGTTTCAATTTGTTATGCTCCGCGTAGATCATAGTGTAAACCCGTTGTAGGAGATTTATATCGTAGACTTATTTGGAAGACTTTAGTTGTAGACTTCATTAGTATACTTACATATTATAATTTTTTACGAGACTTATATCGTAGACATAAGATGGATTTTGGTTGGGCGTCTCGGCTAGTGCATTACATCCTCGGATTTGGATTAATTGTTAAGAAGAAGTATGAGCTTTGGAGTCGGGTTGGTGTAACCCCTCCGAGGTTTTCATTGAACGAGTCTGAAGAGATCACCAGCCTTGAATGTATCTACTTTGAGCGAATTGGAGAGCCTGACGTTGAAGTTACTGAACAGATGGAAGAATTCTGGGAGAAGATGGGAGTGCCTATGGAAAGGGAAACTAGTATTGATGAACTTATTAAAGCTTGTTCCCTTGCTGGTAACTGGTCTAGGGATGAAAGGATGTGATTGAGATACTTGATTGTCTATTCTGTATTTGTTTAAGCAAAGAAATCCTCCACTCCCACAAGCCCTAGCATGGCTAGGCAAGTCATGGATTTGGTGGCATTTGAGAAGTACCCGTGGGGAGGGCCACATTCAAAAAACCTTATTTCATATGTCAAAAAGAAGAATTTGACGAAGGCTTACACTATTGACGGTTTTGTTGAGGTCCTCCAAGTTTGGGTGTACACTTCTATGCCTAACTACTTGACTGAATATGGAGAGAGCATGGTGTCTAACATAACTCCACCCCTAATTGCATTCAATTGGACTAGCGGACGAAAAAAACGTGAAAGAGAGCATGTTGAAGCAGGTACGCAATACAAATACAAAACAAAGATGTTGGTCTTATATTGTTATAATGTAATATGTTTTATAACACTCTTATCTGTGATTTGGGATTATTGTAGACCCGTTTCAACAGCTTTGTTCTGAAGGAGAGGGACCAAATGTTCTCAGTTTGGGATGACGAAGTTGAAGATGAGCATGTGGTGGATATTTTCAAAGCAACTTTTGGAGATTTTTGTCATGGGCGATGGCGATGGAGCAAAACCCATTGGGAAGTAGTAGGTGTCCTGAAATCAAATACAGTTATGAATATTAATCTATTAGGGGACACAAAACAAGAGAAGGGGTTTAAAAAGTTGCAAGAGGGAGCTTTTACTCTAGATGATGGTGGCATGAGCAACGAGACTGCTTGGAGGCCATGAGGGCTGAAACACAACAAGGCTATGCACTGATAGCTATGGATGTTAAGGCAGGGTCCATGGCTTGTGATCAGCATTCTAGAGAACTGAAGCTGAAAGTTGGAGGCCTGGAATCGAATCTAGCGAGTTACAAAGATGCTTGGACCAATCAAGAGCGTGTGAAGTCAAATGCAATGGCCGTAGTTGACGCTCATAAGGAGAAAATGCAGCCTGATCCGGTTAGTACCAAACCCTCTCTAGTACCAAGTACAAAGAAAGCGAGCCAAGTACCTACTAGAAAATCTCAAAGAAATTGTGTGATCACATCTGAATAGGATTCGATTTATAAATAACATTATGTTTTTTGAGTGAGTTGTCTATTGTTGTTTGTGGAATGTATTGTTTGTTACCAGAAATTTGAACTATATAATAAAAAATATTGTATCTTCGATCTAGTATGTGCAACTTCTTATTGTACATGGTTGTAAAATTGCAGAAAACGGGTTCAAAAGAGTGAGAGCATCAATTCTGGTAAAACTAATTGCGATGAATATGTTGGAATATGACACCCAACAAAAGAGTACCATGAGGCTCTTTTGAAAAAACAAGAACTAAAGTAGTCTGCAGCAAAAGAACTTGCACAGGCAAATGGTGAAAGGATTAAAAGGCCAGCTTCAACACAAGTCTCTCCTTTCGTAGGAAACAAAACGACAAAGGTAATCTTGAAAATCATGACGGCCTTTAAGCCTGGCTATGATCCCTTCGTAGTTGTTCCAAAAGCGAAGGTGAAACCTTGCTTTGGTCGGGTGAAAAGTATTCTATAAGTCTGCCCTAATTTAAGATTATATTGGTTAGCTTCTGAATTAGAGGAAGTTAACAAATTAAAATAACTTTATCTTCGCAGTGATTGGAAGTTAAAGGAGAAGCCTATATAATCTATTGGCCATTGGTTTTGGACTTTTCGAAATCCAAAAGAGTAGCTTGTGGACATAGTAAGCTTCAGTGATAGACTTCTTAAGAAGACTTTAATGGTATACTTCATGATTAGACTTTTCTATTATATATGGATAGAGGTAAACTAATATGGGTTTGAATCAGTGCAGCATATGGACGTTGTCACTAATCTACTCAGACTTTGATACCATAAGCATCCCGAGTGGTTCAGGTTCGATAGAATTTTCTTCCTTAATGGCTTGTCCCGATGATGTGGACATCGAAATACAAAGATTTTGTTGACTCGCAACCGAATTACGATGGTTCGGGTAAATTGTTGTTAGCGGTTCTTTTGATTACTTTTCAGGCGAGGTGCCAATTTACTGCAAGTCGAAAAATACATGGGTGATTGAAATTGATGGCTTATATGCGCCCTTGAACGTGATGAGAACTCATTGGGTTGCTTTGTGGATATCATTCCCTAAAAATCACATCGTCATATGGGATTCGTCATTCAAAATCTTCCGTGATGACACAATTGCTACGGCAGTTAAGCCCATTGCAGTCATGCTGCCCTATCCAATGTCATCGGTAGCTGTTAACGGTCGTGAACTATACAATTTTGAGCCATTCACATATGAGCGGATCAAAGATAAGAATGTGCCCCAAAACCATCAAACGGGTGATTGTGGTGTTTTTCGCTTGAATTACATTGAATGTCAAGCAATTGGAATGTTGTTCCCTCCTACTTTATGTGAAAAACGCCAAAAATATAAGGGACAAGCTTTGTCTTGAGATCTGGGATGTGTGTGTGTATTGTGGAGAAGAAGAACGCACTTGGGGCGAATTTGACGTTTATGACTGAACTTGAATATAAGTTGTATATATGTGTTTAGGTTAATGAATAGTAATGAGGTTGTGTTTGTTTTTGCTTTCAACCTATTCATTATGTCATAGTTTTGCTCATGTGATGGGTTTATATGGTTTTGATTGTAACATATCAACTTAAAACAGGTTCAGTAATAATATTAGGATTTTAGTGTCCCTAATGAAGTACCACTCATGAAAAGACTAGAAAACAATCCAAACAAACATTTATGGAAGACTCCCGGGAAGACTTCCTCCGCAGACTTTTATGGTAGACTTCGTTACACATGTCTATAGTTCCCCTAATTTTAGCCATCACCTTCATCCCAAACCTAATTAAGTACATAAATTTAACAAAATATTAGTCACAAGAAATGGCGATCTTAACATGGATGCCAAATGCAACAAAACTTACACAACGATTGATTACGTGTACGTCCAGGATGCTTGCATTTTGAACAGCTGTACTTCTTGTGCATCTTTCTTGGCTTGGAGTGTGTCTTCGTTGACATTTCTAACCAATATAGCCATCTCGATTTCTTCTGTCTGCCAAGACCACGCTTCACGGCCGGAGGAATACATAGTACAGAACCTTCTTTTGATTCATCAAATGAGGGCGGATAAACATTGTTGCATATAAATAGTATTTTCCATACATGGGGCATATAAGCGTATAACTATGCAAACAAGCCTCCTACGCAGCTGCGATTACGTGTGAACAAGGTGTCTTCTCAACATTTTACACCATACATGCACAACTGGTATGTTCCAAATCGACAATACAATCTCGTCGTCGACCTCTCACGAAGAAACGCCATCCGTCTATGCGTTCAGCAGACATGTGATCTGCATAATGATCACATATTGCCAACAAATATTCAATGCCACAACAGTGGATTGTTGTCAGACTTAAGGCATCTTCTCGCCTTTTATAAAAACATCTCCATAATTTCTCTCTAATACATAAACTCCAAAAGAGTTGATATGGAAAAACCGTAAATCGCCGAGTTAATTAATTTTGTAATGTTACTTGTCTTTATATTGTATCTATCACTCGAGAAGTAAACTCTAGACCATAATTTTGAGTCCGCATCCTCGAGGTATGTTGCGAGGTTGGGATTGGCATGGAGAATTGCATCCATGTATCGGTTAAAGCCGAATAGCGTATATGCATATGCAGCACCTTTTACAAGTACATAAGTTGCTTCCCACGAAATCTGGTAACTATAATTTCTTTGTAAATGATAGTAGCATATCCCTCGTGTTGCCCAAGGCATTATTTTTGCGCATGCAGTCTCTATGGTTGAATGTCTATCAGAAAATATTACCAACAAATATTCATCTGAAAAACATATGCGCAGGTTATTGAACCATTCCCATGAAGCTTCGCACTCAAAGTCGACAATTCCAAATGCCAGTGGAAATATCTGGAAGTTAGCTTTATATCTTGCTTCCACTGGCATAACACCTATATATTTTCCGGTTAGATGAGTCTCATCAACCACAATAATTCATCAGATATTCAAAACCGGCTATCAAAGCACCCAATGATATGAAAAGATAAATAAACTTGTTATCCACATCACGTACAAGATCAGTGATACTTCCCAGGTTGGCCGTGAAAAGACCCATCCCGGCCATAGGGCCTAGACGGATGCCTCTCATTATACCCATTCCAAAAAATACGTCCTATTTAAAGTTTTCCTTTAGGATGAAGTATTCCTCGGATCTCCTATCGACTTCTAGTCCTAGATCCTTCATACTTAATCAATACGCAGCGGAAATACTACTTAACCATTTCTATCGTTCTTCTAAAGAACGATTCATCCGTGAACCTCTTATTACTTTATTTAGTTTCCTTAAAACTCTTTCGAGGTTCCGTTCATAATTAATCATTCTAACAACCTAAGTATTTTACTTAGTTTGTTCCATTCAACTTATTCCGTTCTATTCATTCCTTAGAAAAATAGAAGAGTATTCGAACGTGTACCTTAGCCTTTTAGCGAAGCCGTTGTGAAGTCATTTCCGACGTCCAGCTTAGCTCGTTCGTTCACCAAATCCTAGAACACACCCCCTTTGTACTTAGTCATTCAACCAACCATCCCCACATGACCGAGTGCAAAAGAGGTCTTCTTGTTCTTCCTTTGACCACCATTCTCCTTGATCCTTTGCTTGTACATCCATGTTCATAAGGGCGAAACGCATCCCGACCGTTCCTGGATACGCGACCGTATCTCGACCCGCGGTCGTACGTGTTCGTCCGTATGTTCATCCGTACGTTCGTCATGGACGTCCGTAAGGCCATCCGTGTGACCATCACGGTCATCCGTGAACAGACGCGACTATCCGTGAACGGACACGACCGTTCCTGAACGGACACGACTGTCTGTGAACGGTTACGGTCGTCCATACACGACCTGCGTGCGTCCGTAATCGACCCACGGTCGTCCGTATCGTCCCGCGGACGTACGTGAACGCACAATGGTCATCCGTGTGCGACTCACGGTCGTCTGTATCGTCCCGCGGACGTACGTGATCGAACCGTGGTCATCCGTATGGACCCACGGCCGTCCGTATCATCCTGCGGACGTACGTGCACGACCCGCGGTCGTCCGTGATCGTTCCGCAGTCGTCCGTGAATAGACGCGACTGTCCGTGAACGGACACGACCGTACGTGAACGGTCACGGTCATCCGTACGTGACCCGCGGTCGTCCGCGACCGACCCGCGGTCGTCCGTACGTGACCCGTGTTCATCCGAGCACCATCCGTGTTCATCCGTGCACGTTCGCGTTCGTCCGTGACGGTTACGGTCATTCGTGACGATCCGCGGTCGACTGTGTGCGACCCGCGGTCGTCCGTGAACGACCCGCGGTCAATCATGCGCGACCGCGGTCGTCCGTGAACGATCCACGGACGGTTGCCCGTAATTTCTTCAAATCTTCAAGCCTTCAATCTTCAATCAATTATGGGTTTCTGCCTCTTGTTTCCCAGCCTTGTTCTCCTATAGAAAACCCTTCCAACACGCTCTTCAACAGCCGGTCAATGCCCATAGGCATTCCGGCCAATATACCCCTTTTCTCTCGGTTTTTGTTGGCCTTTGCCTTAAGAACATCAGGGAATTCTTCCCTGGAGAGATGATGTCGAAAATGGCTTCCTTGGGGTCTATTTATAGCCCTCAAAATCGCCCAAAACTTCCCTTGAGGAAGGTTGCATTGGTTGGCCGAATGGACACAATCCTTCATTGGTGTCCATTCGCCATTGTACCCCTTGGTCAGCTAGTGTCACTAGCTGACCAGCTGACCCAACACTTGAACACTCAAGCTAGCTGGGTTGAGCTGGTTGCCAGCTGACCAGCTCAACTGTTCAGCTCATTTGAGCTGAAGACTTCCATTTCAGCTTCTTTTCTTTAAGCCAAGCTTATTCCTAGCTGAGCTTAACCTTCTTCTGCCTTTGGAACACTCTTATTGATCTTACTTGATCGTGTGTTCGGCCTTATGGTTCCATAGACAGCCAAAACGTTTAGGGTGGGGTTAGTATCCAGGTTTGGGGATACTACAAGTCTACCCCCCTTGAAAGGGATTCGTCCCAGAATCCGACTCAAGTTTTTTACCCAGTTCGAACTTTATGAACCTTTCCTTTTCCCATTGACCTTGGTCCGTCAAGACTTAATCATTTCCCTGATTTTTTTCTTGTCTTAGACTTAGTCAAATCCTGATCACAATCCTTACGGACTTGATCCATACTTGATCCTCGCCCTCTAAGGACTTGATCTTAATTTCCCGATCTTAGTAATTCTCTTACTAGATCCTAATACGGTCTTTTGTTCTTTGTAGGACTCGACCTCAGGCCTTTGTTCCCTCCAGGACTCGACCTCGGTTAAGGTCCTTACGCATTCCAAATGCAAGCAACATAACCCTTTTCCCCAAATGTAATTCCCAGAATACATTCGAAGAAGTGGGGTTCAGTGACTGACCAGCAATTGCACAATAGGACTCGGCCACGCCAATGTCTCTAACCAGTTCGTAAACCCGTGGCGTCTTCGGTTAGCGCTTAGCCTTTACCGTTCGACTTTCACTCCTACGTTTTATTTCTGATTACTGCTTTTTACAATGGAAGCAAATCATTGGTCTTTCATTGTCACTTTCCTTCCCCTCATCTTGCAAACAGCTTAGGCTCCCTTGTCCCTGTTGTTGCACTTTGCACATACTCTACTTGCTTTCTACACTTCCAAAGTGCGCTTTCATTGTTTCTGCAGGTGGAACTTTTGGTGCGGTTTCTAGAGGATTGGTTATCAGCTCCAACTGATTCCATTTCCTCTTTAGGTCCTTCCCGGGTCAGCGGGACACTTTGTCTTTTGAGCCAACGCGGTTCTCCTCCAGGTCCCTCCCGGATAGGCCAACCACTTTCCCGTGATTGCGCCCTTTCCGATTCACCTCCAGGTCCCTCCCGGTTCGGCCAACCACCTTCCCGTTATTGTGCCCTCTTCCGGTTCACCTCCACACCGTCTTGCGACCTTGATCCAAATTTGGGAACTAATCTCCTAACCGATCTCATACTCGGTTGAAACATATGACCTTCCAACTAATCCCATACTCAGTTGAAAAGTACTTCCCATTGGACTTGTTCTCAAAGTCTGCCCAAGACTAAGTGCGTCCTTGGTGCACTTATCTTTGCAAGTCACCAATTACGAGAGCATTGTCCTAGAAACAACTCCGCTCTGATACCAACTTGAAAAGACCCATCCCGGCCATAGGGCCTAGACGGATGCCTCTCATTATACCCATTCCAAAAATACATCCTATTTAAAGTTTTCCTTTAGGATGAAGTATTCCTCGGATCTCCTATCGACTTCTAGTCCTAGATCCTTCATACTTAATCAATACGCAGCGGAAATACTACTTAACCATTTCTATCGTTCTTCTAAAGAACGACTCAACCATGAACCTCTTATTACTTTATTTAGTTTCCTTAAAACTCTTTCGAGGTTCCGTTCATAATTAATCATTCTAACAACCTAAGTATTATACTTAGTTTGTTCCATTCAACTTATTCCGTTCTATTCATTCCTTAGAACAATAGAAGAGTATTCGAACGTATACCTTAGCCTTTTAGCGAAGCCGTTGTGAAGTCATTTCCGACATCCAGCTTAGCTCGTTCGTTCACCAACTCCTAGAACACACCCCCTTTGTACTTAGTCATTCAACCAACCATCCCCACATGACCGAGTACAAAAGAGGTCTTCTTGTTCTTCCTTTGACCACCATTCTCCTTGATCCTTTGCTTGTCCATCCATGTTCATAAGGGCGAACCGCGTCCCGACCGTTCCTGGATCCGCGACCGTATCGCGACCCGCGGTCGTACGTGTTCGTCTGTATGTTCATCCGTACGTTCGTCACGGACGTCCGTAAGGCCATCCGTGTGACCATCACGGTCATCCGTGAACAGACGCGACTGTCCGTGAACGGTTACGGTCGTCCGTACACGACCCGCGTGCGTCCGTAATCGACCCACGGTCGTCTGTATCGTCCCGCGGACGTACGTGAACGCACAGTGGTCGTCCGTGTGAGACCCACGGTCGTCCGTATCGTCCCACTGACATACGTGATCGAACCGTGGTCGTCCGTATGGACCCACGGTCGTCCGTATCATCCCGTGGACGTACGTGATCGCACCGCGGTCGTCTGTATCGTCCTGCAGACGTACGTGCATGACCCGCGGTCATCCGTGATCGTTCCGCGGTCGTCTGTGAATGAACGCGACTGTACATGAACGGACACGACCATACGTGAACGGTCACGGTCATCCGTACGTGACCGGTGGCCGTCTGCGATCGACCCGCGGTCGTCCGTACGTGACCCGTGTTCATCCGAGCACCATCCGCGTTCATCCGTGCACGTACGCGTTCGTCCGTGATGGTTACAGTCGTTCGTGACGATCCGCGGTCGACCGTGTGCGACCCGCGGTCGACCGTGTGCGACCCGCGGTCGACCGTGTGCGACCCGCGGTCGACCGTGTGCGACCCGCGGTCGACCGTGTGCGACCCGCGGTCGTCTGTGAACAACCCGCGGTCGACCGTGCGCGACCCGCGGTCGTCCGTGAACGACCCACAGACGGTTGCCCGGAATTTCTTCAAATCTTCAAGCTTTCAATCTTCAATCAATTCTGGGTTTCTGCCTCTTGTTTCCCAGCCTTGATCTTGTATAGAAAACCCTTCCAACACGCTCTTAAACAGCCGGTTTATGCCCATAGGCATTCCGGCCAATATACCAGTTTCTCTCGGTTTTTGTTGGTCTTTGCCTTAAGAAACATCAGGGAATTCTTCCCTGGAGAGATGATGTCGAAAATGGCTTCCTTGGGGTCTATTTATAGCCCTCAAAATCGCCCACAACTTCCCTTGGGGAAGGTTGCATTGGTTGGCCGAATGGACACAATTCTTCATTGGTGTCCATTCGCCATTGTACCCCTTGGTCACTAGCTGACCAGCTGACCCAACACTTGAACACTCAAGCTAGCTGGGTTGAGCTGGTTGCCAGCTGACCTAGCTGACCAGCTCAACTGTTCAGCTCATTTGAGCTGAACACTTCCATTTCTGCTTCTTTTCTTTAAGCCAAGCTTATTCCTAGCTGAGCTTAACCTTCTTCTGCCTTTGGAACACTCTTATTGATCTTACTTGATCGTGTGTTCGGCCTTATGGTTCCATAGACAGCCCAGTATCCAGGTTTGGGGATACTACAGGCCGACTCAATCGAACGCATCTAAGAAGGCAAACTTTGATATACATCTTCAGTTGTTCCCCTCACCAACTTCTGAGCATATATTAGGGCCCGATAAGCAGAGTTATAATCGATATGCATTCCAAACATTACCTTCACTGATTATTTGATATGCTTATCCATAAGTCCATCGATTATACCAACGCATTCTATAAATAACTCTGCAACATATTTCAGTGTAGAACGCCTACGGTGATAGGATATGTCGTCAACAGAGCAGGTATGTATCATGTTACATTTTGTCACCCAAAACACATTTGATTCATTCTTCACGCCAGCTATAACCCTCCATGCACATCCTTTCACACAACATGTTGCAACACATAGGGTATTTCTAGAGCTAAATATTTTGAATGCGAACCTCAACATGACTGTCGTCAGTAGCAACTCTGATATAAGCTCCTTCTTTCTACCAAAATGCTAGTTGACATATATGTTTTATGACCAATTAGTTTTAGGGCGTAATACATGACCCCCGCAAAAATCAAAATGAGAGTCTCCCCATCGGCGTCTTCATCTATAACTTTTCTATACTCATTGTAGTCAACATCATTGTCATCAAAAACACCCCCAAATTTCACCTTTCCAGTACCCTCAACCTCTACATCTTTCTCCTCCACCTCCTCTTCATCATCTTCATCATTCTTTTCATCACTAGTTGCTTCTTCATAATCATCCTCTTCATCCGCCTATGAATCATATTTTTCATCAACCTTTACATCATTGCAACAGAATTCATATGTTATGTGGGTCGACTAGAAACGCAAAGCCGTACAACATGCATCTTTCTCAACTGGATCAAGCTCCAAACTTGTCTATCATTGATAACATATGTAGGAGGAGTATCTGCAGGCATTTGTTAAAGAATCATATCTGGTAAGGAATATTATACCTCAATTACATGTGTTTCCTTGTTGTGACTAAAGTCATCATGCGCCATTTCAAGAAGCTCACAATGTGTACAACCTTCTCTCAAAAATAATATTCTACATCCTTTGAGATTTTCAGCATCAAAATGTCATGCTAGAATTTTTAGCACACAATTTCCATAAACAACCACCAGCTGAGCCATTCATGTAGAACAAAACAAGATCAACCACATTAGATTTCAATAGGGAAATATAGTTAAAATAAAATAAAAATCAATTTAAGCTAAACTAAAACACATTATCTTATGAAACTTATACATAAAGACCATTAACACCTACATAAAATCTAGGAGAAGAATTTTGTTTTAAACTCTTCATAATTCAATAATAAAGTGCATTTATTTCAGATTTAAATAAAATAGTATAATTCTTCTAGAAATGTATCCTAAATGAGCTACTTTCTCAATTTCTCTAGAAAAAAAAAGATTCAGACATATGTTTATGGAATAAACATGCCAAACTCATTCAGAAGCAAATATATTACCTAAAACAAACATAAAAAAAAAATTACTACCAAATTCATTATATATTGTATATAAAAGCCTTTTTATAACATATTGACGTGAAAATGATGTCAGCATGATGTGTCGGGAGTAGACTTCTCCGCGAAGTCTACATGGTCGATTTCCAATAGAAATCTTCCAAACAAATGTTAATATCATAAATTCATTTTAAAATAAACCATTACATATAATATTGTGAAACTTATACATAAATGTCAATAATACCTAAACAAATTTTAAAAAAATTAAAAAGAAAATCATCAGAAAATATGCACTAAACTGCATTTGCCAAAAACACTAAATCAAGTTGCAGACTCCGTAGAAAAGTCTCCACATAGTGAAGGGTCTAGTTTTACATTTGACCAAACTTTGACTTTTAAGGAGTAGACTTCATCGGCAGTCTACTTGAGAAGTCTACTACGTAAATGTCCAATTTTACAATTGAACAATGAAAAAGTAGACTTCTATACAAAGTCGACCAGGATAGACTTCACTCATGAGTCAATAGGGGTCTAGTTTTGTAGTTTACCAAAAAAAATTTCAAAATTAATTGTAGACTTGTGTGAGGATTGACGAAGTCTGCCACACTTGTCAACCATCCAACGAGTGGTCAACTTAAAAAAAACTATAGTAGACTTCATGAGGAAGTCTACCTCCGTTGTCACGAAAAATATTTTGACTAAGTCAAATGCAAAACAAGACCCTAAGTTAACATAAGACTACTCTGAGAAGTCTACTACATTTTTTTGTTTTCAAAGGGAATTAGTAGACTTCCCGATACCTGGAAAAGAAGTCTACGAAGAAATTTTTTAAAAAGTCAATTGAAAAACTAGACCACACGTTGACCAGTAGACTTTGGATTGCTAAACGAAGTCTACTATCGCGACCCAGATCGAAAAATTGAAAGAAAACTACAGGGATACGATTTTTACCTACTTCAACACCCAAAAATTCAGTTTCAACCACTAACAAATAAAACAGGCCGATGCGGCTGAACTAAACACTGAGAATAATAGAGTACGAAGAGATCGAAAATTTTAAAACCATAAGCTAGAGTTTTAAGATGAAAGGAGAGAAAATAGAAAGGAATGTGAAGTTTGTGTAACAAATAATGAGTTATACAAGGTTAAATTTCGGTCGATGAAGCATTTACAGCTTCAGAATCGGTTGTTCATGGTGGTTGGAAGAATTGATGACGATGGCATTGTGGTAAATACGAGGTAGAAGAAAGTTACATGTGTCATTTGAAACTACCCAAAATTATTAGTAGACCTCTTGGAGAATTCTGCTTCGTAAATATTTGTCATGTACGAGTTCAATATCAAAAATAAATAGCGAAAATAGAAGGACCCGATTTTGTGGTCTACTTTTGCTATCAACTGTATATAAAAGACCACGATGTGAAGATCTATAAAGAAAAATAAAAAGACAAAGTCTAGATGTATAACTGAAAAATAATTAAAAATATTTTATGCCACAAATTAAAAATAGTGAACATATTAGTTAAATCAACCAAATTTTTTTTATAATTACGGTCTAAACTAAAATTAATACACAGTAAAGAGACATCTCAAATACGAATGAATTATAAAATACATAAACGTGTAACATTATATAAATAAAAACTCATTATAGATATTAATATCAATGACTAAGAATTATTCGAGAAAAATAGTGAAAAAAACAAAAGAATAATATTATATTAATAAATATATAATATTAATTAATAATACACAAAGAATATGGAATAAAAATACAACAATCAGTGATCTAAAACGCGCTAGACGTTTGCTAGGCGGTGGACGAACGTCTAGCGCCTAGCCAGATACGCGGATGTCTAAACGGGGCCTATACGGATTAGATATATATATAAATTTCATAGTGAATAAATCTTTTATGTATTATAGTTTTAGAAAAAAGAATAAAAACATAAACTTAAATGACAAATTGAATAAAATTTGATAGAATAAAGTAAAAATATAGTTTTAAAATATACAAATGATCTCTAACGATAATACATAAATCATAATCTTTATATAAAAAAATAAATATAGATATATAGTTTTTAAACTTATTCCCAAAATGAATTAAATTTTCTTGATCTAAAAACATTAAATAAATATTATTTAAACTAAATTGTCTTCAGTTATACAATAAAATATGATTATACAATTCTTTAAAAAAATATTTCAAAATGGCCGTCTAGAATCCGCCTAAGCTCCCGCCTAGTCCGCGTAATTGTCCACCTAGACATTGTTAGGCGTCCGATTTTTTCAAAGCATCTAATCCACCGCATAATATAAAATCGGGACGCCCGACCACCGACTACCGCCCAGGCGCCGTCTAGGCCGCGTTTTAGAACACTGACAACAATAAAAGTAAAATATAAAATCAGCATGAAAACCTCAAGCATACGCGGTGTTGATGTTCTTTTTTCGGCGAAACATTTTATTATATATATATATATATATATATATATTTTAATATGAATGTTAATATCATTTAAAAATGAATGTTTAGGTGTTACAACTTGCGATTGTTAAACCTAAAAGTTGAACCCAAGCCAAAAAAAAGATTAAAAACAAGGGAACTATGACAATCAACAATTTGTCAAATTTGCTCAAGAGCAGTCGTGACAAATTTTTGATAAACCTCTCGAAATCCAGGAAAGGCACAGTCGGCCGTGACAGAAGAAGCACGCGGAAAGACTGAGGAACCATTAAACAAGCCTTGGAAGATGATTCAAACAGCAGCCTGTAAAATATGACCATTTGACAGAAAAGTCCAGCGAGAGCCGATCGAGATTGTCCTCTTCATCACAAGATCGAACTCAAGAAACTCCTGGATCCAGCCATCAACACTGGACTACCGAAGCTAATGGGGCTTAATAGCAAGGACCTTGTTCACCAATACTCCCAGATTGGGCATTCAGGGTCAAAGCATCACCACAACCACAACTTTACTACTTCCTCCGTAGCTAAAAAGATAGAACACATCACAAACCCGAAGGCACACCCTATCCAAAAACAACCTTCACTCTCCCGAAAGAAAACGAGCCTTAAACTCGATCAACACACAGATTTTGGATCAAAGGCCCTAGAAAACCTTAATCTACCTATGACAAAAACCCCAGGGAGACAAACTAGCTTCAAACCAAGGACCACAAACCCGGCAAGAACGAGCCATTAAACCGGTTGAAGAAATGCTTGGGAGTGAATTAAACGCCGCCGAACGAGAGGAAAGGACCGTTGGGTCTTCACCGGAGAGACACGCACGACCGTCGCCGTCGAACCCACACCGACGTCGACCCGTTGAGACGCTTAGCAGAACCGCCGCGAGCAGAGAAGAAAACTGGTCTGTGAAACCCGCCGCGAAGAGACCCCAATACCCGTCACCACCGTTGCCGCCACCGTCCTCAGGCAGCAGATCCGGTCGATTAGAGGCTAGGGTAGCACCGCGAGACCACCTCCCGCCCGTAACTCGCCGTCGAAACAAGCGGAAACGCCGCTAGCCCAACTTGATCTGAAAACCCAGATACGCCGGAGACGCTACACCACCTAACACCGCCTCGATCCGGCGAAAGAGAAAGAAGAAAGATGAGCCCTCCCCGAACGCCGGCAAAATTCCAACCCCGGGGAGGCAAGACGCGCCGGAGGAAGGTGTGACCAGAGGCTGAGCTTTGGAGAGGATATCGGATGACGCGTTGGGTATATATTGATTTTACAAAGTTAGTATATAAAAATTTTAGAAAAAAATACTACATAAATAAATAGATACACCATATAGTAAATAAGATGTTTTAAAAGAAGTGATTTTGACAATTTTTCGGAAGACAAACATTACTGCTAATGGACCATAATTCTATTATTATCCTTTTTCGTATTTGATTTTTTCTGATGCGATGAATGGGGTTGATGTGCTCTAGTTTTAATTTGTAACACAAATTTATTCTCTGCACAAAATTCACCTCACCGCCCAAGAAATAATCCTAGTCGGACTGCTCTTCTGGAAATATTTGTAGGCCCATCTATCTTTTTCCATGCCATCTCCAGCCCATTAATTATATTCTTAGTTTCTGTTTGGTCCAGTTCCGATTGAGAGAAATTTTGAACACGATAACGAAACCCAGCCTACAAAGCAAAAAAAAAATATATTTGAGTTAACTCCTCTAGATTCATCTCTTTCTTTTTAACCATATAATATTATTTTAAAATAAAATAATAAAATTAAAATTAAGTAATTAAACACATTCAAATATTTTATAAAAATAAATAATAATATATATTAATATTTATATTTTTTTAGAATTTACAAATTGGAATTTAGGGATTAAGAATTAGGGATTAAGAATTAGGAATTAGGGTTTAGAGTTTAGGGTTTAAGTCCTTTAGGGTTTAGGGATTATGGTTTTAACCCTTTGGAGTTTAAGGTTTTTTTTTTTGATAATATGTAAATTATAAACCAAAAAGGAATTTGTTTGTGTTACATCAGCTGGAATAGCTATTAAGTTTCAAGAGGCCCCAAAAAAAAGTGTAAAAAAGCCTATCAAAACAGGGGTGAAAGATCAAGGGAACAAATCATTCATTTGAGAACCATAGAGATAGTGTTTGAGAGAGCGCTTTCATGTTTGAGCGTGCAAGGATTATGTCCCTTATACACCTATCAATCTGCTTGAAGAGAACCACAGCCGTGGAGGAAGGACCATTGTGAAGTCTGATATTTCGTTCTTTCCAGATGTAAAAAACTGTTGCTTGCGCTGCAATTTTGCAGAGTGTAGCCACCTGCGATGGAGTGACTTGGATGAGCCAGTTGATGAAGATGTCCCAGACCGTAAACGTTGCGTTCGGAAAACCCAGACGACGAAGAACAGAAGTCCAGACTTGCTTGCTTATAGCACATTCCCAAAACAGGTGATCACGGGTCTCTGGAGCTAAGTCACATATCGTACACTTTTCACTGCAGTTTATCCCCCAAGCCACCATACGAGTCCTCACAGGCAGTCTATTCAAGTTAGTAACCCAGAAGTTAAAGGCATGTTTTGGGAAGTTAAAGGCATGTTTTAGGGTTTAAGGTTTAGGGATTAAAGACCTTTAGGGTTTAAGCCATTGGAGTTTAGGGTTTAAAGATTAGGGTTTAGAGTTTAAAGTTTAAGCCATTTGGGGTTTAGGGATTAGGGTTTGGAGTTTGGGGTTTAAGCTTTTTGGGATTTAGGGTTTAGAGTTTAGGGTTTAAGTCTTTTGGGGTTTAGGATTTAGAGACAAGGGTTTAAGCTCGTTCGGGTTTTTATGGTTTACATATTAGGGTTTAGGGATTAGGGTTTATATTTTTATTTTTTAAGATTTACATGTAGAGTTTAGGGATTAGTTTTAATTTTTATTTTTTAGGTATTAAAATTATGGTTTGGGATTTATGATTTAGAGTTGAAAATTTAGTGTTTATAAATTAAGATTTAAGTATTTTTAATATAAATTCGTTTATTTTTAATTTTTGTCTAAAATAAAATATATTTTTCCTTTATTTTCGTTTTTATTTTTATTTTTTTTTAAACTTTTTAATTCAAATTATTTCTAATAATAGATTATGTGTAATTATTTGTTTGGTGAAAAGAAGAGGGGGTGAACAAATGGGTTCACCTCTAGGAGTGAATCCAAGTATTACTCAAGCAAAAACCAGTTTGTTGGTAAAAATTAAAAAAAAAAACGGAGAAACAGTTTCTTCTCTTCCATGCGATTCCTCCTTCTCCTCTCTCGAAACCAGTTTTCTGCAATCACTCCAAATAAAACTTCATCATCTTAGGGATTGTGGATTGAAGAGACATGAGACAATTTGTAATCGTTTCTTATTTTCTCCAAAGGCATCTCTCTTCAATTTCCATAGTTGTGGTTAAGTACTGGTCTTTGATTAGATGTCGCTGCTATTTGATTGGTGTACAGTTTGTTGACTCTTTGGCTATTTAATTACCGATCTTCTACTTTTATCATGAAGATAGTGGTTTCGGTTGTGAAGATGTGTCTGTTCAAGGTAACCATTTTTCTCTCTCTAGTAGTCCTCTCCAGCAATGTTCTCATTCATGGTGGTTCGGCCAAGCTTGTGTTGCTTTAGTGACTGTCTCCAAATTTGGGAACCTAAAATTTCCATGTTGGAATTAGTGGTTGCAATGGAATTTTGCTGGCCATCGAGTGAGTTTCAAAGGGCATGACTATTAACTATCATGTTAATGCAACAACAATCATACTTGAAAGAGCCATTAGTTGATAAACCAATTTCATCAAAGAGGTCATCCACATGTGCAAAGATAATCAAAGTCAAAGTGGAAGAACTATAAAGTCTACATTATTAGCAAAGATGCAATACGGATTGTGTAGACATTCTAAAATTTATTAGAGATGCAATGGTTTTTTCTTGTACTATTTTGGAAAAAAAAAAAAACAATACCAATCTGGCATACAACTCCTATTAAAGTGAGACGAATAATAGAAAAAGAAAAATAACATAATATAATGATTTTTTATTAATATGGGGATATCCCGAGTTTATGGAGGGGTTCAGACTAATTTCTAATGGGAGGTGCAGCTCATAGATAGACCCTCTCTTTGGATATTCAAATGGGCCGAAAGCAATGGGTCCATATCCATGTGGGTGTCCAGGAAAATGTATTTTAGTTTCGCATAACAGGTGGATCGAATTTGAAACGTGTTAGCGTTCCAAATTCTTCTCCTTCCCATTTGACCACAAGCCCTTGAACACCATAATATAATATAATGTATTTGGTGTGTAAAACTTACTTTGTAAGAAAATAGCGTTCAAATTTGTTTGTTCTAATATTTTGTCTTCAATGTATGACGCATATAACTTTTTATGCAGTACTTTGTATTTTAATGTTTTATATTTAACGTTGTATTTTTGTATTTAATGAAATTAAATGAGAGAAAACAAAAACAAAAAATCTTGGACTTTCCAAATGGTTCATTATAATAGTCATTTTGGTTGGTGACGCACTACAAAAAACAAGGTATTTTGCATTACTTATTTAAGAACTTAGCATTACTTTTTAAGTAACACTAGCAAGTTAACATTACTTTAGTAAGTAATGTATTATGTGATGATGCTAACTATTTTAACATCACTTAGGATAGTGATGTTAAGTTTAACATTATTTAATTAACATCATTTTCATATCTTTTCACATCATTTTTTTTCTATATTTTAGCATCATTTTTCTTATGTAATTAACATCATTTACCCAATGTTTTGGCATCATTTTTCTTATGTTTTAGCATCATTTTAAAAATAATACAAATCAACCATACAAAAATGATGCTAAAATAAACTAATTGTAACTAAAACAAAATGAAACCCACAACACAAAATTTATAAACAATCATATATTATATATAGTAAGAGTCAAACATTGTTTACATAGATAAATACAATATCATATAATCCTAATGTTTATGTGAAAACAGAGCAAAAGATGAAATCAAAACCTAATGTTTATGTGACATTTAGACATAATCCATCGACAAAGCTTTCTTCAAGTGACCAATTTTTCAAGTGACCAATTTATAGCTGCAAAAGAAAGACAAGAGGTTAATGAATAAAAGACTGGAGCTGAGAGCAAGCATAGACTGCTACTGTAGCAATTTTATCCAATACCAGACTATAGCAGTCTGGCCATTATCCAATACAAGACAATTTATCAAGTCAAAACTAAACAAATGTATCATACCTTAAGAGCTGACAGAACACGGCCCTCCACCTGAGTAAAGTTGGAGCTGATAGAAATGCCACATGAACGCAAGAGAGGTTCAGTGTCATAGTTGCTCATTTTCAGAGCCTGAAACATTAAACCACAGATATATAAATTCCAGTTCTCTGACTAACAAATCATAACAGTTATGAGACAATCAAGATACTTTACCTTCGACAGAACATTCATCCTCTCTTGGGGCTTCTATCTAGATTTCTCGACGAGGGTAGATCTTTGGAAAGTGTTCAGCGCTTTTGTGTACCTCTGAAGGAGAATCAAGGTGCAGTGCTGCAAAAGTTCCAAAAATAACAAACATTAGCATAAATTTCGAAAACATGTTAATACCATGAGAACGTTGATGAGAAAAAGAGGCAACCCTCGATAGGAATATAGGTGGGTCGCTTTGGCTTCCCAACATTGATGCACGACAAGTCCGCAGAATACTGCAACTCCATGTTCCGTTCTCTTAGGAAGTAGTCGTATACCATTATTTCAACAGTTTCATTCTTGGGTGCCGTTCCTTGGCCTATATTCAAACCTATATAAGGTAACAAGCAAACATCAGAGAACTATCTAACTTTGGAAGGGATCTCAATTAAAAAAAAACAAATGAATCTCAATACAAAGTGATCTTGAGTAAATAGCATCTTACATCTGTTTCCGGCAAGGCTTGTCACTCATGCCAGTGAGTACGACCAACTGGTTCACAACAACTTCGGTTTTAATCCGCACTGGCTCAACATTGGGAAGTATGATCGGTGGAGGAGGGGGGAGTGCATCGGTAACCCCACTCCCATTTGCTGATTCAAACTATCAAATATATCATATTTTCTTTTATTTTTGAGATTACTGCAAATGGTTTGATAAATCTGAAACCATTTTTGTCTGAAATTTTTACCTTTTTGGTATCTTTTCACTCGGAGACAGGATTTGTTATCACAATCAAATGCATAAAGGGAGCACCTGTTCATGGTATTAGTACTTTAAGACATCAATTATAACATATGTTGGCAAGACTCAGCAAGTCGACAAACAAATATATAATAAATGCTAATCACTCAGAAACGGAACAAAACCTATGAAATTTCAACTTTACTAACCTTCTACTTCGATCAATTTGTGCGGAGCTCGAGCAATTTGGGAGGAAACATATGAGTCCTCGAGACTAGACGAAGAAGATCTGGCGAGGAACATCCGAAATTCACGATGCTCTGAAGATTTCAGAGTAGACAAATTCACAAGGGAAGATTGAATCGGTTTGAAATTTCAGAAAGAAAAAAAAAGCTAGAAGGCGTCGAGATTTTCTGGTGTCCAAATTCAGATCTAAAGTAGCTTGTTTTTAATTAATTTTGATGATATTAAAAAGGGAATTTACGTCATTTAACTTTGCGACGGTAAATGACGTCGCTTGACTTTATTTAACGTTAGTTCCTCAAATGACGTTAATATATTGACGTTAACTTCCCTATTTTTTGTAGTGTACGGGTTACACCCTTCTGAAAAAAAATCTTAAATTAAGATTTAACTTTTACCAGATTGTTTAAAACGAAAGTCAACAAAAATAAAGAAAACTCCACGTAAAACTAAAAACTTAGAACTGGGAAAAATCTAACTAATCTAAAGAAGAAGAATAACACCAATCTAAAATATGTATAAATGAAAAGACATACAAAGACAAATAAACATCAAACAAACAAGATCATAGCTGAATTTCACAAACGCTAACGATGTTCAGCCTAGAAATAAATAAATCCTTTGTAAACAAAAGCTATCCTTAACTTTAACTTAATGGCGGCTGGCGCTTATCGCTGCTGCCAAACTTAGACTTAGGTTTATCTTATGTCGTGGTTTTGCTCCGGTGGTGATCCGGTGTCATGGTTTTGCACCTCATTTAACCTGCTGAAAGGTATAAAATTCGGGTTAAGGGTCGATGGTTTCGGATCTTGATTGTGGTTGCAATTTTTTATGAGATTTGGAAACACTAGCATACTCTTGCTTGTGTTTCCTTGGGACACAGCGTTTTCCAAAAACTTTTACCGGTTAAATTTGATGGCTTTCGCCCTCGTCGTGTCTCGTCTGTTGTGTTTGGTCTTTGGGTTTATGGAGGTACTCAGTAAAGGGCTTCCCGTTACGACCTTCCCTTCAAGTTTTCTTTTACTTGGTTTAGTTTTTGAAAACCATTTACCATTGTTCTTGATTGTCGGTACTGCTTTTTTAGTTTAGAAAATTGTGGTCTTATTTGTAGTGTCGGGTGTTGGACTTTCTATGATTAGCGTTATTTTTGGATCGTTGTATCCTTAACATTAGTCTTTTTCTACCGCCTTAGATTAGATGAATAATTAATCTTGTCATTTAATTGTTTCGTTTACCAGTTCTCGTAAGTTTAATCTTGTTTGGAAATATAGAGTTATCGGTTTACACTGGTTAGGATTAATATTAGTAACTAAGGAGTTATATTCACATTCGGGTTTCAATGTCGGTTTTGTGTAGTTTTTGAGTTTAATTTTCGTGAGTTTCCCTTGTTTTTGTTTCGATTTTTTATTTTAGTGGTTCCCTTTGGTTGTTTCTACTGAGTTTGGTGGTGTTACGTCTCTTACTCATTTTTGCCTTTCCTGATTTCTTGAGAGTTTTGTATTGATTGTCTTGTTTTAAAGATGTTTGCTTCCAGAAGATTTTATCATATCGGCTTCAGCTTTCTTCAAAACATTCACTACAAAAAAATTGGATATTAATAGCACATTACGATAGCACGGTTTCACTAACTGCTATCAAAGAGGGTATGTTCGGTTTGGATAATTTATTATAGCATTTTATCAATGCTAAAATGAAATTTCATAAAGCGGGAAACAAAAATGAGTTTTGGAGCCTAATTTTCGCTATAGGCGCCAACACTTGCCCGAAATCTTTTGGTTTTGGCTCAATTTTTTTTTTGGGTTTTGGTAAAAATTACATTTTTCCTTTCCTAAGTTTTTTTTCTCTCTTCCTCATGAACGAAAGACGATTTCATCTCTATCATCTCTGGTTTTCTCTCTTCCTCCTCTTTTCAGATACCGTTTCTACTTAGATTCTACACCGCCTTCCTCTCCGCTTTTTATTCCAGCATCTCATTCACTTGAGGAAAGTTTTCTCCTCTAACCCCCCTCCCCCTTCCCCTCCCCAAAATCCCCAAATCTCAAATCCCTATAATTTCTTCACCTACCCTACCCTCCGAATTTTCGTTGTTGTTGAGCCTATAGCTCCACCAGCACCGACATACTCTCATGTTCCTCCGACCATCCGCCTCGAGCCGCTTCCGTCTCTGCCAACCCCCAAGTTTCTCCAGTTGAAGCTGCATCTTCGATTGAACCCACCTTCCCCACCCACTGTCGTCTCTCCGAGTAATCATGGCCTTTCATTCACCGTTACTTGGGAGGAAGCGTTACGAAAGCGTGGTTTTCGTCCGTCTTCTAGAGGTTAGCCTTTCTCTTATTGAACGAGGTTGCTACCTTATGAATATATTCTATCATCAATATTAAACAGATGCCGCAATTTGTGTTCAGTATTACTGGAAATGCGAATCTTGAAAGGACAGACCTTAAACCGGTATTGAAAGCTCTGAAGGAGACGAACCCAAATTCGACATGGGTACAGTTGCGTCTCTTTCCTGATTATTTCTTTTTCTCTATTCGATATCTCTGGATTGGCCTTTCGATTTGCAAAAGAAAGACTCGAGATTGTTTGGTTCCTGCAGATCCCGATTTCGAGAGCAAAAGAAGCTGTACCCATTGAACGAGTTTGATGACTATTACATTCACAGACTCTTTCGCGTATTGAAACCCACTTCACTTACTTTTTATGAACTCATGAGGTAATAATCTATGTTGAAAAAACACAAAAGTGATGTTGTGTAGTCTCTGAGCTATATACTCTTTATATATGTCTATAGTGCAAGGAAAGTGGATTGTATCTTTGAATCAAACACGCTTCTTGATCCTCTAAATGGAAAACCATTCATTAAAGTTGCTGAAGTCGATGAAACAAGAATTCATGTTCTTTTTGTATTTAGTTTATGATTATGTTGTGCTCTGTGTAGATGTGTTGTATGTAACCTGCATGAAATTTACTTGTTCTAAGAATAATAATTACTTGGGACAAAGCATGCTTTTCTCAGCAATTATGCTCACTTGGGTGAAGAAGTTGGCGAGGAAGTACCTTGACAATCCATTGAATATCGATCTGGTAAAAGCTTTCCTTTGCTTGCTTCATTGTTCCTTCTTACTATTTCGGTTTGACTCATATGGTTAATGCTATCTTCTTGTTTGTTTTACTGGATTTGCAGGTTGGAGACCAAGATGAGAAGCTCATGGAGGGGATCAAACTCTATGCAATCACAGCCACATCGACATCAAAACTGATGTAGCCACTGATGTTGCATCTCGTGGACTTGACATCCCGAACGTAGACATAGTAAGTTTTCAAAGTTTCACTACATAGTTGATCCTCTTTAATGGCATGTTTGTCTGCTTGTTCTGACATTTTCTTTTACAGGTTATCCACTATGAACTTCCTAATGACCCGGAGACTTTTGTGCACCGTTCTGGTCGTACTAGTCGTGCAGGGAAAGAAGGCTCAGCCATTCTCATGCACAGCAGCAGCCAAAAGAGAACAGTGAGGTCTCTGGAGTGTGACTTAGGCTGCAGATTTGAACCGAGTAACCCACAAACCGTAGGAGACTTTAGCTGCAGCTCTAGCTCACCTGAGCGGTTTCTCCTAGCCACCTTCATTGAGATCTCTCCTCAGTCATTTTCAGATTGCAGAGATCATGATACCAATAATTCATCAGGTAAAGAACCGTTATTATCTACTCTTCATTAGGAAAATGCTATTGAGCTATGTGTTGTTTTCTGCTTTTTGTCATTCAATCACTTTCTGAAATGTTTGGCTTTTCTTTTATGGTGGATTGTGTTTCAGGAACAATACATGGGACAGATTTGAGCTCTTATTGTTGGTGATCACCATATACATCAGGTTAGTTCATGTGCTTTGACTTCTCTTTGTTGATTTTATTTCCTTTGTTTATATCACTAGATGTACTTGATTGGTGAAATAACCATTCAAATTGGTTGTATAATGTGTAGTAAATTAAGTTTTTAACGAATACAATCATGGTGTTAGATTGTAAAAGAGTTAGAACTCACTATTAGTTGAGTGAAGCAAAATTTAACTTAGAAAAAACTGATAAGCAACAAGTTTGTTGTGTTTGTCATCAGTTGTTGAACTAATATTGTTTGGAACTAGTTTTCCTTTATCCTTCGTGTTTTTATGCTAAACATTATTCATTTGTTGCTTGTCCTCTCGGTCTAACAGGTTTGATGGTTAATTCATACTCTTTGCTTATCATTTTGTAAATCTTATCATGTTTAATATTTTGCAAGACCATTACTACTAGATGTAGATTTTGTTTCTCAGCATAGTGATTGTCTACTCGATATCGCTCCCACAGTAAGTTCAAGTGTCCTCTATTCTTATGCTTTTTCGCTACAGTATCATGTTTCATCTTTGCGTTTTTGTCTAATAGTGCCACAAGATGACATGTATTAATGAAACATAATTTGAGTTTAGTTTGTAATCCAAGATAACTTGTAATCAAAAGTGTTGAAGGGGACAAAGCATTAGGAAGAGACCGTGAGAAGGAACGGCTTGAAAAGGTGGCAGCGTAAAACTCCTATATGCCAACAAGCTAAGTTGTTCATGCATTTGGTAAGTCTTATCTCTTAATGCAAATCTTTAATTGGTTGTCATGTGTTAAGTATGTATAAGTTAATCCAATACCACAAATACTTGGTTCAGTTAAGATGTTGGCATATACCACTATATCAAATAACAAGCATACTAGTTCATTCACTTTTACAGTGAATACTAATTGTATGTAATGGTTCTCTCTGAGTTTACAGGACCCTGAGAAGCTGCATACACTTGATATATTGTTGAAGCGGCTTCGAGCTGGAAATCACAGGGTGCTCCTGTTTGCACAAATGACAAAGATGCTGAATATTCTTGAGGTAATACAAATTAATAGTTGCTTTTACGTATAACAAACATCCATATCTACCTACACCTTTGCTTTACACTTCGATTTAACTTTTTATGCAGGATTACATGAACTATAGAAAGTACAAGTATCTCAGGCTTGATGGATCCTCCACCATCATGGATAGCCGAGATATGGTTAGGTATTTTGAGCCTCAAGATAGAGTTTTGTAATGTTGTTTACTTTAGTTTTGATTTTGTAATATTTTGTGTAATACATTTTTTGTGTTATTAATGAAAGTTCTAAAAGTTTAATTATATTTATTTTTGTATAAATCCAAAATAGAAAAAAATTATATTATAAATATAAATTAGCCATAATTATTAATTATTATAAAAAGATATTATGACAAATAAAAAAAGCTATAACAGATAGATCCAATAGAAAAGTACAACATCGCTATCATAAGTGTTTTATATCATAGCACGAGCAAAAACGCTATTATATATGGTTGATCTATTATAGCTGGGGCAGACATAGCCATTTCAAAAACTCTATTATAGTGAACAATATTATAGTACAGACAAAAAACGCTATCGTATCTGGCCTACCTATTATAGCTGGGGCAGACATAGCATTTTCAAAAACGCCATTATATACATACGATGGCGTTTTTCGTGTGCTAAGAATAGAGATTTTTCTTGTAGTGATTAGAGAATCGTTTTCTCTAACTTTTGGGATTTGAATTTATTTTCATTGTTCTATATCATGTTGATAGTTAGACTTTTCTTTTCTTTTGTGTAATTGGCATTTTGGCCTTTGGTTTCTACATTTTTAATAGAAAAACTAAAGGAAAAAGACAAATACGCATCCAATAGTTTTAGAGAATATCTTATTCTTTATTTAGACCAACATTACGAACGACATAACTATTTGGTTATCTCGTCATTTCAACGACCTAATGGATTTTCAACAACCTAATTTTTTTATGGGACAATTTGCTAGAAAATACAAATTGGATGAAAAATTAGGTAGATGGGAAACTGTTTTTGGAAACCATTTTGGAGTGGATAAAATGACCAAACTACCCTTGGAACTTGTAACAAAAATCTCTAAAAGATCATGTGTGTCTCTCTTTCTTTTTGT
>CM058232.1:29048515-29128903 GCA_030180135.1 Orychophragmus violaceus | reverse complement strand
TTTATTTAAGTTTAAAATTTGTATATAAAGGGTTGAGTTTTTCATTTGTAATCATCCAACAATTTTCAGTATAAACATCTCTCTAAGTTTTCTTTCTCTAAGAGTTTTCTCTTTAAATTTCTAAAGTTCTAAAGTTCGAGTTTGAGTGAGACTGACTTAGCAATTATAAGGGGTGAAAGGTTCTAAGACCGCATGTACCGATCTTGAATAATTAGTCCGTGATAAGTGATATCAAAACCAAGTTCGACCAAGGATAGAGAGAAGACTGTTCAAGAGAATGGCTAGAGAACCATCCATCACTAGCAACTATGAGGTGATTGAAGATCGTGGAAGAGATTCTCCACCAGTCCATGGGGAGACTAGGTGAAATAAAAGCGTTTCTCGTTATGTGTTGGACATTGTTGTGGTGGAGATTGGATCAAGGATCGAGAGGGTCGATCACAATGCGACCGAGTTAGAAAATCTTGTGTTAGAAGAATTTGACCGAATCAAGGAGAACACGATTGACCTACATTCGATTCGCACAACTTGAGGAGAAAATTTATATAAGATCGGAGGCGGTTGGTCGAGTGGTCGAGAGGGATCGATCGACGCGATGGGGATTCGATCGACACCGGGTGGACGATGGGACAAAGGAGCTGGTCGAAGACTCTCTCTCCTTGGTCAATGGGTGATTGATATATCATGGTTTTTATAGGTTTTCAACCATGATATATGTGTAAATATTGAGTCTTTAACCTTGTATTTGGAGTCTTTAGAGTCCTTTGCAGGTTTAAGTACGTTTGGATCTTATCTGGAGATTCTAGGAGCTTTTGGAGTGATTTGGCAGCATACATGGATTTCACAGAGTTCACTGGGTGTGTCTGCACTGAGTGTCGCCCGACGCTGAAGTTAGTGTCGCCCGAAACTGAGTGTCGCCCGACACTGAGTGTCGCCCGACACTGAGTGTCTCCCGACACTGAGTGTCGCCCGACACCACTAAAAGACAAAATTCATGCGCGTCAAAAATACATATTTTGGAGAATTGCAAGATTTACCCAGAAGTTTCCCATATTTACAGAAAGACCCAAAACGTGTTTTAGCTATTAATTAAGTTTGGCAGCCACTGTTTAGGCTAAGTTTTATTCTAAGATTGATTTCAGTTTTGTTCTAGAGATTAGGAGATTTAGGGCTGGTCTTGTGCTCGAGAGAGACAAGATTTCGAACCCTTGTTCTTACTCTTGGATTTATTATATGATATCTATTTTGATCATGTCTGTTGTTTCAGTTGCCATGTTTGAGTAGATCTCCTTGCTAGGCTTAGGGATTCTCACAAAGGTTTTATGCTTGTTTGATAAGATTGATTAGGATTCACTATCTTATCGTTCATCACCTAAGTTGTACTTAACACTGAATTCTGACAATAGCACGAGAGTGTGAGTTATAATCAGATCTGAGATAATTGACAATAGCACGAGAGTGTGAGTTATAATCTGAAGAAACTTAGCGTGAGCAATTTGACTAGATACAAAGAGATTTGGTCTAGGAGAATTGTGAACCGATAGAACCTGTTCTTAATGCTTGTTTAGAACTCTAGGATTACAAAGAGATTTGGATCACTAGGTTGCTAGACATAGAAATAATCTCAGTGAGAGTTGGATTATTTAGTAAAGTGTTTCTAGTTCTTGAATTGTGCTTAATCTGAATCATGTTAGTTAAGTGTCTAGCATCGCATGATTCCTGAGAACTTCCCTAAGTCTAGCGCCTTCGCTTATTGATCACTTTACTCGCTTGCCTTGCTGTCTTATTTACTGCTTTTCACTTCGTTTCGCTTAGCTTAATTCGATTACTCATAATCTATCGTGTGACCGAGAGTCTCTGTGGGATTCGATACCTTTTATACTACAATCACATAACTATGCACTTGCAGTAGTATAGGGAGTAAAACTTTTGAGCCTATCAAGTTTTTGGCGCCGTTGTCGGGGACTCTTTGAGTTCGCCAATAGATTTTGTACTAGAATTTAGTCTAAGTGTTTTCTTTTCTTGTTTACTAACCTCTTTTCGCGTTTTTCTTGTTTCTGCAGGGAAACAGCGACCAAGAGAACTTAGTGTCGATCGACACCAACCTAGTGCCAGTCGACACCTTTCGCGGAAGCAACCAAGAAGACTAAGAGATCTGTAAGGATGATGTATCCCAATGGTGTTTTCAGCTTAGGGATTGACAGCTCGCAGATAGCTGGGCTGAAGAAGCAAGTTGACTCTCTGCATAGTCCTGTACTTGGAATGTATGCGCAAGAAGCTATCAACTGCGTTGGAGGAAATGGACTCTACAATCAGAAATCTGCTTTTCAGAAACCCTTTCAGCAACAGAGTAACTCCTTCTCAAGGAACTATGGTGCTTCTTCTTACCAAGTACCTCATGCACCTACACATAAGAGCAAGATGGAAGATATGTTGGAGCGGGTGCTGGCAGGTCAGACTAAGATCACTGTGGACTTCAACAAGAAGCTACATGCTGTGTATGAAGATCTGAATGGGAAGTTTGAATCCTTGAGTACACGTGTGAAGCAGTTGAATTCTCGAGTTGCTCAGACTGCTGCAGCTATGAAAAGAGAGGATGGATTCCTTCCAGGGAGAACTGAGCATAACCCAAGGCTACAAGTCAATGCTATCCATGTCCAGCATGAAGAAGAGGTTGTTCCACAGCTGATTGGAGGAAATTTGGAGGCTGGATTCGTGAGCTGCAGAGATGAGAAACACGTTTTTGAAACTGCAGATATAGTGTCGGTCGACACCCCTCTTAGTGTCGGTCGACACGCAGTTCTGACGGCAATTTCGAGTCCTCATGACGAACGGAAGTCGACCATGGTCGACACTGAAGGTCGACATCAATTCAATGTCGACCGACATCCACTCTGCGTTGGTCGACGCGACGGTCAGGCAGACCCAATTTCACCCAAATCTGATGTTTTTGCTAAGAAAAGGGTCTACAAACCTCCTATACCATTCCCAAGAGTTCCTATAAGGTCTAAACATGAGCAGAATGTGATCAAATGCATGGGAGAGATGGATAAGAAGTTGGTTCAGATTTCAGAGAAGCTTCCAGACCCAGGAGTCTTTGTGCTAGACTATTCCATTTCTAAGGGCAGATTCGAGCATTATCTTTGTGATTTAGGTTCTGGAGTAAATCTCATGTCATACTCTGTGGCTAAGAGATTAGGACTATTGGATTTCAAGCCTACTAGGATCTCTCTTATCCTAGCTGATCGATCAAAGAGGTATCCAGAAGGAGTTCTTGAGGACATACCTATCAGAGTTGGAAACTACTTGATTCCAACAGACTTCGTGGTGCTGAAATATGATATGGAACCGGATGATCCTCTTATACTTGGCAGATCCTTTTTAGCTACAGCTGGAGCAGTGATTGATGTGAGGCGTGGCATGATTGATCTCCACCTGGGAGATAAGCCTCTGCACTTCAAGATGGATAAGCTGCAAAGGTCCACCATTGATGGTCAGACATTTGGTGTTGAGATGGAGCAAGAAGCCCATATTGGTGGGATTCATGTAGTTAATGTTGGAGAGGAGAAGATGGTGGTTTTCGTCAGGAATCTACTCTAACATCTTCAGAACCTGCAACTGCTCATAAGCAGAAAGCTCTGAATATAAAACGTCCTCAAAAGCGAAGGTACGCATCTTCATCTTCTAAGCTTAAACTTCATAACTCTATTGCTGTGAATGCAGATAAACACTCGACAACACCCAAGCTTCACTCCCACCCTGTTGCTTTTCCAACCTTCCTTGGTCAAGCTCATGATCCTACTGCATATTCACCACCTTGGATGAGGAGATATTCACAGAGACACTCAAAGTCTCTGTTGAAACCGCCATGAGTCTGATTTTCCGACCCATAGACAAGCTAATGACTAAAAATAAGCGCTGAGTGGGAGGAAACCCACTGTTGGGTCAGTTTTTCTTTTCTTTTGGGTTTTAGGATTTTGTTTCTTTGATTTTTCTGCTTTTTGGTGTTTCAGATTGTGATGAACAGGTTTGCAGACAGCAGTGTCGGTCGACACCAAACTAGTGTCGGTCGACACCAAACTAGTGTCGGTCGACATCAAACTCGAAAACACGAACCATAATCGAGGACGCTCGATTTGGATCAGATTAGTGTCGACCTAAGCCTCGTGTCGTTCGACACTGGTTGTGTGTCGGTCGACACTAACCGCGACTGCAGGTAAGATTTCTGATTTTCCGAGCTTTTCGTGGATTTATACCTTGTTCTCCCGAACCCAAGCTGCGATAACACTGGGGACAGTGTTGTTTAAGTGTGGGGGAGGTAGTTACTGACCACCGTTTGCTTTTTTTTTTTAGAGTCAGTCCTTTGTTTCAAAATTGTTTTATTGAGTCAAAATCAGTATGAAACTATGATTTTTCGAGGAAAGTTTTCGCTTGAACAGGAACTAAGTTACCATTGGACAGACTTGCAGGAGCTCTATGACTATTAGAAAACACCACACATATCAACTTACCAAGGACACCCATATCTAACCAGGTATTCAGAGGATCCATCACTAGTCTCACACTTAATCTTGACTTTAACTTCTCACTTAGGGGCTTAGTAATCTTTGGGTCGGATTCCTTTGATGTGTGTGGCACAGCCTGTGATCCTGTTCTAAAGTATAGTTTCTGATTTTCCCCTCCTTTGAAAGTAAAAAAAAAGAGATAAAAACCAAGGATAAGCTAGTAGCTTCGAAGTGGTCACGGGAGTGGTAGAGACCCCTATTACCTCCTGTGTATCCATGGAAAGATCCAAATTTAAAACCCCAATAAAAAGGGAAGAGCACTGATAGAAAAAATAAAATGATACCCAGTGGGGAAAAATCAGTGCTAAGGGAGAAAGGGAAAAGAAAGAAACCAGAAACCGACAGTTTAGTGGTCAGACACTGAATAGGTTGAGTCCATGTGTCCTCTGATTCGATACTCCCTCTGTGAGACTGCACCTAATTGTATACAGAGGCTAGTGTGGTGAACTTGAATGTCCTAAATTGATTGTGGAGTTTACTTGGGACAGTTGCTAAGTGTGGGGGAAGTATATTATGGTCTTGAGTTCTGTAGGAAAGTTTTCAGTGGTTTACTAAGTGAATGTGAATGCGAAAGTTCCTAGGACGAAATGAGTTTCTGTGTTTTCAAACCTCTTTCTTATGCTTTGGTTCTTTACTTGCTTGAGGGCAAGCAAGAGCTAAGTGTGGGGGAGTTGATATATCATGGTTTTTATAGGTTTTCAACCATGATATATGTGTAAATATTGAGTCTTTAACCTTGTATTTGGAGTCTTTAGAGTCCTTTGCAGGTTTAGGTACGTTTGGATCTTATCTGGAGATTCTGGGAGCTTTTGGAGTGATTTGGCAGTATACATTGATTTCACAGAGTTCACTGGGTGCGTCTGCACTGAGTGTCACCCGACGCTGAAGTTAGTGTCGCCCGACACTGAGTGTCGCCCGACGCTGAAGTTAGTGTCGCCCGACGCCACTAAAAGACGAAATTCATGCACGTCAAAAATACAGCTTTTGGAGAATTGCAAGATTTACCCAGAAGTTTCCCATATTTACAGAAAGGCCCAAAACGTGTTTTAGCTATTAATTAGGTTTGGCAGTCACTGTTTAGGCTAAGTTTTATTCTAAGATTGATTTCAGTTTTGTTCTAGAGATTAGGAGATTTAGGGCTGGTCTTGTGCTCGAGAGAGACAAGATTTCGAACCCTTGTTCTTACTCTTGGATTTATTATATGATATCTATTTTGATCATGTCTGTTGTTTCAGTTGCCATGTTTGAGTAGATCTCCTTGCTAGGCTTAGGGATTCTCACAAAGGTTTTATGCTTGTTTGATAACTGATTGATTAGGATTCACTATCTTATCGTTCATCACCTAAGTTGTACTTAACACTGAATTCTGACAATAGCACGAGAGTGTGAGTTATAATCAGATCTGAGATAATTGACAATAGCACGAGAGTGTGAGTTATAATCTGAAGAAACTTAGCGTGAGCAATTTGACTAGATACAAAGAGATTTGGTCTAGGAGAATTGTGAACCGATAGAACCTGTTCTTAATGCTTGTTTAGAACTCTAGGATTACAAAGAGATTTGGATCACTAGGTTGCTAGACATAGAAATAATCTCAGTGAGAGTTGGATTATTTAGTAAAGTGTTTCTAGTTCTTGAATTGTGCTTAATCTGAATCCTGTTAGTTAAGTGTCTAGCATCGCATAATTCCTTAGAACTTTCCTAAGTCTAGCGCCTTCGCTTATTGATCACTTTACTCGCTTGCCTTGCTGTCTTATTTACTGTTTTTCACTTCGTTTCGCTTAGCTTAATTCGATTACTCATAATCTATCGTGTGACCGAGAGTCTCTGTGTGATTCGATACCTTTTATACTACAATCACATAACTGTGCACTTGCAGTAGTATAGGGAGTAAAACTTTTGAGCCTATCAGTGATGGTGGATGATTCGAACAGCACAGAGACAAGAACACTTTGAGTAACTCACGCACACAAGTAAGAAGACAATAGGATCAATTGTTCAAGGGGAATCCACGCAAGAACCAAGAGATCGGCCACTAGACAATACTAGGGTTTTCTTATCATCAACTTACTTAAGTTTATTGAAAACAAAGAGTGGCTTTAAATAGCCAAAGTAATAGGATTACAAGTCTTAAGAATGGGCCATAAAGAGGCCTGGTCGAAATCATTAAAATAGAAAGCAAGGAAGAAGGTTGGACGGGCCAGGTTCTCCTTGTCTTGAAGCGGGTCTTGGTTTGCCTCATTAAAAACCTTAGTGTGAAAACCCAATTGGGAAAAAACCACACTTAATGGAAAAAGGGTATAAACCAATGCCCAAGGACATGTTGCACGTACTCCTGGTCGCCAAACATAAGTCTGAAGCCCACAAAGTCCGTGAGCTTCCAAATAAGGCAGGTCCAAAAACTTTCGGGTTTGATCTTGCATATCTTCTTTGTCCGAGCTGGTATTGGTGTGATTCCAACTCTCATGCATTCCCTGATGAATCAAGAATCCAGAAAAAGTTCCTTTACTCCTTGATTCATCTTGGTTCGTTCTGAGCACTCCAAAATGTACAAGTCGGTCTTTATCGGGTTCCCTTAAAATCACCTGTCTTGAAACAAGCATAAATTCTTCATAGAAAATGGTCTTGATGTGATTGCCCTTCGTGCAGATTCCTTGGTGAGTCAGGTTTCCATAACAGGTTGAGGTGAAACTTGATTCCTCTTGTTCCAGTCGCAATCCTCTCTTGAATGAACCTATATCCACGGACAGGGCTAGCTGGACAGCTTTTAGACATCCTCCAAGATGATCTAGAACCCAAGCTGATTCCTTCTGACAAAACTCTTCCAAATAGCAGAATTTCTGGGGAATATCAAGTCTGAAATGATTGGCTAGAACCAACTCTCCTATGGACATCTTCCAGGACACGGTTAGGGCTCCGGGAGGTCGGTCATCGACCATCTCCAAACGGGATCGTTCCAATTGGGTTCTGGAACGATCATCACTCCTGAAACATGTTGTTTAATTATGAATCCTTGATCCCAAGTCATTGGGTCTGGTAGAACATGCATTGGCCTTCTGAACCTCCTCAGGTACGTTCCGCGGGGTCGGGAACAGCTCAGTTAACCTCGTGGTCGAGGCCGGTACGTACCGCTCGTCCGGGCCGGGTCGCGAGGATCCGATGTCCTCATCATACCCTCTCTCTTGAAGAGGATTCACCCACGAATCTGCATAACCTGCACCAATAGAAAGCAAGTTAGCCTTCATGCGGTTTCGTGAGTTCATTGCCTTACCTTGAGGAATTGGTGGCCGGCTGGTGCAAGGACTTTCTATGCGTGTTCCATTGGGTTGGGAACTTAGTATCACGCCTTTGTCTTGGCCTGGATTCAATGGGAAACTCTCTGGGTCGTGATCTCCATTGGCCTTAGTCTGATCACTTTCTGGGTCAGCCGGTTCCTTCAGTTTCTCGGCCTCGCCTCCGGTCGGTTGGTTCGTGCGGACCATCGGAATCTTGTTCATTCCTGCGTCCTTATCAACACTTTTGGGCAATCGGAAGTGCAATAAAACAGTTTTTGATTCATTATAATCAGATGGAAAAGAGTTGGGTCGGGACACTTTAACCTTTGGTCGAGGCGGTTTGGTTTTCTCCAATGCAACAACGTGGTGAGTAATTATGTGATCCGGTGGTTTTTCTTGGATCTGAATAAGGCTTGTGTTAACTTCATGATCTGTTACCTCCTTTGGCGTGTGTGTACATTGTTCATGAGATTGGCTCTTGGTGGATTGTTGACCCAAATCAATCTCCTTCTTTGGTGTTGGCATCCAAACTCGTGAATATGATCTCATCATATGCCTCTTGGGAAGGTAGCTACGGTTGTGGGACTTTTGTACAAATTCCTTGTACATATGCTGCTTTAAAACTCCCCAAGTAGTGATCGGGTTATGGCAGTAGTTGAGAGCTTCTTCTCGTATCCACCATATAGAAGCTCCTCCAACAAGTGCATTGATGGCATGAGATAATCTCTTCTCCTTCGAGACTTTGTGATACCAAAACCAATCTTCCAAGCCTCTCTCCAATCTTAAATATGCCTCTGGATCTTGTTAAAGACCTGAAAAATAGAGGTTATGCGGCTCATAGTCTTCTCCTTCGTCATGAGAATGATCCTTCGGTTTAGAGTTGTGTTGCACTTGAATTGGTCCACCACCAAAACTAACTTTATCTTCAGACATGTCTTCTTCTTCACTCTCCATGGTAGCTAATTCCTGTAAGAACAACACTAGACACGAAATCAAGTGCCACAGGAACAAGAAACAAACAAGAAGAATAAAAAAGGCAAATCGACAATTCACAAGAAAATGGAAAAATGCAGAATTGGAAAAATGCAACTAAAGCTAACTGGTTTCTTTTTTTTTAATTGATGAATGCAAGCAGGAATGAGAACACACGAATGCAAGAGACAACCAGAGAATAACCAGCAGCAATCACAAGCAAAGAACAACACACGGTCTAGCTACTTAGCAAGAGAGAGAGAGGATGCGGTCGGTCCTAGTGTGATCTATCAATTTATATTTTCTTTTCAGTATGTATGCAACATGACAGAAATGAACAAAATGCAACAGAAATAAACAACTTAACAAACGCAAGGCCACAAATCAATCAATCAATCGCAAACAATCCTAGTGAGAAGACCTCTATGCGGCCGGTTCGGTCTAACAACTTATCAACTCTCTTTTTTTTTGATTTTTTCAGTATGAATGCATGATGAAGACAGAAACAAAACAAATGCAACACAGAAAGAAAACAGGAACAACAACTATCAAGAGCAAGGCTGTAAATCAAACAAAAATCGCAAGCAACCTAGGGGTAAGATTAACTAGCGGCCGGTTTGGATTTAAACAACCTAACACTCGAATTCTAACAAACTTTTTCTTGATTTCAGTTTATAAAAAGAGCAATAAAACAGAAGCATGCAATGGAAAGAAACATCAAAACAAACCAGTGACAAAAAAATTTTATAGGATTTTTCTATTTGTAAAGAAGCAATCAACAAAAGACAAAAACAAAAGTGATAAACGAAATTGAGGAAGATAAAGGTTGGATGAACACAACCTGGAGGTAGGAGCTTTTAGCTCTGATACCAGATGATATAAGATCGGAGGCGGTTGGTCGAGTGGTCGAGAGGGATCGATCGACGCGATGGGGATTCGATCGACACCGAGTGGATGATGGGACAAAGGAGCTGGTTGAAGACGCTCTCTCCTTGGTCAATGGGTGATGGTGGATGATTCGAACAGCACAGAGACCGGAACACTTTGAGTAACTCACGCACACAAGTAAGAAGACAATAGGATCAATTGTTCAAGGGGAATCCATGCAAGAACCAAGAGATCGGCCACTAGACAATACTAGGGTTTTCTTATCATCAACTTACTTAAGTTTATTGAAAACAAAGAGTGGCTTTAAATAGCCAAAGTAAATATGATTACAAGTCTTAAGAATGGGCCATAAAGAGGCCTGGTCGAAATCATTAAAATAGAAAGCAAGGAAGAAGGTTGGACGGGCCAGATTCTCATTCTCTTGAAGCGGGCCTTGGTTTACCTCATTAAAAACCTTAGTGGGAAAACCCAATTGGGAAAAAACCACACTTAAGGGAAAAGAGTATAAGCCAATTCCCAAGGAGATGTTGCACGTACTCCTGGTCGCCAAACATAAGTCTGAAACCCACAAAGTCCGTGAGCTTACAAATAAGGCAGGTCCAGTAACCTCCGGGTTTGATCTTGTATATCTTCTTTGTCCGAGCTGGTATTGGTGTGATTCCAACTCTCATGGATGAATCAAGAATCCAGAACTAGTTCCTTTACTCCTTGATTTATCCTGGTTCGTTCTGAGCACTCAAAAATGTACAAGTCGGTCTTATCGGGTTCCCTGAAAATCACCTGTCTTGAAACGAGCATAACTTCTTCATAGAAAATGGTCTTGATGTGACTCCACTTCGTGCAGATTTCTTGGTGAGTCAGGTGTCCAGAACAGGTTGAGGTGAAGCTTGATTCCTCTTGGTCCAGTCGCAATCCTCTCTTGAATGAACCTATATCCACGGACAAGGCTAGCTGGACAGCTTCTAGACATCCTCCAAGATGATCTCGAACCCAAGCTGATTCCTTCTGACCAAACTCTTCCAAATAGCAGACTTTCTGGGGAATATCAAGCCTGAAATGATTGGCTAGAACCAACTCTCCTATGGACATCTTCCAGGACACGGTTAGGGCTCCGTGAGGTCGGTCATCGACCATCTCCAAACGGGATCGTTCCAATTGAGTTCTGGAACGATCATCACTCCTGAAACAAGTTGTTGGCTTATGAATCCTTGATCCCAAGTCATTGGGTCTGGTAGGACATGCATTGGCCTTCTGAACCTCCTCAGGTACGTTCCGCGGGGTCGGGAACAGCTCAGTTAGCCTCGTGGTCGAGGCCGGTATGTACCGCTCGTCCGGGCCGGGTCTCGAGGATCCGATGTCCTCATCAAAAATGATGGGACCATCCAAGCTTTTCTAGACGAAATCGAGGGGATGCGTCCTGATATACCATGGATTTTAGGGATTTTAGCCATGGTATATGTCTTATTATCGAGTCTTTTAGAGTCCTTTGGAGTCTTTTTATGTGTTTTTACAGGTCTAGGTACGTTTGGAGCGGATTTGGACATTATGGCGAATTCTTGATCATTTTTGGAGTATTTGCCCGAGAGACGAGTTCACTGTCGATATTTGATACTTGTGTCGATCGATGCACCTTTGGTGTCGATCGATGCAGACGCGGATCAGACAATTCTCAGCTCTTTAATGAAGACTTATGGAAATTGCACTTTAGCCCAGAAATTTGTCATAATTACAAAGAAGCCCCAGCTGTGATTAGATCATTATATTAGGGTTTTAAGCCATTGTTTAGGCTACGCATTATTTTACATTCAGAGAGAGTTATGGGCTGATCTTGTTCTTGAGAGAGAGAGGATTTTGAACCCCAGTTCTTTATTTTATGCTATTTGGTTTTCTATTCATGATATCTTCTGTTTCGATGATCATGTCTGAGTAGTTTACCTGTTAGGTTTAGGGATTCTCACAGGAGATTTCATGGAATTATAGGTTAATCAATCTGTAGGGATTCATATATGTTAGTTCTTCATCTAGGGTTGTTCTTACTGCTAAATCTGAATTAGCTACCCAGATTTATGATGTTAGGTTGATTTCCGCAACGACATTTGGTTAATTAGCTAGAAAGAACCTAGATGAGCAATTTGATCTACTCGCAAAGAAATTTGGTTTAGAAGAATTGTGAACGAAAGACTTGAGATTAATGCTTGTTTAGAACTCTAGAATTCGCAACGAAAGTTGGCTTGCTAGGTTGTTAGACATAGATAGGATTCGCAACGAAAGTTGGCTTCTTATACTTCTGTGATTCCAGTTCTAGAACAGTTCTTAATTAGATCCCGATTGATTGATTGTCTGTGTTCCTGATTTCCTGAGAACTCCCTTGACCTGACGCCTTCCCCTCTTGATTTACAACCGTTTACTTGCCTTCTGTTCAGATTTACTGCTTTCTACTATTTCACCTAGCTTAACCTGACATACTACAATCTATCGCAATAATTTAGAGTCTCTGTGGATTTGATACCCTATATACTACTAGTTCACGTCTGTGCACTTGCAGTGTAGATCTAGGTATTAAAACCTGATCGTATCAAGTTTTTGGCGCCGTTGCCGGGGACTCTTTTGAGTCTTCGATAGATTTGAACTTAGGGTTTAGACTAGGTTTTTCGTTTTTGTTTTTGGTTACTATTTTTTTTCTTGCGTTTCAGGTATGCCAGTAATTGCTCTGCATCGATCGACACGGTCCTGTGTGTCGATCGTCACATCTTCGCGCCTTGCATCGATCGACACTAATTTGCATTGATCGACACAGTGCGTAAGATGATGGGAATGATGGAACGAATCTTGGAAAATCAACAGAATAACTCATTCTGCAAAGACTATGGTTCTTATTCATTCACCAGAGATTATGAATCTTCATCATATCAGCATGTTCCTCCTCAAAATATGCAGTCTGATAAGTTGATAAGTATGATGGAGCAGTTACTGGAAAGACAGGAAAAGGATTTGAACTACATCAATGGCTCTGGATTCCAAGGAAACAGGTTTGGTAATCAGCAAGGTAACAAGTTCCTTAATGGTGGACATAAGAGTGCTTTCACAAGCAATCAGAACTCTTATGGATATGGACAGAATGCTGGTTATCAGAAGCCTTTTCAGCAAGATAATTCTTATCAGAGAACCTATGGATCATCTTATTATCAGACACCTCCTGATGCTAATGCTTATGAGAGCAAGATGGAAGCCATGATGGAGCAGTTTCTAGAGGATCAGACTAAGACTGCTGTAGGCTTCGACAGGAAGCTGGATGCTATGCATGAAAATCTGAATGAGAAGTTTGAATCCTTAAGCACACATGTGAAAAATCTGGATGTTCAAGTTCAACAGATTACTGGAGCTGAACAAAAGCAATACATTAATGCTGTGACCATAAGATATGAGATTGACTTGCTGGAAGAAGAAGAGAGCATAATCTCGGATTTTCTGGGTGAATTCTGTCTGTCTGAGACAAGCATCAATCGACACAACTCTTGCATCGATCGACACAGTCCCGATACGTCTGATGAAATTGCTCGAAATCGCCTTGTGTCGATCGACACACAACGTGCATCGGTCGACACAAATCGCAGACGGGACCAGAAACCTGCAACATTCCTGGAACGAGTCTATAAGCCCTCTGTGCCGTATCCTAAGGTTCCTAAACTGTCTAAACATGAGCTAGACGTGGCTAATTGCATGAAAGTGATGGAAAAGAAGTTGGTTCAGATTTCAGAGAAGCTTCCAGATCCAGGAGCATTTGTGCTAGACTGTTATATCTCTAAGGACAGATTCAAGCGTTCTCTGTGTGACTTATGATCTTGTGTGAATCTAATGCCGTACTCAGTAGATGTGAGATTGGGAAAGATGGAATTCCAGTCTAATAGGATCTCTCTTATCCTAGCTGATCGTTTAAAGCGATATTCGGAAGGAGTTCTTAAGGATATTCCTGTCAGAGTTCGAAACTACTTGATTCCAATGGACTTTGTAGTGCTGAAGTATGAGATTGAACCTGATGATCCTCTACTACTTGGAAGATCATTCTTATCTACTGCTGGAGATGTGATTAATGTGCAACATGGTCTAATTGATCTCCAACTGGGAGATGAGACATTGAGCTTCAAGATGGACAAGCTGCAGAAATCCACCATTGATGAACAGAGCTTCAGTGTTCAGGTGGAGCCAGAGGTTCCTATTGGAGAAGAGAAGATGGCGGTTCCTCTTGAACCTGCTCTAACATCTTCAGTGCCTGCAGCTGCTCATAAGCAGAAAGCTCCAGACATCTCATTTCCACCAAAGGTAAGGCACAAATCATCTAAGCTTAAACCTCCTAACCGCATTGCTTTGAATGCAGGAAAACGCAGAATCCCACCCATGATTACCCTGGTTCTACTCCTTCGTTCCTTGGAAAATCTCATGATCCGAATGCTTATACGCCACCTTGGATGAGGAGACATTCACAGAGACACTCAAAGTCTCTATTGAAACCGCCATAAGTCTAATCTCTATCGCATAGTCAAGCTAATGACTAAAAACAAGCGCTGAGTGGGAGGCAACCCACTGTTAGGTTCGTTTTTGTTTTCATTTTTCGTTTTGATTTGGTGTTTTTGATTTTCTATTTTTGTGTGTTCAAAGGCGTGAGAAACAGGCAGAATCGCACAGCATCGGTCGACACACATAGTGCATCGGTCGACACAGTTGCGATTTACGGTTTGCCATTTCAATTGCGGTTCAGACACCGGTTATTTACATAACCGTAGGCATAATTTGTTGGAATTCCTAGCAGTTCCTAATCCGATTAGGCAACCCTAAGTCTGAATTCCGAGCCTAGGATCTCAGGGTTTAAGTAATTGAATCATGGATCTCTCGTTTACCTTGTTCTGGCAGCGGAAGATGAATCAGGTAAGACAAGATCAGGAGCGATTCAGATGCCTCGCCTCTATCGTAGTCCACACGCACACAACCTGGAAAGCCGGGATGCTAGTGCTGGATCTGGGAATCGAAGAGAGAGTTTTTCTGTTTTCTGTAATTAAGAAAACTGACGGCTACGGGTTCAGGTCGACCATATAATCCTATATATATACGACCTGTTATGACTGAACCATCTTTCGGGTTTAGCCGAAAAGGTCTAAATCATAAATCGAAACATCAGTTTCGGAATCGACCTTGTGTCGATCGATACACCAATTGTGTCGATCGACACACCTCTCTTTAATCGATATTGATATGTATCTAATACATATCATCCTGATCATCACCATGATGATCATTCCCATATATAAGCTTCCAGATTGCTTAGGTGTGTGACCCTATAGGATCATATGATACTGGCAGTAAGTCTACAACTTACAGACTGCAAGAGGCTTCTAGCAAAACATTGCAACCGCCCAGTATCATACAACATGTCTGATCTCGACATACAACTATCGTTAGAGTAAGTACAATGTGATTTCAGGACATAATCCCAACAATCTCCCACTTGTACTAGAATCACCTATTCCTATAATCCCTTCGTCTCTATATCTCGATATGGCATAAGGCAAGAGACTGTGTCATCCTTATTATAGCCAATATCATGTTCATCGAACACCTGATCTATACTGATATAACAAACGACTGACAATCACCTCGTTTGAGCACGGCCATGCATATTCTCAGTATCAAATCTTCGATGGGCCCTGAGATATTTATCTCCCGTTATACAGGAGGGATAAATCCCATCTTGTTCCATCCCTGTTTCTACACATACTTCATGATACGCATAAGCAATGCCGTTATAGCCTCCAGTTACGGAACGACGTTTGACAAGGTCAAAACGCACCAATTCATATGCTAGAAATCATGATGAACTCAGGTCTAAGGACTATACTCTATAGTCGCAATGAGAAACTCTCATGACACAGATATATCTATCCTGTAGAGTTCTCATTAGCGGGTCATGTCCGATCATATGTTCACCAACATATATCTACGTGACTGACTGTGATACTCATATCATTGACTCCATGAAACTTAGTCAACAGTCACCTCACACGCTAGTCTCTCGCGGTTGTCAGTGTCCCACTTTGACAATCTCGACTAGGGACAATCATGATTTATGTCATCTTTTACTTATAGGGTTTCATGATTAAGTCCTCAACTTGATGACCTATAAAATGAACATAAAATACTTTGGGACCATTACTTAATTATCCAATAATTAAATAATACCGATGTCAGTTTTAACTTAACAAACATTGCCATAGCATGTTTATATAAAGATTATAACATAACTAAAATAACTCCCACTGGAATCAAGATCATCTGTTCAGATATCTTATACCTACAGCAACATAATGAATCTCGTGCTTAGGTTGTGGGAGAGACTGCGGTGTTTTTGCTTGAAACAATTCCAACAAACCACACCGCCATTAAGATAAAAGCATTATTCTACGGTCCACTGTTGGAGCTCTTCCAACAGATAGAATCGTTATTCAGACAAAGAGATATGCCAGGTGGGAACCGGGAATCTTCTTTGTCCGTCTAACTACTTTCAACTGGTTCGTCACTTCCTCAGTTCACCACGAACCTTTCCTTAGTGTTTCTCAAACACTTGGGACATTTCTGGCAACTATTCAGCGACTTTTACCGGAACATATTGGTATTTTCTCGTCATGCTTTATGCGTAAGCTGCATCTAGACGAGCGCAAAATATGGCATTCATGATGGATTCTATTGCAACAGCATAAGCAATCACACTCATTAATAATAGCTCAGTTAGTGTTCAAAACACTTCATCTTGCTAAGATTGATACTAGCTCAGCCAGTGTCCAAGACACTTCATCTCGCTTAGATTATTGCCATAAGACCTTTGGTATGAAGCCATTCTTGGAATTAAGCACATATGAACTGTCCAATACCTTATCAACATAAGGATTTTGACATGATCCAATTAGCCTTTCTGATCCATTCTAATGGATCCTTATTCCAAGAACTTTTACGGCCTTCTCCCATGTCCATCGTTAAATTTGACTTCCGACCCAAGTCTCACAAGACTTAACCGACGGAACGTCGTTCATGAGATTAAGTACATTATGTACATACGGTGTGACAATTGCAATCACGCTCCCACTAGTCTTCTTGTAAACGCATGGTTTCATTTCTTTTCTGATCAAGTCAAAACTTTTGACTACATTATCAGAATATTGATTCCAACTCCAAGATGTTTGCTTCAATCCAGAAATGGATCGGTGAAGCTAACATGCATACCCAGCCAATTTTTTCGGAGTTGGGGCTCACCTTCGCTTCTTTGAATTTCGCTTGCTCGTCACTTTTCAATGATCAACAGATCACGACAATCGGCTACGAGAAATCACTCTCGAGTTAGTGACGGATCCTTTCGGATCTGCGGATTTCAGGCTCCACAGGTGTAGATCCTACAACACTTTGTAGATCTCACCGCTGCTCTCCCTCAACAGGTTGAGCAGCCTCCTGTGTTTATCGAATTTCTTCGATGTGTACTTTTACTCCCATTGTTCCTTTTGAAAGTATAATCTTTCTTAAAAGACATAGTTCCGGTTCTCGGATTGGTCATAAAAGTAGTAAGCCTCGGTTTCCCTAGGACAACCCGCGAGGTAGAACTTATCAGGTTTGGGTTCAAGCCTATCAGCTATCATCCCCAAATTATCAGAAACAACTTACTTGAAAAACTTCCAGTCCACATCCAATGTGGTGTTTTTCAATTGATTCTGATTGAAACCCTTTTCTGCGCAAACACAGACCTTTCTAGAGCGTATTTCTCAAAGGATTATGGAAGATTCCTGTGACTCATCATTAATCGGAGCATATCTAATAATATCCGATTCGTTCTCTCAGAAACACCATTTAGGTTTTCCAGGAGAAAAGAGCTGTGATATGACTTCACACTCACCTAGATGATCACCCAATTCTTGACTCAAGTATTTTCCTCCGCGATATAGTCGAGGATCTCAATACTTCTGTCAAATCGGTTCTATACTGAAGGATTCGTTTAGTATTTCCTGGTTCAATTCATCAGATTAATTGATCCTACTAAACATGCCAGATCTAGGTTCTCTTGCTAGAATCATAAAGGATCTCACCTGTTACCTTGTTTTGCAGCGGAAAGAGGAGGTACGGGTCAGAGATCAGCAGAACCACCAAGAGATAGCTCCTCCAAAGGCTCACACACGCACGCACAGGAAATTGGCTGCTAGACCAGCTGGTGGGAGGCGCAGAAAACGAGAGAGAGAGGCGCAGGAGGCTTGAGAAAATTAGAGCTAGGGCAAGTTTTATTATTAAAACCCTTGTCCAGTTCTTATGGGCTTTTGGGCCCAGTTCTCAGTCTGATTAAATCCCTTAGATTTAATCAGGCCCGTTAGTCTCTCTAAGTACAGTAAATGCCTAGCACTTTTACCGTACTTCTGCTAAACCGTTCCTACACATTTTCCTGTTAGCTTAGGCGTGTGACCCATATGGGATCATATAATAAAGGCAATAAGTCCAAGACTTATAGATCATGAGCGGACTCTAGCAAGCCATCATGACCCCCAATATTATATGACTTATGTCTGATCATTGACATACTCTTACTTTCTAGAGACAGTACAGAGATTACTGGACATTATTCCAACAATCTCCCACTTGAACTGGAATCTCTGTATTCATAATCCTTTTGTCTCAATATCTCGATTAGTCATAAGGCAAGATTAGTGTCATCCTTATAAAGCCTAATCTTGTTCATCGGACTCTGATTTGATACTGACAATCCAAACGACTCGGGAAAGTCCGTTTGAGCATGGCCATGCATTTTCCAGTATTCAAATCTCCGATTGGCCTAGAGATATTCACTCCATTTATATTGGAGGGACAAATCCCGTCTTGTTCCATCACTGTGAACTACTCATTTCATAATACACCCAAACAAGGTCCTTATAACTATCGCTTAACGACAGCATTAGACAATGATCAAAGCGCATTAGTTCATGTGCAGTCACATGCATGCGAACTCAGGTCTAAGGACTATACTCTATAGTCGTAGTAAGAATCTCTTATGACACAGATATAAATATCCTGAAGAGTTCTTATAATCGGGCCATGTCCGGTCGTATGTACCCAACATACACCTATGTACTGACTTTGATGCCGCGCATATATGACACACTGAGACTTTGTCATAAGTCACATACCAATCTAGTCTCACACGGTTGTTGGTGTTCCAATTTCAACAACCTTCGACTAGGGACAGGATGATATAAGCCATCTATCAAATATAGGGTCTCATGATCAAGCTAAATGACTTTGATGACTCAAGATCAAGTCATTTACTTCGATGACCTATAAAATGGTTCATATCATTTTGGAACGATTATTTCATCACAGTTAAAATAATCTTGAAATAATAATTTCATTAAACATCATAAAATGTTTTACAAGAACATATCAATAACTAAATAAAGCCCTCAAACTCCCACTCAAATTTAGATTACATTTCAATGTCTCTAATGCCTACAGCTTCAGTTAGGAACTCGAGCTTAGGTCTTGGGAGTGGCTTTGTCAATGGATCAGCGACGTTATCATCTGTCTGAACTCGGCTGATCTTGACTTCCTTTCTATTAATGATGTCACGTATCAAGTGAAATCTTCTTAGCACATGCTTGGATTTCTGGTGTGATCTTGGTTCCTTTGCCTGAGCAATAGCACCATTGTTATCACAAAACAGTGCCAGAGGCTCAGCCGCATTTGGTATCACACCTAGTTAAATAATGAACTTTCGTATCCAAACAGCTTCCTTCGCTGCTTCTGAAGCGGCGATATATTCAGCTTCTGTAGTGGAATCAGCAACGGTGTCTTGCTTGGAGCTTCTCCAACTGATTGCACCGCCATTCAGACAAAAGATATAACCGGACTGTGACCGGAAATCATCTTGGTCTGTCTGGAAACTTGCGTCCGTGAATCCACTGACTTCAAGCACATTACTTCCACCGTACACCAAGAACTTATCCTTAGTATGTCTTAGATACTTCAGGATATTCTTGACGGCAATCCAATGGTTTTCACCTGGATTTGACTGGTATCTACTCGTCATGCTCAATGCATAAGCAACATCAGGACGAGTACAGATCATGGCATACATGACAGATCCTATTGCAGATGCATAAGGAATATTCTTCATGCGCTCAAGCTCAGCAGCCGTCGTAGGGCTCTGCTTCTTGCTTAGCGTTGTGCCATGTACCATTGGCGTGAAGCCCTTCTTGGAATCTGCCATGCTGAATCTATGCAGGACTTTGTCAATGTATGAATCTTGACACAAGCCTATCAGCCTTTTAGATCTATCCCGGTAGATCCTGATTCCAAGAACGTATGCGGCTTCACCCATGTCTTTCATGGAAAAACAACTTCCAAGCCATTCCTTTACCGACTTCAGCATTGGTATGTCATTTCCGAGAAGTAGTATGTCATCGACATACAGAATAAGAAATACTATCTTGCTCCCACTAGTTTTCTTATACACGCATTGTTCTTCTTCGTTTCTGATGAAGTCAAATTGCTTGATTGCTTCATCAAAACGAAGATTCCAGCTCCTCGATGCTTGCTTCAATCCATAAATGGATTTATGAAGCTTGCATACTTTCCCAGCATTCTTTGGATCTATGTAACCGTCAGGTTGTGTCATATACACATCCTCTTCCAGAATACCATTCAGGAAGGCGGTTTTTACGTCCATCTGCCAAATTTCATAATCATGAAAAGCTGCAGTTGCTAGTAGAATCCGAATAGATTTCATCATAGCCACTGGGGAATAGGTTTCATCATAATCCACACCGTGAACTTGTCTGAAACCTTTTGCCACCAACCTGGCTTTATAAATCTGGACATTTCCATCCACGTCAATCTTCTTCTTGAAGATCCATTTGCACTCGATGGCTTTTACACCAGCGGGTAAGTCAACCAACGAAAACACTTGGTTGACCGACATGGAGTCCATTTCGGAATCAGTGGCCTTACGCCACTTAGAGGAATCTGGGCCCATCATGGCTTGATTGAAGTTCGATGGTTCATCACCATCAATGATCAGAAGATCATGACAGTCAGTCACGAGGAATCCTTGATATCTCTCGGATCTTCGAACTTCAGGTACCACAGGTTCAGGCTCTACAATTTCTTGTAGGTCCTCCTGCTGCTCTTCCTCATTAGGTTGAGCAGTATCCTGTTCATCTTGAATTTCTTCAAGCAGTACCTTACTCCCACTGTTTTTCTTAGAGAGAAACTCCCTCTCAAGAAAATTACAATCCCGGGCAACAAAGATCTTGTTCTCGGATCGTAGATAGAAGTAATAAGCCTTGGTTTCCTTCGGATAACCAATGAAGTAGCATTTATCAGACTTTGGTGTAAGCTTGTCAGAGATCAATCTCTTGACATATGCTTCACAACCCCAAATTCTAAGATAAGACAGCACTGGAGCTTCTCCAGTCCATAGTTCATATGGTGTCTTTGCTACTGCTTTTGATGGCGCTCTATTTAGAGTGAACACTGCTGTTAGCAGAGCATATCCCCAAAGGGATATTGGAAGGTCTGTGTGACTCATCATAGATCGAACCATATCCAATAAGGTCCGATTTCTCCTCTCAGACACACCATTCCATTGTGGTGTTCCAGGAGGATTGAGTTGAGATACGATCCCACACTCTCTCAGATGATCACTGAATTCTTGGCTTAAGTATTCTCCTCCTCGGTCGGACCGAAGAGCCTTAATGCTTTTGCCAAGTTGGTTCTGTACTTCATTTTGGAATTCTCTGAATTTCTCAAACGATTCAGACTTATGTTTCATCAATAAACATATCCATACCTACTGAAATCATCAGTGAAGGTAATGAAGTACTGATAGTTTCCTCTTGCATTTGTGGACATTGGGCCACACACATCAGTGTGTATCAAGCCCAATAAGTCACTGGCCCTCTCGTTAGGTTTATTAAAGGGGGCCCGTGTCATTTTGCCCATCATGCAGGATTCGCATTTCTCACATGACTCAAAGTCAAATGAGCCAAGAAGTCCATTCGAATGGAGCCTCTTGATGTGTTTCTCGCTGATGTGCCCTAAACGACAATGCCATAGAAACGTTCGGTTCTCCTCATTAGGTTTGAACCGTTTGGTATCAATGTTATAAATTGGCGCGGATTGATCAAGTATGTAAAGCCCATTCGTAAGAGGGGCACAACCATAGAACAAATTGTTGCGATTGAAGGAACATAATTTATTCTTAACTGAAAAATCATAACCTTCCAAATCCAACAAAGAAATTGAAATAATATTTCTGCTTATCGCAGGTACAAAATAACAATTATTGAGTTCTAAAACCAATCCCGAAGGTAAAGACAACAAGTATGTGCCTACAGCTAGTGCAGGAACTTTCGCTCCATTCCCAACTCGTAGCTCCACTTGTCCTTGCTTCAGCCTCCTACTGTTGCTGAGTACCTGCATATTAGTACAAATATGAGCCCCACAACCAGTATCCATAACCCATGAGGTATTATCAGAAGTAGTTGTATTAACTTCTATAACAAAAATACCTGATGAAGAAGTCTCCAAAGTCTTCTTCTTTAATTCCTTTAGACCTTCCTGGAATTTCTTACATTCTCTCCTCCAATGCCCTGGTTCTTTGCAGAACCTGCATATGTCAGTAGGCCCAGCTTTGGACTTGGGCTTGGGCTTTGGCGTGTCCTTGTCCGAGACTTGAACAGCCTTAGCCTTTCCCTTATCCTTAGCAGAGGATTTCTTAAAGCCCTTGCCCTTTTGCACCATAAGCACATTGGGGTCCTTGGCTTTCCTCAAGTTGGGCTCTGCAGTCTTGAGCATTCCGTGAAGCTCAGGCAATGTCTTACTCAAGCCATGCATATTGAAGTTCAGAATGAACTGATCATAGCTTGCAGGTAATGACTGCAGAACGATGTCGCAGGCAAGTTCCTGGCTGATAGGGCAGTCGAGTTTCTGAAGATGATCGAGATAACCCATCATCTTCAAGACATGAGGACTCACTGCCGCATTTGCAGCCAACTTACAGTCTAAGAGGTTCTTAACTGTCTGGAACCTCTCAGTCCTTGCCTGCTCCTGAAAAAGCGATTTCAGGCTTGCCATTATCTCGATGGGCGACAACACACTCTCGAACTGCATTTGCAGCTCAGCAGTCATGGTCGCCAACATCAGGCAATAGACATCATTTTCATCTGACGAATGCTTTTCCCAAGCATTATGCAGGGTCCTGGCGGCATTGTTAGGAGGCCTCTCGGGGAGGGGATCACGAAGGACATAATCCTTCTTCTCCTGCTTGAGGACCAGCCTCAAGTTCCTTGACCACGTCAGGAAGTTCGTTCCAGTCAGCTTCTCCTTGTCGAGAACAGACCGGATTGAGAATGTGTTTTGAGTGCTTGTAGTAGTCATAGCTGAAATATAAGATAAAAGGATTTTAGTTAATATGTTCAATATGATTAATCTCGTATTATACTTAATATGATTAATCTCGCATTATATTCCATAACATCAGTTACCCTCAATAGAATATAATGATTCCAAGATCCACATATAACTAAGATCAAAGTGGGCCACTGGCCGTCACCCAACCTTAGCTTATATCGGTAAGCCCTATCTCGGCTAATTATATACGTGATATAACTCTTGGTTGTGAATCTGGGCCCGAGGCCCAATCCACTCTGATGTCTCAAGGCCCGGGACTCCCGATGGCCTAGTCAAGAAAACCAGACTATACAGTCATGTAATCACTAATGTCTGGGACTCCCAATGACATTTATGAATCACAAACCGTCTTACCCACGCAAAAGTAGACACCCTCACACTGTAAGGCCATGAGTACAATTGAATGGGCTTCGACAGCTGACATAGACTGGACAAGACATCCAACGCTTGATATTATTTGAGGTTTGTAGGTTTATTTTAAAATTTCATTCCCAAAATAGAAGATTACTATTTTTGGAAACCTACTAATTTTGGAAACTTTCTAAAATTGGAAACTTCCTAAAATTGGAAACTTTCTAAATATAGAAATTTCCTAAAATCCAAAACATGCAAATCTAGAAACTTCTATTCTAAGAAACTTTCTAATTTCAGATTTTTGAAAACAGATTAATTTAAAATCGATTTTAATTTTATATAAATAAATTTTAAATTAAATATGAAGAAAAGACTCAAATAATTGGCCCAATTGTTTTAACTTCTTGGCCCAAGGCCTAAGAATTGGTCTATGTCCAAGACATAACCCAATTGCCCAATTAAATGACATAACCGGCCTGGTTCATTAAAATTGGTCTAACCAAAATTAATTACTACGATGACCACAATTGTCAACCGGTTATTTACTAAACCGGATTTTCTCAATTTATTTGGTCCAACCAAATCAAATTAGAAAACCACTGGTTTAGGCACTAAATCCAATTTTTCGACTTTGGATTTCTTATCCCGGTTTAACCAGAACTTAATAAATTTTATTAAGTCTGTTTATTAAACCGTGACGATTAAGTTTTAATCAAGTTTTAAACCGAACCATTAACCGAACCGAACCGATTGGTCACGAACCGATCACGGTCGTGACCTAGCTTTGCGATCGAGACGAGACACGATCCGGGATCGGCTTGTCACTCGATCACGCGATGCTCGGACGATAGCGGGACGGGAGCGGGACGGGACGGGACGGCCGCGATCATCGCGCATCATGCTTCCGCGATGGGGACGTGATCGGGCAAGCCGCGCGATCGATCGGGACGAGCTCGGGTCGTGATCGGGACGGTACGCGAGCGGGTCGATCCAAGCGATCGGTTCACCGCGCGTCACTCGATCCGGACATGGTGATCCTTTGGCGATCATCATTCCGACGCATACCGATTCATATAGATCGGATCATGCGATTTCAATTAGTTTAGGTTTTAATTCTTTGTTTCTTAAGTGTTTTTCTTATCAATAGATTGATTCAAACACTTCTAAACAACCTAAACTTGATTCTAAACAAGAAATCCTAACATAACCAATAGCTCTGATACCACTGAAGGATTCGTTTAGTATTTCCTGGTTCAATTCATCAGATTAATTGATCCTACTAAACATGCCAGATCTAGGTTCTCTTGCTAGAATCATAAAGGATCTCACCTGTTACCTTGTTTTGCAGCGGAAAGAGGAGGTACGGGTCAGAGATCAGCAGAACCACCAAGAGATAGCTCCTCCAAAGGCTCACACACGCACGCACAGGAAATTGGCTGCTAGACCAGCTGGTGGGAGGCGCAGAAAACGAGAGAGAGAGGCGCAGGAGGCTTGAGAAAATTAGAGCTAGGGCAAGTTTTATTATTAAAACCCTTGTCCAGTTCTTATGGGCTTTTGGGCCCAGTTCTCAGTCTGATTAAATCCCTTAGATTTAATCAGGCCCGTTAGTCTCTCTAAGTACAGTAAATGCCTAGCACTTTTACCGTACTTCTGCTAAACCGTTCCTACACATTTTCCTGTTAGCTTAGGCGTGTGACCCATATGGGATCATATAATAAAGGCAATAAGTCCAAGACTTATAGATCATGAGCGGACTCTAGCAAGCCATTATGACCCCCAGTATTATATGACTTATGTCTGATCATTGACATACTCTTACTTTCTAGAGACAGTACAGAGATTACTGGACATTATTCCAACATATACTTCATCTTGGAACTCCTCAAGGGATTCCTGCTCGTGTCTCATCAAAACAACACAGCCATACTTATTGATGCCATCAATAAGGTAATGAAGTACTGAAGATTTCCTTTGGCACTAATGCTTATTGGGCCACATACATCAGTATGTGTAAGGCCCAATAAGCCTCTGGCCCGTTTTCTTTTAGCTCTGCTAAAAAGGCCTTAGTCATTTGGCCCAATGAGCAGAATTCATACCTCATATGATTAATAATCAAATGAGTCCAAAACTATGGAATTTCTGAATCCGCTTCACTCCATGTGGTCAAAACGACTGTGCTAAGGAAAAATTGCGTTTAAGTCATCAGACTTGAACCGTTTGGTATTTACGTTATATGTACAATCGTACATTGGCTTAAGATATAAAACACATTCCAAACGGGGTGCTACCATATAATATTTCATTAAGATCAAAACTTGTCTTTTATCAAAATGAAAAACATCCAAATTCTTACAAGAAAATGAAAGACATCTCTACTCAAGGCAGATACATAGTAGCAATTACTTAATTTCTAAAACCAAGTATAAAAGGCTCCTACAAGTGGAGAATCTCTACGGCTCATGCAGCAACCATTGCTTCATACCAGACACGCAGTTCCACTTGTCCTTTCTTCAACGTTCTACTGTCGCTTAGGTCCTGCGTATTTCAAAAAATATCAGTACCACAACTAGTATCCAATACTCACGTATAAATTGAAGTAATAACACAATACCTGAAGAAGAAGTACCATACATCTCCTTCATCTCTTGTGAATCTTCCAATAACTTAATGCAATCTCTCTTCCAATGCCCCGACTCATCGCAGTAGAAGCACTTTCTAACACCAGATGAGCCTGACTTGGGCTTATAAGATGACATAGGCTTATCCTGATTCCAAATCTGGACGGCCCTGCCTCTACCCTTGCCAACACAAGATTTCTCAGATCTTTTACCCTTTATGATGTCATGCTCTGCTGTTTTGAGCATGCCATGCAGCTCAGTCAACGTCTTCGTCAAGTTATTCTTGATATAGTTTTTGATAAACTTATCATAACTAGACGGCAGTGACTGCAGAATGATGTCAGTGGCCAACTCTAAGCTGACAGGACATTCCAGTTTCCCCAGGTTATCAATGTAACCCATCATTTTAATGACATGAGGACTTACTGGAGCATCCTCTGGTAGCTTGCACCCAGTGAGAGACTTCACCATCTGGAATCTCTCAACTCGTGCCAGATCCTGAAACTTCAGTTTCAGGCTGGTGATCATCTCTATTGGCGACTCCACGTTCTCGCATTGACTCTTCAAGTCCGAGTTCATGGTAGCCAACATCAGACCACGCACATCTACCACATCAATATAATTCTTATTCCAAGCATTATATGCTGCACGCGAGTGATTGGTCCCAAGCCTTTCTGGAAGAGCTTTCTCAAGGACATAGTCCTTGCTCTCCTGCTTGAGGATTAATCTCAAATTCCGATACCAATCCAGGAAGTTGAATCCATTTAACTTGTCCTTCTCAAGGACGGATCGCAACGAGAAAGTAGTCATAGACATAAGCTGAAATCCAAGAAAAACAAAGATTTAGTTATGTATATGATGAGAAATCTTATCTAATAAGAAAACTCGCATTATATTAAAACAATGTTTCCTCTATGAATATAATGATCCAAGATCCATACTTCACTTAAATCTGAGTGGACAACTCGCCATCACCCAAAATTCAGTTATATAGGTAAGCAAATCATTGCTAATTGTACCCAGTACAACTCTTGGTCGCAGGTAAGACAATCCATGTCTCATCTACTCTGATGTCTCTGGGCCCAGAACTTCTGATAGCCCAGTCAAGTAAAACGATCTTTTCTGTCTTGTGATCATTGACAGGACTCCAAGACTATCCAACAATGAACCGAGTCTTGACAGTAGACGAGATTGGGCAAGACATCAAGGTCACCTGATGTTTAGTTGAGGAAACTGAACTCTGAAAGGTTAGCAAATCAACCTATTAGGTCATGTAATTGTTGATGTCAAGCACCGCAAGTCCATCAACATAATTACCTGCCTTACTCACCTAATTGTGGACACCAACCTCTTGGCTAGACCATCACACAACGAAATGAGTCTTGACAGTTGACCATTTTGAAGCTAATCTTTGATCAAGGTTTAAGTCTAGTTTGGTTTCTGCAAATTCAAGGTTCAACAACCAGAATTTCGAGCTCTGTGTCGATTGACGCAGACTATGTCTGTCGATTGACAACACCAAACTTAACCGGACTTTAATAACCGATTAATCCAATTAACCCGGTTTGTTGAACCGGTCATGTCGATCGACACAACCCATGTGTGACGGTCGACATAGACCTAAAACGAAGACAGTTTTGATAACCGGTCCAATCCAATTGAACCGGCTTATCAGATCAAACTGATCTTAACCCATCGGTTCATGCTAATTGAGATAATTCGTTCAATCCAATTGAACCAATTCATCCAATTTAAACCGATCTATTCGGACTTAACCAAGCATGATAACCGGTCCAATCCAATTGAACCGATTAACCATTCGCTAGGTCTGTGTCGACCGACACTAACCTGTGTCGATCGACACTCGACCGAATCTGCTCTGTGTCGACCGACACTCAATCTGTGTCGACCGACACTCAATCTGTGTCGACCGACACTCAATCTGTGTCGATCGACACAGTAGGCTTTCTGTTTTTTCTTCGCGAAAAACCCTAGCCGCCGATTCTGTCGAATTCGCCATTCTGTGTCGACCGACACACCTAGTGTGTCGATCGACACTGTGCGAAAACACAGAATCGATTTTGATCTGAATCGATCCAACCTGTTCTAACTCAAACAACCTAGTTTGCGAATTTAAATCATCAAATTCAATTAACAGGTTTGATTCAATGTAAAACCCTAAAGCTCTGATACCACTGTTGGAATTCCTAGCAGTTCCTAATCCGATTAGGCAACCCTAAGTCTGAATTCCGAGCCTAGGATCTCTGGGTTTAAGTAATTGAATCATGGATCTCTCGTTTACCTTGTTCTGGCAGCGGAAGATGAATCAGGTAAGACAAGATCAGGAGCGATTCAGATGCCTCGCCTCTATCGTAGTCCACACGCACACAACCTGGAAAGCCGGGATGCTAGTGCCGGATCTGGGAATCGAAGAGAGAGTTTTTCTGTTTTCTGTAATTAAGAAAACTGACGGCTACGGGTTCAGGTCGACCATATAATCCTATATATATACGACATGTTATGACTGAACCATCTTTCGGGTTTAACCGAAAAGGTCTAAGTCATAAATCGAAACATCAGTTTCGGAATCGACCCTGTGTCGATCGATGCACCAATTGTGTCGATCGACACACCTCTCTTTAATCGATATTGATATGTATCTAATACATATCATCCTGATCATCACCATGATGATCATTCCCATATATAAGCTTCCAGATTGCTTAGGTGTGTGACCCTATAGGATCATATGATACTGGCAGTAAGTCTACAACTTACAGACTGCAAGAGGCTTCTAGCAAAACATTGCAACCGCCCAGTATCATACAACATGTCTGATCTCGACATACAACTATCGTTAGAGTAAGTACAATGTGATTTCAGGACATAATCCCAACATAATTGCCTTGCATCGACCGACACCCTAGTGGCATCGATCGACACAGGCCGACGACAGGTAAGTGTTCTAACCCTTTTCGGATTCTCTTATTTCCGATTTTTCTCACCGATCCTGAGCTTGACACCACTGGGGACAGTGTGTTTCAAGTGTGGGGGAGGTAGCTACTGACGCACACTTTTGTTTTATTAGAGTCAGTCAAAAATCTGTTTTATTGAGTCAAAATGTGTATGAAACTATGATTTTTCGAGGAAATTTCTCGCTGGAACAGGAACTAAGTGACCATTGGACAGACTTGCAGGACATCTATGACTATTAGAAAACCCCAAACAGATCAGCTTACCAAGGACACCCATATCTAACCAGGTATTCAGAGGATCCATCACTAGTCTCACATTAATCTTGACTTTAATTTCTCACCTAGGGTCTTGGTAATCTTTGGATCGGATTCCTTTGATGTGTTTAGCACAACCTGTGATCTTGTTCTTAAGTATGGTTTCTGATTTTCCCCTCCCTTGAAAGTAAAAAAAAAAAAGAGAGATAAAAAACCGAGGATAAGCTAGTAGCTTCAAAGTGGTCACGGGAGTGGTAGAGACCCCTATTACCTCCTGTGTATCCATGGAAAGATCCAAAGTTAAACCCCAATAAAAAGGGAAGATCACTGATAGAAAAAATAAAATGATACCCAATGGGGAAAAATCAGTGCAAAGGGAGAAAGGGAAAAGAAAGAAACCATAAACCGACAGTTTGGTGGTCAGATACTGAATAGGTTGAGTCCATGTGTCCTTTGATTCGATAATCCCTCAGTGAGACTGCACCTAATTGTATACAAAGACTGGTGTGGTGAACTTAAATGTCCTAACTTGATTGTGGAGTTTACTTGGGACAGTTGCTAAGTGTGGGGGAAGTATATTGTGGTCTTGATTCTGTAGGAAAGTTTTCAGTGGTTTACTAAGTGAATGTGAATGCGAAAGTTCCTAGGACAAAATGAGTTTCTGTGTTTTCAAACCTCTTTTCTTATACTTTGGTTTTTTACTTGCTTGAGGGCAAGCAAGAGCTAAGTGTGGGGGAGTTGATATACCATGGATTTTAGCCATGGTATATGTCTTATCGAGTCTTTTAGAGTCCTTTGGAGTCTTTTTATGTGTGTTTACAGGTCTAGGTACGTTTGGAGCGGATTTGGACATTATGGCGCATTCTAGAGCATTTTTTGGAGCATTTGCCCGAGAGACGAGTTCACTGTCGATATTTGATACTTGTGTCGATCGATGCACCTTTGGTGTCGATCGATGCAGACGTGGATTAGAAAATTCTCGGCGTTTTAATGAAAACTTATGGAAATTGCGCTTTAGCCCAGAAATTTGTCATAATTACAAAGAAGCCTCAGCCGTGATTAGATCATTATATTAGGGTTTTTAAGCCATTGTTTAGGCTACGCATTATTTTACATTCAGAGAGAGTTAGGGGCTGATCTTGTTCTTGAGAGAGAGAGGATTTTGAACCCCAGTTCTTTATTTTATGCTATTTGGTTTTCTATTCATGATATCTTCTGTTTCGATGATCATGTCTGAGTAGTTTACCTGTTAGGTTTACGGATTCTCACAGGGGATTACATGGAATTATAGGTTAATCAATCTGTAGGGATTCATATATGTTAGTTCTTCATCTAGGGTTGTTCTTACTGCTAAAACTGAATTAGCTACCCAGATTTATGATGTTAGGTTGATTTCCGCAACGACAGTTGGTTAATTAGCTAGAAAGAACCTAGATGAGCAATTTGATCTACTCGCAAAGAAATTTGGTTTAGAAGAATTGTGAATGAAAGAACTTGAGATTAATGCTTGTTTAGAACTCTAGAATTCGCAACGAAAGTTGGCTTGCTAGGTTGTTAGACATAGATAGGATTCGCAACGAAAGTTGGCTTCTTATACTTCCGTGATTCCAGTTCTAGAACAGTTCTTAATTAGATCCCGATTGATTGATTGCATGTGTTCCTGATTTCCTGAGAACTCCCTTGACCTGACGCCTTCCCCTCTTGATTTACAACCGTTTACTTGCCTTATGTTCAGATTTACTGCTTTCTACTATTTCACCTGGCTTAACCTGACATTCTACAATCTATCGCAAGAATTTAGAGTCTCTGTGGATTCGATACCCTATATACTACTAGTTCACGTCTGTGCACTTGCAGTGTAGATCTAGGGATTAAAACATGATCGTATCACGTCCACGACTTGAGGTGATGAAGAATGACGTGGCTTTGTGCAAGAGGGTTTACGCCACCAGACCCAATATCACTGATATAAACTCGGTTAGGATAGAGTATCCACGGTCATCGCGGTTCAATGGCGTGAGGGACGCCCAAGAAGTTGAGAACTTTTTATGGGAGATGGAGCAATACGTTGAGAATCTTGGTCTTACGGGGAAGCCGGAAAAGATCAACACCACAACATCATACTTAGCGGAAACAACTATGCTTTGGTGGAGAAGATGATTTCCGGAGATCGAACGAGGGACTGTCCAAATTTATACATGGAGAGACTTCAAGAAAGATTTAAAGAGGCAATTCTACCCAGAGAATGTCATATACTAGGCGAGAAAGCAGCTAAGGGAGCTTCGACAACGAGGTACAATCTGCGACGATGTCACTGATTTTACCGCACTTCAGTTAAGGATCTTAAGCATGAATGATGATGAATCTATGTTCTACTTCATCGACGGCAGCCATGGGACAAGAAAGAGTTGAAAAGGTGGGACATCCAAACATTGGATGAAGCAATTGCGGCAGCCGAGTCATTGCAGGTTTTACCACCAACGACTGACCCAAATCCTATGAGAGACATGATGGGTATGAGGCTAAAGGTGGGGGAGTCAATTAGAGTGATTGAATTTCAAGGCCAATTAGTACACGAGGACATGGAAATGGGTCGAGTTAGTCTGGGAAGATGCAACTCAGATTCCGGAAGGGCTCGAGTCGAGAAGAGTATGGAGAAAGGAAAAATAATTTCATTCCAAAAGGCGGATGTTTTGTGTGAGAGAATAGTGCAGTTTAATAATGATGTTGGGGTAGTGGAGTATGATAGTGGAGATAGTGGGAATAGTGGAGTAGATTAAATATAATCTCCACATTTATATTGTTTTAATCTCAAACGTTCATTTAATTGATAATTTTGTATATAAGAAGGTGTGTTTCTCATTTGTAATCATCCCACAAACTTCAATATAAACATTTCTTTAAGTTTTCTCTCTATAATTTTTTTTTAAAAAAATTTTAAAGTTAAAGTTTGAGTGAAGATGACTTAGAAATTAGGAGAGGTGAAAAGATGTACATACCAATTGTAAAGAATTAATCTTTGACATGAGGTAAGCAAATATCAACAACTAGTATGTTCCGCTCGCACCATATAAGAGCACAAACATTATTAACACACAAATTTTCTAAAAATAAAAATTTATCAAATTAAACTATAATATTATAAAAAATCTAATTCAATATCGATATAAATATTATTATACTTATCCTCTTATAAATTTTTTTTAGAATTTATTCTAAAATAAATTTAATAACAATAAAATAAATTATAATTATATATTTATATGTATTAACATCAAAATATAATTTAAAAAATATATTTTATCGTTTATATATAAATTCAAAATTTATATAAATAATATAAATTTACTATATAAAATTATATAAATCCATAACAACCATATTTATTAAATTTTAAAATTTTCATATTTATCATCTTACTTTTTCGATTTTTATCTAAAGTTATGTATATCTCATAAATAAAATTAAAATTAACATAATTAGATATGTATAAATATTATAACTTTTTTTTAAATTATGTTATATATTTATCCAAATTTAAAATTCATATAATTAATATGAATTTACTATATAAATTTTTATTATCACAACAATCATAATAATTATCAATACAAAAATTCATAAATCAAAAATACTTTTCGCATTTATCGTCTTATTTATTGATTAATTTTATTCGGATGATGTATATTTCTAAAATAAAATAAAACTATTTTTAAAACTAATATAATAAATAACAAAATTATAAATATAAATTAAGATTTATATTGTAAAAATCATATTTTATAATGATAAATTAATAATTAGCTATTTTGAGAGTGAATATAAAACCAAAAATACTTCCAATTAATATAAAGATGCTATGATAATGAGATGACTGCTTTTTTTTACCCTAAATCTCTTGCTCTTGGTTTACAATATCAAATGCCTTTTAAGTACTTTCGTAAATGCCTTTTAAGTCTGAATTCTGAGCCTAGGATCTCTGGGTTTAAGTAATTGAATCATGGATCTCTCGTTTACCTTGTTCTGGCAGCGGAAGATGAATCAGGTAAGACAAGATCAGGAGCGATTCAGATGCCTCGCCTCTATCGTAGTCCACACGCACACAACCTGGAAAGCCGGGATGCTAGTGCCGGATCTGGGAATCGAAGAGAGAGTTTTTCTGTTTTCTGTAATTAAGAAAACTGACGGCTACGGGTTCAGGTCGACCATATAATCCTATATATATACGACCTGTTATGACTGAACCATCTTTCGGGTTTAACCGAAAAGGTCTAAGTCATAAATCGAAACATCAGTTTCGGAATCGACCCTGTGTCGATCGATGCACCAATTGTGTCGATCGACACACCTCTCTTTAATCGATATTGATATGTATCTAATACATATCATCCTGATCATCACCATGATGATCATTCCCATATATAAGCTTCCAGATTGCTTAGGTGTGTGACCCTATAGGATCATATGATACTGGCAGTAAGTCTACAACTTACAGACTGCAAGAGGCTTCTAGCAAAACATTGCAACCGCCCAGTATCATACAACATGTCTGATCTCGACATACAACTATCGTTAGAGTAAGTACAATGTGATTTCAGGACATAATCCCAACATAATTGCCTTGCATCGACCGACACCCTAGTGGCATCGATCGACACAGGCCGACGACAGGTAAGTGTTCTAACCCTTTTCGGATTCTCTTATTTCCGATTTTTCTCACCGATCCTGAGCTTGACACCACTGGGGACAGTGTGTTTCAAGTGTGGGGGAGGTAGCTACTGACGCACACTTTTGTTTTATTAGAGTCAGTCAAAAATCTGTTTTATTGAGTCAAAATGTGTATGAAACTATGATTTTTCGAGGAAATTTCTCGCTGGAACAGGAACTAAGTGACCATTGGACAGACTTGTGATATATCATGGTTTTTACTAGTTTTAGACCATGATATAAGTGTGTTTTTAGTGTCTTTTGTCTTTGTTTAGAGTCTTTTACAGGTATAATCCGGTTGGGAGCTGAATTGGAGATAATGGAGCATTTTGGAGATTTTTGGAGTGTTTGGCCGAGAGATAGAGTTCACTGTCTGAAACAGAGGAAGGTGTCGATCGTTGCACTCTAGCATCGATCGATGCACCAGCGAGATGGGCCAAAAACTCGGCGGTTTAGAAGAGTGAAGAATTTGCACTTTGATCCAGAAGTTCCTGATATTTACAAAGAAGCCCTTGGCCGAGATTATGCCTATATAATAGAGTTTTTAGTGTTTTTATTAGATACGCTTTATACTTTTTACCATACACTTTGATAATTAAGAGCAGAGGATTTTAGAGCTTTTTGGGGCTGATCTGAACCTGTTACATCATCTGTATTTGGAGAAGATTTCGAACCCCTTTTACTCTTATTCTTTTATGCAATTTATTCATTCTATGATTATGTTTTCATTATCTATGTCTGAGTAGATCCATAGTTAGGTTTAGGGTTTCTCACATAGGATTTCATGACTTGCTAGACTTGTTCAAATTCAGTTAAGGATTCATAACTATATCTGTTCTTCAATTTAATTGTGCTTAAAGCTAGTTCTAACCTGATCAATTAGAATCTAGATCTTAGGTTGCTAAATACGTCACGGAAGTGGGGTTTAGGAATCTGAACTAATTAAATTGGGCAATTAAACTTTGCGCAAACGGAAGTTTGGTTTAGGATAATTGTGAACATATCAAACTTGGACTTATTGCTAGTTTAATCTGTTAGTTCTCGCAAACGAAAGTTTGGTTTGCTGCACTTAGACTTAGAGAATTATCGCAAAGGAATTTGGTTAATTCTATATCTGTGTTTTGAGTTCTAGAACCGTTCTTAATTAGATCCTTGCTGAATGAACTGTCTGCTTATCTGATTTCCTGAGAATACCCTAGGCTTGACGCTTTTAATTACTTGCTTCACAACCGTTAATCTCTGCTACTGATTTACTTTCTCGCACCGCAATTTATTTCATTCACTACGTGCTTATTTCTAGTATTTATTCCTACAGTTTGATTCTCTTGAGACCGAGTGTCCCTGTGGATTCGATAACCCTATATACTACTTTGACATTGCTGTTCACTTGCAGTTTAGTATAGGGAAAACTTAGAACCTATCAAGTTTTTGGCGCCGTTGCCGGGGACTCTTTGAGTCTTCGATAGGACCGAACTTAGGGTTTTTGCTAGAAATTTTTCTTTTTGTTTTTGTTCTTTTTCGTTTTTTTTTTTTTTTTTTTTTGATTTTGCTGATTTTCTTTTTTTTCTCGGTTTCTTTCTGTCGCAGGTACGAATTTCGCCTTGCGTCGATCGTTGCATACCTTGCGTCGATCGTCACTAGGCGATTCTGAGAATTGAATCGATCGTTGCACTGATAGCATCGATCGTTGCTGGACGATTACAGACAGTTTATGCCAACGCAGAAAACTCGAAGTAATCCGAACTCGAGCTTGCTTAATCTCGGACTAGAGGAACTTGGACGTCTAGAAAGGACTAACAGAAGAGAAAAGAGAGAGAGAGAATGGTACGAGAACGTTTGATCTTAATACCAGATGCTGAAGGTACCCTGAGGGACCAAGATGACAACCCGTACAATGCTGCTGGGCATCGGGTTGATGCTGAAGGGAATGTAATCCCTGATCCTCCTGAGCAACAGGAGCTGAACCGAAACCAGGGTCAAGGACAGGCCCAAGGTAGAGAGATGGTGGTTCATGAGAGGACACTAGCTGATTACAACAGACCTGATGAGTTTCATGCAAACCGAGCAGCTCTAGTGCTTCCTGCTTTTGAGAGGAATGATTTTGAGGTAAAAACCATCTACTGCCAGCTGATGAGACAGATTGCTTTTCATGGTCTTCAAGCAGAGCAGCCTATGGATCACATTGACAAGTTTGAAGACATAGTCACTGGCATGAAGTATGAAGGAGTATGCCCGGACTATCTATTCCTTAAGCTATTTCCGCACAGTCTTGCTGGAGACGCTAGTGCATGGCTGAGACAACTGGCACTTGGTCAGTATACTACTTGGGCAGCCTTAAAGAGTGAGTTCCTGCGACACTTTTATGATGATGCACGCTCGGATCAGTCCAGACAGGACATACTCACCTTTTCCCAAGGAGCTGTGGAGCCCTTGAAGACTGCCTGGATGAGATTTAAGCAGTATCAGCGTGACTGTCCACACCATGGATTCACAGAAGTACAGCTGATTGGTATCTTCTTCAGAGGCATAGATCTTCCTTATCAGACTGCGCTGGATAATTCCAGTAATGCTAATTTCAACACCAGGACTCCTACACAGGCTAAGCAATTGATAGAGAATCTGATTGGCAGCAACAGTTGCAAAACAATGGATGAAAGGAGAAAGAGATCTGGTGGAACCGTAGAGAATTCTGATATAGCTAATATAAGATCCAGATTGGACACAGTCTACAATCTCCTAACAAGTAAGAAATCTGTCCACTTTGCCCAAGATGTAGAGGTGATTCAGGCTGAGGAGGAAACTCAGGAAGAAGATGTGAATTTCATAGGAGGTTCTGGTTTCCAAGGTAATAGATTTGGTAATCAACAGGGGAACAGATTCTCCAATGGTGGACAGACTGGTGGTTTTCAAAAGACCTATGGACAAGGTAATCAGAGAACCTATGGGTCTACATCCTATCAGACTCCTCCTGCACCTACAGCCCATGAGAGCAAAATGGAGGCTATGATGGAACAACTGATGGAGAGTCAAACCAAGCTTTCTGTGGACAACAATAAGAAGCTGGACGCTGTCTATCAAGACCTCAATGGGAAGTTTGAGTCACTGAGCACTCACATGAAGCAATTGGACACTCAGGTGAACCAGATGTCCAGCTCACTGAAGGGAAAAGGAGTTGCAGAGACTCATATTAAGGCCTGGTCTGTACTCATTAATGATGGATCTTATCTAGGGGAGAAATTTGAGCTAAGTACAGCTGAGTTGGTGACTGAGGCAGAATTTTCGGATTTCTGTGAAAAACTCTCGGGTAGAAACTGTAGTGATGCAACGATCGACACACAGCTGGCATCGATCGATGCAGGTCGTGAACGAGCAGAAGACCCGTGGGATGAAAGTGAGATTGATGCAGAACTAGCCCGCCTATTCCCTGATGTATCTGAGATCACTCAAGAAGATGTTTATGCACAAGCCATTAGGCAATACCCCAAGGTGTCTGAAGTGATTAAACAAGAGATTGAAGAGCTGAAAAAGCTAGAAGAGAGTGGTGAAGACTTGGAAGAAATTCCACCTTCTGATGATCCACCTTATCATCCATGTGTTCAGAGATATTTGAACAAGATGTTGCCTTTAGATGAGGAGCTGAGAGAATGGGTGATAATAGTTCCTCAGCATATCAGTGATGTTCTGCTAACTAAGGTCCCGAAGAAGCTACCTGATCCTGGAGTCTTTGTGCTAGATTGTTCTATCTTTGAGGATAGTTTTAGGCGTTCTCTGTGTGATTTAGGAGCTGCTGGAAGCATAATGCCTTACTCTGTGGCAGAGGAGCTGGGAATGTTGGATTTTACTCCTACTAGGACTTCTCTTATCCTAGCTGATCAGTCCATACGAGTTCCTGAAGGACTTCTTATGGACATTCCGGTGAGAGTTGTGAACTACTTAGTTCCAACGGACTTCCTTGTGCTGAAATATGATTGTGATCCGGATGAAGCTTTATTGCTTGGGAGACCAATCTTGGCTACAGCAGGAGCTGTGATTGATGTTAGACAGAGTCTAATAGACCTCCACCTGGGAGATGAACCACTGCACTATGAGATGGATAAGCTGCGAAGGCCACTGATAGATGGGCAGACATTCACCATAAGGGACGCAGATTTTGAGCAGCCAGATGAGACTGCAATTATAGATCCTGGAGCGCATTTTACTCCATCTTTTCTTGGCCATGAGCATTCCGCAACAGCCTACTCACCACCTTGGATGAGGAGACTTGAACAGAGACAGAAAAAGTCTTTGTCAAGACCTCCTGGTACTTGAAAGATCTCATCCATCCGGTCAAGCTATTGACCTTAAACAAGCGCTGGGTGGGAGGCAACCCACCATTAGGTACTAGTGTTTTTCTTTTTCATTTTTGGTGTTTTTGTTAGGATTTTACGTTTGTTTTTGTTTCTGGTGAGTTTATGATTGCAGGTCTCGGTTAAATCGCAGTGCAGCGATCGATGCATTTCTGCATCGATCGACACAACACGAAAGTAATCGCATTGCAGCGATCGTTGCGGTCCTGAGCAACGATCGACTATACACGAAAGTCGCCAAGTAACGGTCGATGCACTTAGTGCAACGGTCGATGCTTAGCGACAGAGGTAACCCGACAGACATAATTTCACCTTTTCAATTTTTATTTTCTTTTTACCGATCCTTCGCTGGACACTACTGGGGACAGTGTGTCTTAAGTGTGGGGGAGGTGCTACTGACTTATATCTTTCTGTTTTCTTAAGAGTCAGTCCGTTTTTCAAAAATTTTTGTTTTATTGAGTCAAAATTGTTTAAGTAAGAAACTATGATTTTCTGAGAAGATTTACAAGACTTGCAGGAACTTAAGTAACCATTGGGATGAAGTTGCAGGATCTATCTATGACTATTAGAAAACTCCATCACAGATCAACCTACTGGGAACACCCACATCACTTCAGGTATCAGAGGATCCTTTACTGACTTCAACCTTAATACTGACTTAGATTTCTCACCTAAGGGCTTGGTATGCTTTATGTCGGATTCCCTGTTAGTTCTGACACAGCCTGTAAACCTGTCCTATTTAGTCCCCTTCTCCCCTTCTGTAAAGTAAAAAAAAAAATAATAATAAACTGAGGATGAGTTAGTAACTCCGAAGTGGTCATGGGAATAGTAGCAAACACTATTATCTCTCATGTGATCCATGGAATGTGTCCAAAGTATACCCCATAACGGGAAGAACACTGATAAAAAAAAATAAAATGATACCCAGTGGGGAAAAATCAGTTGTTAAAGAAGGGAAAGAGAAGAAAGGGACTAGAGAAAGATAGTATGGTGGTCTAGAGCTGATAAGGTAAGAATCCATGTGCCTTTAGATCGATACTCCTTAGGTGAGACCGCACTTAAATACTTGCAGAAGTCAGTAGGGAGAATTTGAATGCTTGAATGTGATTGTGGAGTTTACCTAGGACAGTTGCTAAGTGTGGGGGAAGTACATTGTGGTCTTGATATCCTGTGATTGATTCTTGCAGTGGTTTACTAAGGGGAATCTGAGTATTGTAGCTTCTAGGATGAAATGAGTTTCTGAAGAGTTTTCAAACCTCTTCACCATGTTTTAGTTCTCTGTTTTGCTTGAGGGCAAGCAAAGGCTAAGTGTGGGGGAGTTGATATATCATGGTTTTTACTAGTTTTAGACCATGATATAAGTGTGTTTTTAGTGTCTTTTGTCTTTGTTTAGAGTCTTTTACAGTTATAATCAGGTTGGGAGCTGAATTGGAGATAATGGAGCATTTTGGAGATTTTTGGAGTGTTTGGCCGAGAGATAGAGTTCACTGTCTGAAACAGAGGAAGGTGTCGATCGTTGCACTCTAGCATCGATCGATGCACCAGCGAGATGGGCCAAAAACTCGGCGGTTTAGAAGAGTGAAGAATTTGCACTTTGATCCAGAAGTTCCTGATATTTACAAAGAAGCCCTTGGCCGAGATTATGCCTATATAATAGAGTTTTTAGTGTTTTTATTAGATACGCTTTATACTTTTTACCATACACTTTGATAATTAAGAGCAGAGGATTTTAGAGCTTTTTGGGGCTGATCTGAACCTGTTACATCATCTGTATTTGGAGAAGATTTCGAACCCCTTTTACTCTTATTCTTTTATGCAATTTATTCATTCTATGATTATGTTTTCATTATCTATGTCTGAGTAGATCCATAGTTAGGTTTAGGGTTTCTCACATAGGATTTCATGACTTGCTAGACTTGTTCAAATTCAGTTAAGGATTCATAACTATATCTGTTCTTCAATTTAATTGTGCTTAAAGCTAGTTCTAACCTGATCAATTAGAATCTAGATCTTAGGTTGCTAAATACGTCACGGAAGTGGGGTTTAGGAATCTGAACTAATTAAATTGGGCAATTAAACTTTGCGCAAACGGAAGTTTGGTTTAGGATAATTGTGAACATATCAAACTTGGACTTATTGCTAGTTTAATCTGTTAGTTCTCGCAAACGAAAGTTTGGTTTGCTGCACTTAGACTTAGAGAATTATCGCAAAGGAATTTGGTTAATTCTATATCTGTGTTTTGAGTTCTGGAACCGTTCTTAATTAGATCCTTGCTGAATGAACTGTCTGCTTGTCTGATTTCCTGAGAATACCCTAGGCTTGACGCTTTTAATTACTTGCTTCACAACCGTTAATCTCTGCTACTGATTTACTTTCTCGCACCGCAATTTATTTCATTCACTACTTGCTTATTTCTAGTATTTATTCCTACAGTTTGATTCTCTTGAGACCGAGTGTCCCTGTGGATTCGATAACCCTATATACTACTTTGACATTGCTGTTCACTTGCAGTTTAGTATAGGGAAAACTTAGAACCTATCAACTTGCAGGACATCTATGACTATTAGAAAACCCCAAACAGATCAGCTTACCAAGGACACCCATATCTAACCAGGTATTCACAGGATCCATCACTAGTCTCACATTAATCTTGACTTTAATTTCTCACCTAGGGTCTTGGTAATCTTTGGGTCGGATTCCTTTGATGTGTTTAGCACAACCTGTGTTCTTGTTCTTAAGTATGGTTTCTGATTTTCCCCTCCCTTGAAAGTAAAAAAAAAAGAGAGATAAAAACCGAGGATAAGCTAGTAGCTTCAAAGTGGTCACGGGAGTGGTAGAGACCCCTATTACCTCATGTGTATCCATGGAAAGATCCAAAGTTAAACCCCAATAAAAAGGGAAGATCACTGATAGAAAAAATAAAATGATACCCAATGGGGAAAAATCAGTGCAAAGGGAGAAAGGGAAAAGAAAGAAACCATAAACCGACAGTTTGGTGGTCAGATACTGAATAGGTTGAGTCCATGTGTCCTTTGATTCGATAATCCCTCAGTGAGACTGCACCTAATTGTATACAAAGACTGGTGTGGTGAACTTAAATGTCCTAACTTGATTGTGGAGTTTACTTGGGACAGTTGCTAAGTGTGGGGGAAGTATATTGTGGTCTTGATTCTGTAGGAAAGTTTTCAGTGGTTTACTAAGTGAATGTGAATGCGAAAGTTCCTAGGACGAAATGAGTTTCTGTGTTTTCAAACCTCTTTTCTTATACTTTGGTTTTTTACTTGCTTGAGGGCAAGCAAGAGATAAGTGTGGGGGAGTTGATATACCATGGATTTTAGCCATGGTATATGTCTTATCGAGTCTTTTAGAGTCCTTTGGAGTCTTTTTATGTGTGTTTACAGGTCTAGGTACGTTTGGAGCGGATTTGGACATTATGGCGCATTCTAGAGCATTTTTGGAGCATTTGCCCGAGAGACGAGTTCACTGTCGATATTTGATACTTGTGTCGATCGATGCACCTTTGGTGTCGATCGATGCAGACGCGGATTAGAAAATTCTCGGCGCTTTAATGAAAACTTATGGAAATTGCGCTTTAGCCCAGAAATTTGTCATAATTACAAAGAAGCCCCAGCCGTGATTAGATCATTATATTAGGGTTTTTAAGCCATTGTTTAGGCTACGCATTATTTTACATTCAGAGAGAGTTAGGGGCTGATCTTGTTCTTGAGAGAGAGAGGATTTTGAACCCCAGTTCTTTATTTTATGCTATTTGGTTTTCTATTCATGATATCTTCTGTTTCGATGATCATGTCTGAGTAGTTTACCTGTTAGGTTTACGGATTCTCACAGGGGATTACATGGAATTATAGGTTAATCAATCTGTAGGGATTCATATATGTTAGTTCTTCATCTAGGGTTGTTCTTACTGCTAAAACTGAATTAGCTACCCAGATTTATGATGTTAGGTTGATTTCCGCAACGACAGTTGGTTAATTAGCTAGAAAGAACCTAGATGAGCAATTTGATCTACTCGCAAAGAAATTTGGTTTAGAAGAATTGTGAATGAAAGAACTTGAGATTAATGCTTGTTTAGAACTCTAGAATTCGCAACGAAAGTTGGCTTGCTAGGTTGTTAGACATAGATAGGATTCGCAACGAAAGTTGGCTTCTTATACTTCCGTGATTCCAGTTCTAGAACAGTTCTTAATTAGATCCCGATTGATTGATTGCATGTGTTCCTGATTTCCTGAGAACTCCCTTGACCTGACGCCTTCCCCTCTTGATTTACAACCGTTTACTTGCCTTATGTTCAGATTTACTGCTTTCTACTATTTCACCTGGCTTAACCTGACATTCTACAATCTATCGCAAAAATTTAGAGTCTCTGTGGATTCGATACCCTATATACTACTAGTTCACGTCTGTGCACTTGCAGTGTAGATCTAGGGATTAAAACCTGATCGTATCACGTCCACGACTTGAGGTGATGAAGAATGACGTGGCTTTGTGCAAGAGGGTTTACGCCACCAGACCCAATATCACTGATATAAGCTCGGTTAGGATAGAGTATCCACGGTCATCGCGGTTCAATGGCGTGAGGGACGCCCAAGAAGTTGAGAACTTTTTATGGGAGATGGAGCAATACGTTGAGAATCTTGGTCTTACGGGGAAGCCGGAAAAGATCAACACCACAACATCATACTTAGCGGAAACAACTATGCTTTGGTGGAGAAGATGATTTCCGGAGATCGAATGAGGGACTGTCCAACATCCGCCTTTTGGAATGAAATTATTTTTCCTTTCTTCTCGACTCGAGCCCTTCCGGAATCTGAGTTGCATCTTCCCAGACTAACTCGACCCAAATCCTATGAGAGACATGATGGGTATGAGGCTAAAGGTGGGGGAGTCAATTAGAGTGATTGAATTTCAAGGCCAATTAGTACACGAGGACATGGAAATGGGTCAAGTTAGTCTGGGAAGATGCAACTCAGATTCCGGAAGGGCTCGAGTCGAGAAGAGTATGGAGAAAGGAAAAATAATTTCATTCCAAAAGGCGGATGTTTTGTGTGAGAGAATAGTGCAGTTTAATAATGATGTTGGGGTAGTGGAGTATGATAGTGGAGATAGTGGGAATAGTGGAGTAGATTCAATATAATCTCCACATTTATATTGTTTTAATCTCAAACGTTCATTTAATTGATAATTTTGTATATAAGAAGGTGTGTTTCTCATTTGTAATCATCCCACAAACTTCAATATAAACATTTCTTTAAGTTTTCTCTCTATAATTTTTTTTATTTAAAATTTTAAAGTTAAAGTTTGAGTGAAGATGACTTAGAAATTAGGAGAGGTGAAAAGATGTACATACCAGTTGTAAAGAAATAATCTTTGACATGAGGTAAGCAAATATCAACAACTAGTATGTTCCGCTCGCACCATATAAGAGCACAAACATTATTAACACACAAATTTTCTAAAAATAAAAATTTATCAAATTAAACTATAATATTATAAAAAATCTAATTCAATATCGATATAAATATTATTATACTTATCCTCTTATAAATTGTTTTTAGAATTTATTCTAAAATAAATTTAATAACAATAAAATAAATTATAATTATATATTTATATGTATTAACATCAAAATATAATTTAAAAAATATATTTTATCGTTTATATATAAATTCAAAATTTATATAAATAATATAAATTTACTATATAAAATTATATAAATCCATAACAACCATATTTATTAAATTTTAAAATTTTCATATTTATCATCTTACTTTTTCGATTTTTATCTAAAGTTATGTATATCTCATAAATAAAATTAAAATTAACATAATTAGATATGTATAAATATTATAACTTTTTTTTAAATTATGTTATATATTTATCCAAATTTAAAATTCATATAATTAATATGAATTTACTATATAAATTTTTATTATCACAACAATCATAATAATTATCAATACAAAAATTCATAAATCAAAAATACTTTTCGCATTTATCGTCTTATTTATTGATTAATTTTATTCGGATGATGTATATTTCTAAAATAAAATAAAACTATTTTTAAAACTAATATAATAAATAACAAAATTATAAATATAAATTAAGATTTATATTGTAAAAATCATATTTTATAATGATAAATTAATAATTAGCTATTTTGAGAGTGAATATAAAACCAAAAATACTTCCAATTAATATAAAGATGCTATGATAATGAGATGACTGCTTTTTTTTACCCTAAATCTCTTGCTCTTGGTTTACAATATCAAATGCCTTTTACGAAAATCTAGGCATATCGGGCAGGGAATGAAGCCGTGAACATGGGGGAACCTCCTTACCATCTTTCTCAAAGCCGTAAGGAGGTTCCCCCATGTTCACGGCTTCATTCCCTGCCCGATATGCCTAGATTTTCGTAAAAATTGACTATTCATTCATAGTTGCTAATGCTTATGGTAAATTGATTGATTTTTGGTGCCGTATGCCATAAAATCTCAGAGTTGTAAATAAATGGCAAACGAAACAAATTATGCTCGTTTATCTCTTGGTTGAATTTATGTATTTATTTTATACTACACTATAAATAAATATAAGGGAAATATTGTAAAGCATTTAACATCTCTTTAAATTTTTGATAATTAAGACCACGTTCTTATTATTTTAAAACCAAAGTTATATAGTTGAATCTGTAACAAACTCAGGGAATACAGTAATTCGACAGAATATGTTTGGTTTATGTTAATTAACTTTTTGAACATTATTATGTTAATTAACTTGATATGAATCTTTGGCCTTTTTTATATAGTAATCATATGCTGTACTTTGAACAGGGAAGCTAAGCACATCACCATCGTCGGTTGTATGCGGTTTTTAAGCGTGGGTTCCTAGGTAAGTTTGATTTAAAATAAATGTAAAATCAGTTTAAACTTAAGGATCGGTCCTTAATTAGGTGTTTTAAGAAACCGTTTTTTTAATGCACGTGGCAGTGTCTCATTCGTTCTTTTTTTTTTCCACCGAAACCTAATGCTTTTCGTCCTCGGTGTTATCGTGATAGATAGAGAGACACAGAGAGTTTGAAGGCGATTAGGAGGCGATTTAGGGTTTCTATCAAAATCAGGTGTAGAAGCTTGTTGACGAATTGATTTACCGGTATAGATAGAATATAGGCTGGTTTAGGGTTCGAATTTGTACTCTATATCGATAGAGGAATCGATTTATGGCAGTTTGCTAGGGTTTTGATTCGGGTTTGATATAGGCCTTGCGTTCGATTCAGGTTTGATATAGGGTTTTGATTCAGGTTTTGATTCGGGTTTGATAGAGGAATAGATTTATGGCTATTTGATTGGGGTAATGGTTTCGTAGGGTTCGATTTTTGAATTCCGTATAGGGTTCTTAAGAGTTTTGTCAATTGATCAAGGGTTTAATTGATTGTTTGATTTAGTTATCTGTGTAGGATTAGTTATATGGGTGTTTATATATATATATATATATATGTGTGTGTGTGTGTGTGTTGAACCGATAATGATTTGTGTCTTGTGTGTGATTTAGTTATCTGTTTAGGATTAGTTTATATATATGTGTTGAATTGTATGTAGATGACATTAGAGAATGAAAGTGTTTGGTTTCTTGTTTGAGTTTGTTTCTGAGAATGAGTTGTATGTTTATGAGCCCCACTCTTGATTGTTTGATTTAGTTATCTGTTTAGGATTAGTTATATGGGTGTTTATATATATATATATGTGTGTGTGTTGAACCGATAATGATTTGTGTCTTGTGTGTGATTTAGTTATCTGTTTAGGATTAGTTTATATATATGTGTTGAATTGTATGTAGATTATATTAGAGAATGAAAGTGTTTGGTTTCTTGTTTGAGTTTGTTTCCGAGAATGAGTTGTATGTTTATGATCCCCACTCTTGATTGTTTGATTTAGTTATCTGTTTAGGATTAGTTATAGGGTGTTTATATATGTGTGTTGAACCGATAATGATTTGTGTCTTGTGTGTGATTTAGTATCTGTTTAGGATTAGTTTATATATATGTGTTGAATTGTATGTAGATGACATTAGAGAATGAAAGTGTTTGGTTTCTTGTTTGAGTTTGCTTCTGAGAATGAGTTGTATGTTTGTGAGCCCCACTCTTGATTGTTTGATTTAGTTATCTGTTTAGGATTAGTTATAGGGTGTTTATATATATATATGTGTTGAACCGATAATGATTTGTGTCTTGTGTGTGATTTAGTTATCTGTTTAGGATTAGTTTATATATATGTGTTGAATTGTATGTAGATGACATTAGAGAATGAAAGTGTTTGGTTTCTTGTTTGAGTTTGTTTCCGAGAATGAGTTGTATGTTTATGAGCCCCACTCTGTTGGAATTGTGCCCAGTAATCTCGGTATTGTCTCTAGAAAGTAAGAGTATGTCAATGATCAGACATAAGTCATATAATACTGGGGGTCATGATGGCTTGCTAGAGTCCGCTCATGATCTATAAGTCTTGGACTTATTGCCTTTATTATATGATCCCATATGGGTCACACGCCTAAGCTAACAGGAAAATGTGTAGGAACGGTTTAGCAGAAGTACGGTAAAAGTGCTAGGCATTTACTGTACTTAGAGAGAATAAAACGGTTTAGCCACTGTGTGTCGATCGATACACAAGGTGTGTCGGTCGACACAGTGCGCGAATGCCGTCGAGTTAATTGGTGTTTGGGCCAAATGGCCCAAACGGAACCGGACAAGTTTTATGAGATAAAACTCGAGTTCAGAACAATTAACCCTAAACCCTAGCCGAAAACTCTCTCTCTGCGCCGAGTTCCCCTAGTGGTCTAGCAGCCGTTTTCTGTGATCGCGTGTGTGAACCTCTGGAGGATTCATCTCTCGGTGTTTCTCTGATCTCAGACATACCATCTCTTTCCGCTGCAAACAGGTATAAGGTGAGATCATCATTTGTTTCTATTCGAGAAGAACCTAGATCCGCATGTTTAGGCTGATATGAATCTAAGAATTGAATCAGGATCAACTAAACATTCCAACAGTGGTATCAGAGCTATTGGTTCTGGTTTTTCTTGTTTAGATTCAAGTTTAGGATTGTTTTTCTTGTTTAAAAGTGTTTTGAATCAACTACTGATAAGAGAAATCACTTAAGCAACAAGGAATTGAAACCTAAACACACTTAAAATCGCAGAAACCAAGCTATATTGATTTGGTGGAATGCGATTTTCATAAGTCAGTATCGACTACGATCGCATGGATCGGTCGATACAGTCTATCGGCTAACCCTGTTAACGCGTGAAAGCATCGATCGATGCAGGATCGATGCAGGTTCGATGTTGGTGCATCGACCGATGCGGTTGGTGCATCGATCGACACGGTTAGGGTTTTGGCTCGGTTCCGTGCATGCGTGAGAGCATCGATCGATACAGGATCGATGCACGATCGATGCAGGATCGATGCTGAGAGCATCGACCGATGCGGTTGATGGATCGATCGACACGGTTGTTTCATCGATCGACATGGTTGGTTTAAGGCTCGGTTTAATATTTTGATTAAAATTAAACGTCACGGTTTAATAAACAGATTTAATAATTTTATTAAGTCTGGTTAAACCGGGATAAGAAATCCAAAGTCGAAAAATTGGATTTAGTGCCTAAACCAGGATTTTCTAATTTGATTTGGTTGGACCAAATAAATTGAGAAAATCCGGTTTAGTAAATAACCGGTTGACAATTGTGGTCATCGTAGTAATTAAAATTTGGTTAGACCAATTTTAATGAACCAGACCGGTTATGTCATTTAATTGGACAATTGGGTCATGTCTTGGACATGGACCAATTCTTGGGCCTCGGGCCAAGAAGTTAAAACAATTGGGCCAATTATTTGAGTCTTTCTTCAGATTAATTTAAAATTTATTTTATGAAATTATAAAGTCGATTTTAAATTAAAGTTTCCGATATTTTGAAATTAGAAAGTTTCTTATTTTATAGAAGTTTCTAGATTTGCATGATTCGGATTTTAAGAAATTTCTAAAGTTAGAAAGTTTCCGTTTTTAGAAAGTTTCCAATTTTAGAAAGTTTCCAAAAATAGTAGGTTTCCAAAAATGGAAAGTTTCCCGAAATAGTAATCTTCTATTTTGGGAATGAATTTTTAAATAAACCTACGAACCTCAAATAATATCAAGCGTTGGATGTCTTGTCCATTCTATGTCAGCTGTCGAAGCCCATTCAATTGTATTCATGGCCTTACAGTGTGAGGGTGTCTGCTTTTGCGTGGATAAGACGGTTTGTGATTCATAAATGTCATTGGGCCATCGGGAGTCCCGGGCCTTGAGACATCAGAGTGGATTGGGCCTCGGGCCCAGATTCACAACCAAGAGTTATATCACGGATATAATTAGCCGATATAGGGCTTACCGATATAAGCTAAGGTTTGGTGACGGCCAGTGGCCCACTTTAATCTTAGTTATATGTGGATCTTGGAATCATTATATTCTATTGAGGGTAACTTATGTTATTGAATATAATGCGTGATTAATCATATTAAATTTAATACGAGATTAATCATATTGAACATTTTAACTAATAACCTTTTTATCTATATATTTCAGCTATGACTACTACAAGCACACAAAACACATTCTCGATCCGGTCTGTTCTCGAAAAGGAGAAGCTGACTGGAACGAACTTCCTGACGTGGTCAAGGAACTTGAGGCTAGTCCTCAAGCAGGAGAAGAAGGATTATGTCCTTCGTGATCCTCTCCCCGAGAGGCCTCCTGCCAATGCCGCCAGGACTCTGCATAATGCTTGGGAAAAGCATTCGTCAGATGAAAATGATGCCTATTGCCTGATGTTGGTGACAATGACTCCTGAGCTGCAAAAACAGTTCGAGAGTGTATTGTCACCCATCGAGATAATGGCAAGCCTGAAATCGCTTTTTCAGGAGCAGGCTAGGACTGAGAGGTTTCAAACAGTTAAGAACCTCTTGGACTGCAAGTTGGCTGCGAATGCGGCAGTGAGTCCTCATGTCTTGAAGATGATGGGTTATCTCGATCATCTTCAGAAACTCGACTGCCCAATCAGCCAGGAACTTGCCTGCGACATCATTCTGCAGTCATTACCTGCAAGCTATGATCAGTTCATTCTGAACTTTAACATGCATGGCTTGAGTAAGACATTGCCTGAGCTTCACGGAATGCTCAAGACTGCGGAGCCCAATTTGAGGAAAACCGCCAAGGACCCCAATGTGCTTATGGTGCAAAAGGGCAAGGGGTTTAAGAAATCCTCTGCTAAGGATAAGGGAAAGGCCAAGGCTGTCCAAGTCGCGGACAAGGACACGCCAAAGTCCAAGCCCAAGTCCAAGGCTGGGCCAACTGACATATGCAGGTTCTGTAAAGAACCAGGGCATTGGAGGAGAGAATGTAAGAAATTCCAGGAAGGTCTAAAGGAATTGAAGAAGAAGACTTTTGAGACTTCTTCAACAGGTATTTTTGTTATAGAAGTTAATACAACTACTTCTGATAATACCTCATGGGTTATGGATACTGGTTGTGGGGCTCATATTTGTACCAATATGCAGGCACTCAGCAACAGTAGAAGGCTGAAGCAAGGACAAGTGGAGCTACGAGTTGGGAATGGAGCGAAAGTTCCAGCACTAGCTGTAGGCACTTACTTGTTGTCTTTACCTTCGGGATTGATTTTAGAACTCAATAATTGTTATTTTGTACCTGCTATAAGCAGAAATATTATTTCAATTTCTTTGTTGGATTTGGAAGGTTATGATTTTTCAGTTAAGAATAAATTATGTTCCTTCAATCGCAACAATTTGTTCTATGGTTCTGCCCCTCTTATGAATGGGCTTTACATACTCGATCAATCCGCGCCAATTTATAACATTAATACCAAACGGTTCAAACCTAATGAGGAGAACCGAACGTTTCTATGGCATTGTCGTTTAGGGCACATCAGCGAGAAACGCATCAAGAGGCTCCATTCGAATGGACTTCTTGGCTCATTTGACTTTGAGTCATGTGAGAAATGCGAATCCTGCATGATGGGCAAAATGACACGGGCCCCCTTTAATAAACCTAACGAGAGGGCCAGTGACGTATTGGGCCTGATACACACTGATGTGTGTGGCCCAATGTCCACAAATGCAAGAGGAAACTATCAGTACTTCATTACCTTTACTGATGATTTCAGTAGGTATGGATATGTTTATTTAATGAAACATAAGTCTGAATCTTTTGAGAAGTTCAGAGAATTCCAAAATGAAGTACAGAACCAACTTGGCAAAAGCATTAAGGCTCTTCGGTCCGACCGAGGAGGAGAATACTTAAGCCAAGAATTCAGTGATCATCTAAGAGAGTGTGGGATCGTGTCCCAACTCACTCCTCCTGGAACACCTCAATGGAATGGTGTGTCTGAGAGGAGAAATCGGACCTTATTGGATATGGTTCGATCTATGATGAGTCACACAGACCTTCCAATATCCCTTTGGGGATATGCTCTGCTAACAGCAGTGTTCACTCTAAATAGAGCGCCATCGAAAGCAGTAGCAAAGACGCCATATGAATTATGGACTGGAGAAGCTCCAGTGCTGTCTTATCTCAGAATTTGGGGTTGTGAAGCCTATGTCAAGAGATTGATCTCAGACAAGCTTACACCAAAGTCTGATAAATGCTACTTCATTGGTTATCCGAAGGAAACCAAGGCTTATTACTTCTATCTACGTTCCGAGAACAAGATCTTTGTTGCCCGGGATTGTAACTTTCTTGAGAGAGAGTTTCTCTCTAAGAAAGACAGTGGGAGTAAGGTACTGCTTGAAGAAATTCAAGATGAACAGGATACTGCTCAACCTAATGAGGAAGAGCAGCAGGAGGACCTACAAGAAATTGTAGAGCCTGAACCTGTAGTACCTGAAGTTCGAAGATCCGGGAGGATCCGTCACGAACCCGAGAGATATCAAGGATTCCTCGTGACTGACTGTCATGATCTTTTGATCATTGATGGTGATGAACCATCGAACTTCAATCAAGCCATGATGGGCCCAGATTCCTCTAAGTGGCGCAAGGCCACTGATTCCGAAATGGACTCCATGTCGGTCAACCAAGTGTTTTCGTTGGTTGACTTACCCGCTGGTGTAAAAGCCATCGAGTGCAAATGGATCTTCAAGAAGAAGATTGACGTGGATGGAAATGTCCAGATTTATAAAGCCAGGTTGGTGGCAAAAGGTTTCAGACAAGTTCACGGTGTGGATTACGATGAAACCTATTCACCGGTGGCTATGATGAAATCTATTCGGATTCTACTAGCAACTGCAGCTTTTCATGATTATGAAATTTGGCAGATGGACGTCAAAACCGCCTTCCTGAATGGTATTCTGGAAGAGGATGTGTATATGACACAACCTGACGGTTACATAGATCCAAAGAATGCTGGAAGGGTATGCAAGCTTCATAAATCCATTTATGGATTGAAGCAAGCATCGAGGAGCTGGAATCTTCGTTTTGATGAAGCGATCAAGCAATTTGACTTCATCAGAAACGAAGAAGAACAATGCGTGTATAAGAAATTTAGTGGGAGCAAGATTGTATTTCTTATTCTGTATGTCGATGACATACTGCTTCTCGGAAACGACGTTCCAATGCTAAAGTCGGTAAAGGACTGGCTTGGAAGTTGTTTTTCCATGAAAGACATGGGTGAAGCCGCATACGTTCTTGGAATTAGGATCTATAGAGATAGATCTAAAAGGCTGATAGGCTTGTGTCAAGACTCATACATTGACAAAGTCTTGCAAAGATTCAGCATGAAAGATTCCAAGAAGGGCTTCACGCCAATGGTACATGGCACAACGCTAAGCAAGAAGCAGAACCCTACGTCGGCTGCTGAGCTTGAGCGCATGAAAAATATCCCTTATGCATCTGCAATAGGATCTATCATGTATGCCATGATCTGTACTCGTCCTGATGTTGCTTATGCATTGAGCATGACGAGTAGATACCAGTCAAATCCAGGTGAAAACCATTGGATTGCCGTAAAGAACATCTTGAAGTATCTGAGACATACTAAGGATAAGTTCTTAGTGTACGGTGGAAGTGATGTGCTTAAAGTCAGTGGATTCACGGACGCAAGTTTCCAGACAGACCAAGATGATTTCCGGTCACAGTCCGGTTATATCTTTTGTCTGAATGGCGGTGCAATCAGTTGGAGAAGCTCCAAGCAAGACACCGTTGCAGATTCCACTACAGAAGCTGAATATATCGCCGCCTCAGAAGCTGCGAAGGAAGCTGTTTGGATACGAAAGTTCATTATTGAACTAGGTGTGATACCAGATGCGGCTGAGCCTCTGGCACTGTTTTGTGACAACAATGGTGCTATAGCTCAGGCAAAGGAACCAAGATCACACCAGAAATCCAAGCATGTTCTAAGAAGATTTCACTTGATACGTGACATCATTAATAGAAAGGAAGTCAAGATCAGCCGAGTTCAGACTGATGATAACGTCGCTGATCCGTTGACAAAGCCACTCCCAAGGCCTAAGCTCGAGTTTCTGACTGAAGCTGTAGGCATTAGAGACATTGAAATGTAATCTAAATTTGAGTGGGAGTTTGAGGGCTTTTATTTAGTTATTTGATATGTTCTTGTAAAACATTCTTATGTTTAATGAAATTATTGTTTCAAGATTATTTTAACTGTGATGAAATAATCGTTCCAAAGTGATATGAACCATTTTATAGGTCATCGAAGTAAATGACTTGATCTTGAGTCATCGAAGTCATTTAGCTTGATCATGAGACCCTATATTTGATAGATGTTTTATATCATCCCGTCCCTAGTCGAAGGTTGTTGAAATTGGAACACCAACAACCGTGTGAGACTGGATTGGTACGTGACTTATGACAAAGTCTCAGTGTGTCATAGATGCGCGGCATCAAAGTCAGTACATAGGTGTATGTTTGGGAACATACGACCGGACAAGACCCGCTTATAAGAACTCTTCAGGATATTTATATCTGTGTCATAAGAGATTCTTACTACGACTATAGAGTATAGTCCTTAGACCTGAGTTCGCATGCATGTGACTGCACATGGACTGATGCACTTTGATCATTGTCTAACGCTGTCGTTCTGCGATAGTTATAAGGACCTTGTTTGGGTACATTATGAAATGAGTAGTTTACAGTGATGGAACAAGACGGAATTTGTCCCTCCAATATAAATGGAGTGAATATCTCTAGGCCAATCGGAGATTTGAATACTGGAAAATGCATGGCCATGCTCAAACGGACTGTCCCGAGTCGTTTGGATTGTCAGTATCGAATCAGAGTCCGATGAACAAGATTAAGCTTTATAAGGATGACACCAATCTTGCCTTATGACTAATCGAGATATTGTGACAAAAGGATTATGAATACAGAGATTCCAGTACAAGTGGGAGATTGTTGGAATTGTGCCCAGTAATCTCGGTACTGTCTCTAGAAAGTAAGAGTATGTCAATGATCAGACATAAGTCATATAATACTGGGGGTCATGATGGCTTGCTAGAGTCCGCTCATGATCTATAAGTCTTGGACTTATTGCCTTTATTATATGATCCCATATGGGTCACACGCCTAAGCTAACAGGAAAATGTGTAGGAACGGTTTAGCAGAAGTACGGTAAAAGTGCTAGGCATTTACTGTACTTAGAGAGAATAAAACGGTTTAGCCACTGTGTATCGATCGATACACAAGGTGTGTCGGTCGACACAGTGCGCGAATGCCGTCGAGTTAATTGGTGTTTGGGCCAAATGGCCCAAACGGAACCGGACAAGTTTTATGAGATAAAACTCGAGTTCAGAACAATTAACCCTAAACCCTAGCCGAAAACTCTCTCTCTGCGCCGAGTTCCCCTAGTGGTCTAGCAGCCGTTTTCTGTGATCGCGTGTGTGAACCTCTGGAGGATTCATCTCTCGGTGTTTCTCTGATCTCAGACATACCATCTCTTTCCGCTGCAAACAGGTATAAGGTGAGATCATCATTTGTTTCTATTCGAGAAGAACCTAGATCCGCATGTTTAGGCTGATATGAATCTAAGAATTGAATCAGGATCAACTAAACATTCTAACACACTCTTGGTTTGTTTCTTATACCATTATGTGGACTAATGTTTGTACTGACGTAGGCTTAATGGACCCTTACGATGAGAGGAGAGAAATGAAGAGGCTCCAGAAATACATAGATATGAGGGGATACGTTGCAGATGCCGAGTATGGGATTTCCACAAGGTGCCCATGTGGGGAAAATATCGTGCCAGAGATAGCTGCACAAGAAGCTCAAGACAGTCTACCTAGGAAACGATATTTTACCTGCAAAGTGTACAAGGTAACTTTACTTTAGTTCTTGCTCAACTTGGTAACTTCTGTTTATATCATGCCCGAGATGGCATGTTTATATTTTTTGTTTAACTCTTTGTTCAACTAATCCTTATGTTTACGAGCATGTGCAGAATGATGGGTTGCATTTCCGCCAACCATGGGTTTGTGGCATTGAAGAAGAGATAAGGAAGCTGACTAGAGAAACTACATGTAGAGGTGGCGAAGCTCAACATGAGGCTTACTGAGCTTGAGAAGCTTAAGGTGCGTTTGTGATCTTTGTTTTCCCATCCTTTGAATCTTTTCAAGCTGAAAAGAGCTATAAATTCAAAGAATCTCAGAAAATTTTAAAAATCAGAAACTTTAAAAACTCAAAAACTTTTAACTCAGAAAAAATTAAACTTTGAGTTCCAAGTGTTATGAATTGATGTGTCTTAAATACATGTTTAACTTCATTAAGACGGATTTGATATGTCTTAATTGTTTGGTGGTTGGGAGTAGGCTAAATAGTTGTTTTCATTGATTGCCAAAACACAGAATAAATATACCAACTTACTTATAAAAACACACTTAACTTACAACCAACAATAAACCTAAAACACATTGGTCATGGATTCCACTATAACATATTCATTAGATTCCCAAGGATTTGTAAGCCTCCTTGCTAGTCAGACGGTTTACCTAGATTCATCAGAACTTCCTCGGTTTAGCAGCCAATGTTCTGATGAATCTAGTGTTAGGGAGAGAAGGAAATGGTCACCTAAAGAGGATGTGATCCTCATAGGTGCTTGGCTGAATACCAGAAAGGACTCAATAGTGAGCAATAAGCAAAAGGCTGGTGCCTTTTGGAGAAGAATTCAGGAATATTACAATTCCAGTCCTCTGCTGGTTGGGAAGCAGGCAAGGGAGCTTGGTAAATGCAAGCAGAGGTGGCAAAGGCTTAATGATCAAGTGTGTAAGTTTGTTGGATGCTACGATGCGGCTTTGAAAGATCAATCCAGCGGCCAGAATGAGAACGACGTAATGAAGGCAGCACTTGACATCTTCTACAACGATTACAACTCCAAGTTCACCCTTGAGCATGCGTGGAGGGAACTTAGGCATGACCAGAAGTGGTGCTCTACGATGTCGGCTAAAGATGGTGGAAAGGAGAAACGCAAGGACGTTGTGGATGTTGATGGGGAAGAGGTGGTTAGAACTCCTGGTGTTAAAGCTGCAAAAGCTGCCAAGAGGAAAAGGGGTGGAAAAGAACAAGCCTTGGATCAGCTAGAAAACATGCTGGTTTTGAAAGAGAAGTTAAACAAGCAACAGTTACTAGACCGTTTACTTGCTAAGCTTGAACCACTTTCTGAGATGGAAAACACTCTTAAAAACAAACTAATTACTGATTTGTTGGGAACCAACTAGGTAGTTACTAGATTGAGTTTTGTGTTGCTAACTGTTTTGTGAGAAATCTGTTTTGTGTTGCTAACTGTTTTTGTTCTTTTGTGTTCCAGGGAAAGGCCAGAGACATGTGATCAAGAAGGAGCAACTAGTCTTGTACCTTTTTTATTTTGTTGTTCTTCTTTGATCTTTAAGACTCACGGGGGTTGTAATATTTTGTTGTGTTGCATTGTGGTTTTATTATCCACGGGTATTGTACTATGACCTTGTTTGTAACCTCTACTCTTGTCTTGTACTATGTCTTTGTTTGTTATATATGCCCTATCTAAACTCCTCTTCTTTGTAAAAAAAGTAGACCCAACTACTCTCTTTGTATCGTCTCCTCCAAATACCTTCTTCTTTAGCTACACAAAAGCATCTACTTACCCAATATCAATCTTTTCTTCAAGCTACCAACACAACAAATCTACATTCCTATAGTAAAACACTTACCTAAAATGTCTTTCTCGTCACCAAATGATCTTGATTATCAGTTAAATGAAGCTTTCACAGAAACCTTTGAACAACAATTCGAAGATACGTTTAACGACATTATGGATGGCCATGCAACAAATCCAAAGAAACGAGCATATTTGGAAAGAAATCGAGAAGAAGGCCACATCCGCTTATGGAATGACCATTTCTCTGAAGATCCTACATATCCTCCACGTTTATTCAGACGTCGTTTCCGAATGAACAAGTCATTGTTCACTCGGATTGTTTCTCGCATCTCTAATGAGGTTCCATACTTTCAACAAAGAAGAAATGGAGGCGGTAGGCTCGGGCTATCTGGACTACAAAAGTGTACGGCAGCAATCCGTATCTTGGCTTATGGTTGTGCTGCTGACGGGTGTGACGAATATCTCCGACTTGGTGCAACCACTGCATTGTTGTGTTTGGAAAAATTCACCGAAGCAATAATAGAGTTGTTTGGACAAGAGTATCTACGAAGACCGACACCAGAGGATCTTCAACGACTTCTCGATATTGGAGAGATACGAGGGTTTCCTGGTATGATAGGAAGCATAGATTGTATGCATTGGGAATGGAAAAATTGCCCAACCACTTGGAAAGGGCAGTATACGCGTGGTTCCGGAAAGCCGACGATTGTCTTAGAGGCCGTAGCATCACAAGATCTATGGATATGTCACGCATTTTTGGGCCTCCAGGAACTTTAAACGATATTAATGTTCTTGATCGGTCACCTGTTTTTAATGACATATTACAAGTTCGAGCACCAAAAGTGGAATACAAGGTCAACGGGAACAAGTATAATTTGGCGTACTACCTCACGGACGGGATTTACCCGCAATGGGCAACCTTTATCCAATCTATATCCTTGCCTCAAGGTCCTAAAGCAAAGTTATTTGTTGAACGTCAAGAAGCCGTCCGAAAAGATGTCGAACGTGCTTTTGGAGTATTGCAAGCTCGGTTTCAAATTGTTAAAAATCCGGCTCTTATTTGGGACAAGGCCAAAATAGGAAAAATTATGAGAACATGTGTCATATTACACAATATGATAGTAGAAGACGAACGAGATGGATACACTCAGTTTGATACATCTGACTTCGAACAAGGAGAATCAAGCCGAAGCTCCGAGGTGGATTTAACGTATTCAACAGACATGCCTACAAACCTCGGTAATATGATTGGCATTCGGAATCAAGTTCGTGATAAACGGATACATCAACAATTAAAAGCCTATCTAATTGAGAATATATGAAACAAATATGGTAATCTACAATTATAATTGTTGTAAGTTTAATTTTAATGGTACAATCAAATAAAAATTTCAATTACAATATTTAAAAAATAAATAATTTTTTATAGCTAAGAAACCCTTTTTAAGACTCATCAATGGATGAGCAAAGGAACTTAAAGTTCTTAACTATTACAATCAGCTTAAAAAACATTAAAATATACTTAAGAACCCCTTAATGGGGTTCATCAATGTTAAGAGCGCTCTTAAGTATTTGATTATTTCTTTCCAAAAATATTATAGGCTAATAAATGGAATTAGTAAAAATATTCAACGAACTAATCACTTAAAATGGAAAGAACTCTCACGGGCCAGCATAATTCTCGGTACAGAAACTGGTCCTGTCTCCTAACGAATTATTCTCTGAAATTAGTCTGTGAGTGTATGATTAGCTCTGTAAATACGGATATTAATTACAACCTTAAGATTATTGATTATTATTAATATTACTTCAGTTTTAAAAATAAAATAAATAAAAAAGTTTGTTAGGCCGCGCCTATGGAGCGCACCATTTCGTCTGAAAAAAAAGTAGAAGCCAACCAATGAGAAAAAGAGAATAATAAAAATTTGAAATAAGAAGAGACGAGGCCACATGCCTTGAATCAAAGTTACCGTTAAGTCTTCTTATGCCAGACTTGGAAGTAAATCGTTTTTCTCTCGTAATCCAACGGTCATATTCTGATCCTAGCCGTTCTTTTTTTAAATACAAACAAATAAAAAATAAAATACACCTTTTTATTTTTGTTTTTGTCTTCCTCTTTCATTGTCATTTGCCTATTTCATCCCCTTCTTCAGATTCGAGTGTATCAGACTAGGATTCTCTTCGTTTAATGCTCTTCTTCTAGTGGGTTTTCTCTTGGACGAATCAAAACGAACAAAAATGGTTGATTCCTGTGAGAACAAAATCGTCGTTAAACCCATTACAACAACGGTTCTTCAAGGTAATATGATTTTTTTGCTAGAGTAATATGAGAATTCGAGGTCTTAACAATGGGGACGTTCTGACATCTGACATATGTGTGTGTTTGTGTTTAGATGAAACGAGAAGCAGAAAATTCGGACAAGAGATGAAGAGAGAGAAGAGAAGAGTTTTGGGTGTGATTAATCAGAATCTGGTTGGTGCAAAAGGTTATCCTTGTGTTGTCAACAAGAGAGGAAGCTTATCAAAGTAAATTCATCAAAATATCTCTCAAGCTTTTTTCTTCTGTCAATTTGATTGTGCTTATGGGTTTTGGATGATATGAATCGGTAGGCAAGAAGAAGGATGTCAAAAGAAGAAGATTGATCCTCTGCGATCCTCATTTACAAGGTATAAAAAGTGTGAATCTTTCAATTTCTATTCGTCTTTTGTTTTGAAAGAAAAGATCTGAGATTCTTTTGATCCTACAGATCTCGAGTTGAAGAGCCGTTGTGTCAAGAAGAGACGAAGAAACTGAAGCCATCATCAGTTCAAGGTGCAAACGATTTTGGTGACTGTATATTTGTCGATGACGTTGAGGATGAAGAAGAAGCTACATTGGACCATCCAATGCCAATGTCTCTAGAGAAGCCATATACAAGCATCACTGAAGCTGAACCAATGGTAAACATAATCAATCCAATTTGATAAAGATCTTAATTAGCTTTGAATGTAAATCGAAAGATAGAGACTTACATAATGCTGAACTTGACAGGAGGAAGTTGAGATGGAGGATGTAATAGTAGAAGAACCAATCTTGGATATAGATGTCTCAGATGCGAAGAACTCACTTGCAGCTGTTGAGTATGTCCAGGATCTATACGAATTCTACAGAAAAATGGAGGTAAACTGGTTTTACTTTATCTGTCTCTGTAGCAACAAGAGCCTTGAGACAGTACTTGATTTGAATTTGCAGAGTTTTAGCTGTGTTCCAGTAGATTATATGATGCAGCAAATCGACTTAAACGAGAAGATGAGAGCAATACTGATCGATTGGCTAATCGAGGTATATATATATATATTGAAATTTGACAGAATGTACTGTGTAATTGATAGAGACTAAAGAAGCTTATGTAATAATTCAGGTACATGACAAGTTTGATCTGATGAACGAGACACTGTTTCTCACAGTGAATCTGATAGATAGATTCTTGTCCAAGAAAGCTGTTATGAGAAAGAAGCTTCAGCTAGTAGGGTTAGTGGCTTTGCTCTTAGCTTGCAAGTATGAAGAGGTTTCGGTTCCTGTTGTTGAAGATTTAGTGCTTATTTCAGACAAAGCTTATACAAGGACTGATGTTCTACACATGGTAAATGCCGTTTTTTTTTAATATCTTATCTCATTAAGATGAAGACATTCTCTGATCAAGACTCATTTGTGTCTGCAGGAGAAAACAATGTTGAGCACTTTGCAATTCAACGTCTCGTTGCCTACACAATACCCTTTCTTGAAAAGATTCCTCAAGGCAGCTCAAGCAAACAAGAAGGTAAGTTTCATTCATGAGTCATTTTAACATGAATTTTTGTATTTAGAAAGGAACTAACTAATGGTGGAACTGAAACAAAACAGAGTGAGATGTTGGCATCGTTCTTGATAGAGCTTGCCCTTGTGGAGTACGAGATGCTTCGGTTTCCACCGTCATTACTAGCTGCCACGGCTGTGTACACTGCTCAATGTACAGTTGATGGTTTCAGGCACTGGAGCAGTACATGTGAATTCCACTGTCAATACTCTGAAGATCAGCTCATGTAAGTTGTCTCTCTCTCTCTCTCCAAGTATCATTCGAAGAGTATGGTGTTTTTAACGATTTGATTTGTCATCGTGGGGTTTGCAGGGAATGTTATAGAAAGATGGTGAGTCTTCACCAGAGGGCGGCGACCGGGAAACTGACAGGAGTATACAGGAAGTACAACACATCCAAATTTGGGTACATAGCAAAGTGTGAAGCCGCACATTTTCTTGTGTCTGCCTGATCTCATCATCTTTAAGCCAAAGGACAGTAAGTAGTTTATATAGAGCTCCTATTGACATAGTCCAGCCTATCCTCTGAAGCACAAATAAAAACACACCAAAATAATAAGAAGCCAAGTTCAAATTGTCTGAAGATTGATTGATCCCTGTTCCATTTCTCTTATTCACTTTAATTGTAACTTTTTCTGAGAAAATGATACAATAATTATTTTACTTGAGTTACTCTTTCTTTTGGGCAATGGAAATAAAAAGTATTCGACCAAATGGGTTCACTGTGTCACATTCTTAGAGATATACATTAAAAACCGAATCACACAAATTAAAAACCGAACATGTTCACTCTTAGATACCACACATTAACCAAGAAAGGAACTGAATCACACAAATTAAAACCGAACATATTCACTCTTAAATACTGAACCACACAAAATGGGTTATATATCATAAAATCCAAATATGAAGATTCCAATTGAATTTGACTCAAAAGAATGGTTTTGCCTCTCGGTGTTGGGCTATAAATTTAAACCGAACAGGCTCTTAGATATTCATTATCCAAGAAAGGAACCGAACAACACAAAATAGGTTATAGCATAATATCCAAATTTGAAGATTCCAATTGAATTTGACTCAAAAGAATAATTTAGATGTTTTGTCTCTCCATGTTCGGCTATAAATTAAAATCGAACAGAACCAATCTTAGATATTCATTAACCAAGAAAGAAACCAAACCGCACCAAATATCCAAATCTGAAGATTCTAACTGAATTTGACTGAAAAGAATGGTTTGGATGTTTTGCTTCTCTATGTTGTGCTATAAATTAAAACCGAACGGATCTACTATTAGATATTCATTAACCAAGAAAAGAACCGAACCACACAAAATGAACATAATATCCAAATCTGAAGATTCCAACTGAATTTGACTCAAAGAATGGTTTGGATATCTTGCCTCTCCGTGTTGGGTTATAAATTAAAACCGAATAGAACCACTCTTACATATTCATTAATCAAGAAAGAAACTGAACCGCACAAAATTCTATATATAATGAGAGAAGGGGGATTCTCTCCAGCTGACACATCAGCCCCCTTTTGATTGGTCAATTTCACACAAAAATTTCCACATAATCATTTAAACTAAATAAATATATTATTTAATGTATGATCATTTGATTTAAATATAATTAGCTTCAGCTGACACATTAGCCCCTCCTTTTGATTGGTCAATTTTACACAAAAATTTCCACATAATCATTTAAACTAAATAAATATATTATTTAATGTATGGTCATTTAATTTAAATATAATTAGTTAAAATTATTGAAACATAAATTCTAAATTTGAGTTTAATTTACAGTCTTATAAAGATATAAATTTTATATATTATAAATTTTAATTACATCTTTCATATTTTTCTACAATAAATAAATATAAATAAATAAATCACATTATAAGTGAAATATCAAATTATAAGATTAAAAGTAAAGATAACACTATTAAAAAGTTTGCAATAATTGAAAACTAAAAGCAAAAAACCATAGAACAAAAAATATAAATAAAAGAAATAGAAATTATTAAGAATATAAATAAAATATTATAAAATGAGATACAATGATCATGAAATAAAACAAATATAAGAACATAATAAATAAAATAAAATCAATGAAATATATATAAAAATTAAAGAAATCTAAAACGGTAACTAAATATTCAAATATAGAAATAATAATTATTAAGAATAGAAAGAAAATGTTACAAAGTGAGATAAAATGATAATAAAAAAGGAATTATATAAAATATAAGAACATAAGAAACAAAATAAAATCAATGAAATATATATAAAATTAACAAAATATAAAATGATAACAAAAAAACTCAAATATTATGAATGAAAACTAAAAATTTAAGTGTTTTAAAGAATGAAAATGTATAAAACAAGTATATATTTTAAATAGTATATAAAAACTAAAAGGATGATACAAAATTGAAGGAGATAAAAGTTTATAAAAATTTCATTAAAAATTTCATTAAAAAATTGATGATTAAAACATTTATTTATAAAATAAATTGAATTAATAATCGTATGTTAGCGCATATTCTCTCCTACAAATCATTATAATAATAAAAAGAAGAAAATACAAATTTGTAAATTAAAAATATTGAGACTCAAAATAAATATTAAAATATAGTAAATATTTACAAATTTAAGTAAAATCCGCGCATTTGCGCTGGTTCTCTCCTAGTGTGTTATTATAGCATAATATCCAAATCTGAAGATTCCAACTGAATTTGACTCATTAGAATGGTTTGGATGTTTTGCTTATCTGTGTTGGGCTATAAATTAACACCGAACGGAACTACTATTAGATATTCATTAACAAAGAAAGGAACCGAACCACACAAAATGTGTTAAAGCATAATATTCAAATCTGAAGGTTCCAACTGAATTTGACTCAAAAGAATGGTTTGGATGTTTTGTCTCTCCGTGTTGGGCTATAAATTAAAACCGAACATAACCACTCTTACATATTCATTAACCAAGAAAGAAACTGAAACGCATAAAATGGGTTATAGCATAATATCCAAATCTGAAGATTCCAACTAAATTTGACTCAAGATAATGGTTTGGATGTTTTGCCTCTCGGTGTTGGGCTATAAATTAAATCTGAACGGAACTATTCTTAGATATAACCAAGAAAGAAACTGAACCACACAAAATGGGTTATAGCATAATATCCAAATCTGAAGATTCCATATGAATTTGACTCAAAAGAATGGTACCGAACCAAATTTGGATTCGATAAAATATATGAATGGATTTACACTCATATATTCAAAAAACTGAAGTCAAACCGATTAGAATTAAAAATACCTAAATATAAATATATCTCCATATATTATTATTTATATTTCAATTTAAAATAGACAATAAAAACTGAACTGAACCACTCTTAGATATTCATTAACAAGAAACGAACCGAACCACACAATATGGGTTATATCATATCTGAAGATTCCAACTGAATTTAACTCAAAAGAATGATTTGGAAGTTTTGCCTCTCCGTGTAAGGCTATAAATTAAAATCGAACATATTCACTCTTAGATATTCATTAACCAAAAAAGAAACCGAACTACACAAAATGGGTTATAGCATAATTTTCAAATCTGAAGATTCCAACTGAGTTTGAATCAAAAGAATGGTTTGGGTGTTTTGCCTCTCCGTGTTCGGCTATAAATTAAAACCGAACATATTCAATCTTAGATATTCATTAACCAATAAAAACACAAAACCGCACAAAATGAGTTATAGCATAATATCCAAATCTGAAGATTCCAATTGAATTTGACTGAAAATAATGGTTTGGATGTTTTGCTTCTCCGTGTTTGGCTATAAACAAAAACCGAACAAAACTACTCTTAAATATTCATTAACCAAGAAAGGAACCAAACCATACAAAATGGGTTTCATCATAATATCCAAATTTGAAAATTCCAACTGAATTTAACTCAAAAGAATGGTTTGGATGTTTTGCCTCTCCAGGTTCGGCTATAAATTAAAACGAACAGAACCACGCTTTGATATTCATTAACCAAGAAAGAAAACGAACCACACAAAATGGGTTATATCATAATATCCAAATCTGAAGATTCCAACTAAATTTGACTCAAAAGAATGGTTTGGATGTTTTGCTTCTCCGTGTTCGGCTATATATTTAAACCGAACAAAACTACTCTTAGATATTCATTAACCAATAATGGAACCGAACCACACTTACTGGGTTATAGCATAATATCCAAATCCGAAGATTCCAACTGAATTTGACTCAAAAGAATGGTTTGGATGTTTTGCCTCTCGGTGTTGGGCTATAAATTAAAATCGAACAGAACAACTCTTACATATTCATTAACCAAGAAAGAAACTGAAACACACAAAATGGGTTATAGCATAATATCCAAATATGAAGATTCCAACTGAATTTGAGACAAAAGAATGGTTTGGATGTTTTTCCTCTCGGTGTTGGGCTATAAATTAAAACCAAAAGGAACTACTCTTAGATATTCATTAACCAAGAAAGGAACCGAACCACACAAAATTGGTTATAGCATAATATCCAAATCTGAAGATTCCAACTCAATTTGACTCCAAAGAATGGTACTGAACCAAATTTCGATCCGATAAAATATATGAACGGATTTACACTCATATATTCAAAAAATTGAAGTCAAACCGAATGAAATTCAAAAATACCTAAAACATATATATATATCACATAAATATTATTTATATTTATATTTAAAATAGACGATAAAAACTGAACGGAACCACTCTTAAACATTCTTTAACCAAGAAACGAACCGAATTGCGCAATATATGTTATAACATAATATCCAAATATGAAGATTCCAACTGAATTTTACTCAAAAGAATGGTTTTGATGTTTTGCCTCTCCGTATTGTGTTATAAATTAAAACCAAACAAAACCACCCTTAGATATTCATTAACCAAGAAAGAGACCGAACCGCTAAAAGCGGGTTATAGCATTATATCCAATCTAAAGATTCCAACTGAATTTGACTCAAATGAATGGTTTGGATGTTTTTGAAGGATCGTTTAGTGTTAATCCTGATTCAGTTCTTCAGATTAAACTCACCTAAACATGCCAGATCTAGGTTCTCTTGCAGAATCATAAAGGATCTCACCTGTTACCTTGTTTATGCAGCGGAAAGAAGAGGTACGGGTCAGAGATCAGCAGAACCACCAAGAGATAGTTCCTCCAAAGGCTCACACACGCACGCACAGGAAATTGGCTGCTAGACCGACTGGTGGGAGGCGCAGAGAGAGGCTAAGGGAGGCGCAAAAGTGGCTGAGAAAATAAGAGCTAGGGCAAGTTTTATTTATTAAAACCCTTGTCCAGTTCTTATGGGCTTTTGGGCCCAATTCTCAGTCTGATTAAATCCCTTGGATTTAATCAGGCCCTTTAGTCTCTCTTAGTACAGTAAATGCCTAGCACTTTTACCGTACTTCTGCTAAACCGTTCCTACACATTTTCCTGTTAGCTTAGGCGTGTGACCCATATGGGATCATATAATAAAGGCAATAAGTCCAAGACTTATAGATCATGAGCGGACTCTAGCAAGCCATCATGACCCCCAGTATTATATGACTTATGTCTGATCATTGACATACTCTTACTTTCTAGAGACAGTACAGAGATTACTGGACATAATTCCAACAATCTCCCACTTGTACTGGAATCTCTGTATTCATAATCCTTTTGTCTCAATATCTCGATTAGTCATAAGGCAAGATTAGTGTCATCCTTATAAAGCCTAATCTTGTTCATCGGACTCTGATTTGATACTGACAATCCAAACGACTCGGGAAAGTCCGTTTGAGCATGGCCATGCATTTTCCAGTATTCAAATCTCCGATTGGCCTAGAGATATTCACTCCATTTATATTGGAGGGACAAATCCCGTCTTGTTCCATCACTGTAAACTACTCATTTCATAATTCACCCAATCAAGGTCCTTATAACTATCGCTTAACGACAGCATTACACAATGATCAAAGCGCATTAGTTCATGTGCAGTCACATGCATGCGAACTCAGGTCTAAGGACTATACTCTATAGTCGTAGTAAGAATCTCTTATGACACAGATATAAATATCCTGAAGAGTTCTTATAATCGGGTCATGTCCGGTCGTATGTACCTAACATACACCTGTGTACTGACTTTGATGCCGCGCATCTATGACACACTGAGACTTTGTCATAAGTCACATACCAATCTAGTCTCACACGGTTGTTGGTGTTCCAATTTCAACAACCTTCGACTAGGGACAGAATGATATAAGCCATCTATCAAATATAGGGTCTCATGATCAAGCTAAATGACTTTGATGACTCAAGATCAAGTCACTTACTTCGATGACCTATAAAATGGTTCATATCATTTTGGAACGATTATTTCATCACAGTTAAAATAATCCTGAAATAATAATTTCATTAAACATCATAAAATGTTTTACAAGAACATATCAAATAACTAAACAAAGCCCTTTACAAACTCCCACTGAAATTAAGACTACATCTTAATTTCACTTATCCTACAGCTACAGTCCGCGACTCGTGCTTAGGCCTAAGGAGTGGCTTCGTTAATAGATTAGCAACGTTCTCATTCGTTGAAACTTGCTGATCTACTTAACATCTCTTTCATTTATCTCACGGAATAGGTTATACCTACCCTCAAGGTGTTTGGACCTCTGATGTGCAGCTAGTCTCATCTATGCTGGGAATCACATCAAGTTCAGTGACGAACTCTTCTTTCCAAACAACCTCTTTCGCCGCTTCCCAAGCTGCGAAATGTTCAGCTTAAGTCATGGAGTCAGCAACAGTGCCTTGCACCGCCAGATAGACATAAGATATAACCGGACTGTGACCGGAAATCGTCTTTGTCCATTGGAAACTTGCCTTTCAGACTCTACCGACTCGTAGCACCTCACTTTCTCCGTAAATCAAGAACTTATCCTTAGTATTCCTCAAATACTTTAGGATATTCTTTACGGCAATCCAGTGATTCTTTGCTGGATTTGACTGGTCTTTACTTGTCTTGCTTAACATTAAAGCAACATCAAAACAAGTACGTGTCATGGCATACATGATAGATCCAATTGCCGACGCATATGGAATCTTATCCATGCATTCAAGCTCAGCAGTTATCGTGGGACACTGTTTCTTGCTTAACTTAATGCCATGTGACATTGGCATAAAACCCTTCTTGGATTGCTGAAAACGTGTAGGACTTTGTCAATTTAAGAATCCTGACTTTGTCCTACCAGCTCTTTTGGATCTCTATCTTTAGATCCAAAATCCAAGAACTACGTGGTTTTACCCATGTCTATCATAAAACCAACTCCCAAACCAGTCCTTTACCGACTGCAGCATTGGGACGTTATTTCCGAGAATCAGTATGTCATCGACATACAATATGAGAAATGCAACATCGCTCCCACTTATCTATTAGTAAACGCACAGTTCCATTTCGTTCCTGTTCAAGTCAAAACCTTGACTACTTCAACAGAACGAAGATTCCAACTCCGATATGTTTGCTTCCATCCATGAATGGATCGATGAAGCTAACTTACACAAAATGTAATTTTTCGGAGTCCGGGCTCACTTTCGCAGATTCGTCGCTTTCAATGATCATCAGATCATGCGAACTTTCAATGATCATCAGGTTCAACTAATGACGAGAAATCACTCTCGGATTAGTGACTGATTCATTCATATCTGCGAACTTCAGGCTCTACAGGTGTAGATTCTACAGAAATCTGTAAATCCATCCGTTGCTCTCCCTCAACAGGTTGAGCAGCCTCCTGTATTTCTCGAATTTCTTCGAGTTATACTTTTACTCCCACTGTTCTTCTTGGAAAGTAACTTCCCTTCTTAGAAAACAGAATGGACGTAAAAGTAACAAGCCTTGGTTTCCCTAGGACAACCAGTGAAGTAGCACAACTACAAATACTCAGCAAAGACGAATTTGGATCGATTCCAATCCACATTTACGTGGTGTCTTTCAACTGATATTGGTGGAACTATTTCAGCGTAAACTTAGATATTTCTAGAGTGTTATTCTTAAAGAATATCATGGAAGATTCGTGTGACTCATCTTTAATCATTTCTAATAAGATCTGATTCTTTCTCACAGAAAAACCTCAAGGTTTTCAGGAGAATTGAGCTGTGAAACGACTTCACACTCATTCAGATGATCACACCATTAATGACTCAAGTATTCTCACTCGTGATTTAATTCAGAGTCTTAATACTTCTGTCACTCAGATTCTATACCTCATTCTGGAACTCTTTCGACCACGTCAAAGAATTCCGACTTGTGTCTCATCAAATGAACACAGTCTTACTCACTGAATTAATCAGTAGAGACAATGAAGTACAGGAAATTTTCTCTGACATTACTGCTCATCGGACCACATACATGAGTATGTTCAATCTCCAATAAGCCTTTGGGCCTTTCTCTAGCTCGGCTAAGATAGGCCCCTTTGTCTTTTGGTCCAGTAAACAGAATTCAAGTCTCATAAGATATCCGATCAAATGAGCCCAATAGTGCATAACTATGGGATTTCTGAATCCGACTTACTCTATGTGACCAAGACTTTTATGCCAAGAAAAATCAGGTTTAATTCATCAGATTTAAACCAATTCGGTATTTATGTTACATTTAGGCACTCTTTGGTTTAAGATATAAAACCCATTCCTTGAATAGGGTGCTACAATTAATATTTCATTAAGATCAAAAGAACAAAACTTGTCTTTTATCAAAATGAAAAACATTCAAATTCTTACAAGAAAATGAAAAACAACTCTGCTTAAAGCAGGTACATTGTAGCAATTACTTAATAAAACCAAGCCTCGAAGGCATCTACAAGTGAAAATCCTACGGCTGAGGCAGCGTCCATAGCTCCTTCCAGACATGTAGATCCACTTGTCCTTCCTTCAACATTCTACTGTTGCTTAGGCTCTGCATATTATCACAAATATCAGTGCCACAACCAGTATCCAATACCTATAAGGTAGAACTTGAAGTAATAACATGAATACCTGAGGAAGTAGTCTCATACATCAACTTCAACTCCTCATCATCTTCCATGAATTTAATGCAATCTCTCTTCCAATGCCCTGTCTCTTTACAGTAGCAGCACTTACCAACGTAAGAGGTAACTGACTTGGGCTCAGAAGACACACGCTTGCCATGATTCAAAATCTGGACAACTTTGTCTTCACCCTTGTCAGCACTAGGTTAAATAAACCCACCCTTCTCCATTATGAGATTATACTGGGTACTCTTCACGTTTGGCTCAACTGTCTTGAGCATATTATGCAGTTCAGTCAGCGTCTTCGTTAAGCCTTTCTTGATATAGTTCCTTCTGAACTTATCATAGCTTGACGGCAGTGACTGCAGAATGATCTCAGTTGCCAATTCTTGGCTAACTGGATAATCCAGTTTCCTCAGGTTATCAATGTAACCCATCATTTTACTGACATGAGGACTCACTGGATGATCATTTGGTAGCTTGCAGCTAGTGAGAGACTTAACCAACTGGTATCTCTCCACTCTTACCTGATCCTGAAATTTCAATTTCAGGCTGTTGATCATCTCTATTGGCGACTCCATGTTCTCATATTGCTTCCGCAAGTCTGAGTCCATGGTAGCCAATATCAGACCACGCACATCTACCGCATCATTATAATGCTTATTCCAAGCATCATATACTGCATGGGAGGCATTGGACCCGATCCTCACGGGGAAAGCTCTCTCAAGAACATAGTCCTTTCTCTCCTGCCTGAGGACTAGCCTCAGGTTCCGCGACCAAGTCAAGAAGTTTGATCCGTTCAGCTTGTCCATCTCAAGGACAGACCGGATCGAGAAAGTGTTTTGATTGTTTGTGCTAGTCATAACTGAAAATTAAGATAAAAGGATTTTAGTTAATATGTTCAATATGATTAATCTCGCATTCAATGTGATTAATCTCGCATTATATTCAATAACATCAGTTACCCTCAATAGAATATAATGATTCCAAGATCCACATATAACTAAGATCAAAGTGGGCCACTGGCCGTCACCCAACCTTAGCTTATATCGGTAAGCCCTATCTCGGCTAATTATATCCGTGATATAACTTCTTTTTGTGAATCTGGGCCCGAGGCCCAATCCACTCTGATGTCTCAAGGCCCGGGACTCCCGATGGCCTAGTCAAGAAAACCAGACTATACAGTCATGTAATCACTAATGTCTGGGACTCCCAATGACATTTATGAATCACAAACCGTCTTACCCACGCAAAAGTAGACACCCTCACACTGTAAGGCCATGAGTACAATTGAATGGGCTTCGACAGCTGACATAGACTGGACAAGACATCCAACGCTTGATATTGTTTGAGGTTTGTAGGTTTATTAAAATTTTATCCCAAAATAGAAGATTACTATTTTGGAAAACTTTCCTTTTTGGGAAACCTACTAATTTTGGAAACTTTCTAAAATTGGAAACTTCCTAAAATTGGAAACTTTCTAAAATTGGAAACTTCCTAAAATTGGAAACTTTCTAGATATAGAAATTTCCTAAAATCCAAAACATACAAATCTAGAAACTTCTAATTTAAGAAACTTTCTAATTTCAGATTTTGGAAACAGATTAATTTAAAATCGATTTTAAATTTATATAAATGAATTTTAAAATAATCTGAAGAATAAGACTCAAATAATTGGCCCAATTGTTTTAACTTCTTGGCCCGAGGCCCAAGAATTGGTCCATGTCCAAGACATAACCCAATTGCCCAATTAAATGACATAACCGGTCTGGTTCATTAAAATTGGTCTAACAAAAATTAATTACTACGATGACCACAATTGTCAACCGGTTATTTACTAAACCGGATTTTCTCAATTTATTTGGTCCAACCAAATCAAATTAGAAAAACACTGGTTTAGGCACTAAATCCAATTTTTCGATTTTGGATTTCTTATCCCGGTTTAACCAGAACTTAAAAATTTTATTAAGTCTGTTTATTAAACCGTGACGATTAAAATTTTTAATTGTTTTAAAACGGAACCACCACAAGCCAAACCGGAACAAGCTCGAGCCAAACCGAACCGACCAATTAGGTCACGTGTTGGGATGGCCGCGAGCAACACACGCGATCGGGACGGCCGTAAGCCTCACGATCGGGACGAGCTCGGGTTGTGATCGGGACGGGACGATCGGGATGAGACGCGATCCATGCGATCGACTATCGTGCGATCCATGCGATCATCGGCCCATCTCTTCGCGATCGGACGGGACATGATCGGGTGATCGTGGCCGAGAGATGCAGGACGCGTACGGCCCATCTCTCGCGATCAACTCGACCACGCGACTCGATCCAACGATCGGTCCGTGAGTCAGCCGATCCGGACGTGTGATCCGATACCGATCAACACTTCGACGCATACCGATTCATATAGATCGGATCATGCGATTTCTAGTTTGTGTTAGGTTTTAATTCTTTGTTTCTTAAGTATTTTCTTATCATATATTGATTCAAATACTTCTAAACAACCTAAACATGATTCTAAACAAGAGATCCTAACAGAACCAATGGCTCTGATACCACTGAAGGATCGTTTAGTGTTAATCCTGATTCAGTTCTTCAGATTAAACTCACCTAAACATGCCAGATTTAGGTTATCTTGCAGAATCATAAAGGATCTCACCTGTTACCTTGTTTATGCAGCGGAAAGAAGAGGTACGGGTCAGAGATCAGCAGAACCACCAAGAGATAGTTCCTCCAAAGGCTCACACACGCACGCACAGGAAATTGGCTGCTAGACCGACTGGTGGGAGGCGCAGAGAGAGGCTAAGGGAGGCGCAAAAGTGGCTGAGAAAATAAGAGCTAGGGCAAGTTTTATTTATTAAAACCCTTGTCCAGTTCTTATGGGCTTTTGGGCCCAATTCTCAGTCTGATTAAATCCCTTGGATTTAATCAGGCCCTTTAGTCTCTCTTAGTACAGTAAATGCCTAGCACTTTTACCGTACTTCTGCTAAACCGTTCCTACACATTTTCCTGTTAGCTTAGGCGTGTGACCCATATGGGATCATATAATAAAGGCAATAAGTCCAAGACTTATAGATCATGAGCGGACTCTAGCAAGCCATCATGACCCCCAATATTATATGACTTATGTCTGATCATTGACATACTCTTACTTTCTAGAGACAGTACAGAGATTACTAGACATAATTCCAACAGTTTTTTCCTCTCGGTGTTGGACTATAAATTAAAACAAATGGAACCACTTTTAGATATTCATTAACCAAGAAAAGAGTTGAACCACACTAAATGAGTGATAGCATAATATCCAAATCTGAAGATTCCAACTAAATTTGACTCAAAAGAATGGTACTGAACCAAATTTGGATCCGATAAAGTATATGAACAGATATACACTCATATATTCATAGAACGGAAGTTAAACAAAATGGATATCAAAAATACCTAAAACATAAATATATCTCCTTAAATGTTATTTATATTTAAATTTAAAGAGACGGTAAAAACTGAACAAAACAACTTTTAAATATTCATTAACCAAGAAACGAACCGAACTGCACAAAATGGGTTAAAGCATAATATCCAAATCTTAAGAATCCAAATGAATTCGACTCAAAAGAATGGTACCGAACTGAATTTAGACCCGATAACATATATGAACGGATTTACACTAATATATTTAAAAAACCGAAGTCGAACTGTATGAATATCAAAAATATCTAAAACATTAATTTATCTCCATAAATATTATTTCTATTTAAATTTAAAATTACTTTTTGTCATCTTTTGGAAATTAAATAAATATTTAAAATTATAATTATAAATTCAAAATTATGGGTTATTTAAATACCAAAATAGTTGACAAAGAATGAAATATATCAAAGTATTTAGTGAAAATGAATTAACATGATTCCGAATGTTCATGCTCATTTTCCAAAATTAAGCTAACAACCAAAAACGGTATCGTTTTCATTGTCTAATTTTGACCTGTATGAGATCTCTCCCACCAACTCTCTTTACACCTCTATTTTCACATACTTATTTGTTTTCTTGGGCCGTCGTCTCTATACTTTTCACTTACACTGCTCATTTGGTGAAAAAAAAACCCCAAAAAGTTTCCAAATTCCTCAGAATCAACGATAATGGCGGCGTTAACGAACTCTTTCCTTGTCGGAAATCAAACCCAGATCCCTTCATTCAAACCCAAATTCATCTCCCAATCCTTTCTTCACCTAACCAAACCTTCCACCGTCAACCTCACCGCCAGAACCAAATCCGTTTCGATTAGATGCGCTTCCTCGACGTCGCAGGTTCAAGATGGAGCCAGATCCACCACCGTCGGATCCGAGCCGCGAGTCTTCAATTTCGCGGCGGGTCCAGCCGCTTTACCTGAGAATGTCCTCCTTAAAGCTCAATCGGAGCTTTACAACTGGCGTGGATCTGGTATGAGCGTCATGGAGATGAGCCACCGTGGGAAAGAGTTTCTCTCCATCATACAGAAAGCCGAATCAGATCTCCGTCAGCTCCTAGAGATTCCTTCGGAATATTCTGTTTTGTTCCTCCAAGGTGGCGCCACCACTCAATTCGCTGCTCTGCCGCTTAATCTCTGCAAATCTGACGATCCCGTCGATTACGTTGTTACCGGATCTTGGGGAGACAAAGCGTTCAAGGAAGCGCAGAAATATTGTAATCCCAAAGTGATTTGGTCGGGTAAATCGGAGAAATACACGAAAGTCCCGTCTTTTGATGGACTGGAGCAGAATCTGCACGCTAAGTATTTGCATATATGCGCCAATGAGACGATCCATGGAGTCGAATTCAAAGATTACCCAGTTCCTAAAAACCCTAATGGTATTTTGATCGCTGATATGTCTTCCAATTTCTGCTCGAAGCCTGTGGATGTCTCGAAATTTGGTGTGATTTACGCTGGTGCGCAGAAGAACGTTGGTCCATCAGGTGTCACCATTGTGATAATCAGAAAAGATTTGATCGGAAATGCTCGTGATATCACTCCGGTGATGCTTGATTACAAGATCCACGACGAGAACAGCTCGTTGTACAACACGCCACCGTGTTTCGGGATTTACATGTGTGGTCTCGTGTTCGACGATCTATTGGCGCAAGGTGGTTTGAAAGAAGTGGAGAAGAAGAACCAGAGGAAAGCGGAGCTGCTTTACAACGCCATTGATGAGAGCAAAGGGTTTTTCAGGTGTCCTGTTGAGAAATCTGTGAGGTCTTTGATGAATGTTCCTTTCACATTGGAGAAATCGGAGTTGGAAGCAGAGTTTATCAAGGAAGCTGCTAAGGAGAAGATGGTGCAGCTCAAGGGACATAGATCAGTGGGAGGGATGAGAGCTTCCATTTACAATGCAATGCCTTTGGCTGGAGTGGAAAAGCTCGTTACTTTCATGAAAGAATTCCAGGCTAGGCATGCTTGATTGATTCCATCTTTTTTTTTCTTTCTTTGGTCATCTTATTGAGTGATGTTTATGATTTGAGTTTCTGTTTCATCTTCCTGTACTTGAATTCCAATTGTTTGCAGGATTTTTTTCAGCAATAAATCTTTAGCAATGCTAGATTTCATGTTCAAGCAAGAATATTTTACACTATTTGTTGTTAGTCTCGTTTGCTTGAGAGTCTTGAGTTGAGACAGAAAATCTCCAGAGATCAAAATCTTTGAATAACAAACAAATTACTGAGGTTAGCCTTTGATGATAAGCAAATGCATACAAGAATCTCATGTTGTACAGTTAGTGCGTCCTTTCTCTGTATCTCCTGCTGAAACTGATGGCCCTGTTGCAAAATAGGTCCAAATCCAGCTTAACTATTATTGCAGAATCTTCATGTTAAACAAAAATTTATTAAATTTAAACAAATATAACAATGCATATTCTTCCAATTGAATTACTAATTCTTCTAATTGAATTACTAATTTTTCGTTTTGTCCAAATTATTTGACTTTTGTTTCATTTATATCTTGATGGAAATTGAACGTAAGTAAGATCCCGTGTATCTAAATTATGATTATTTGTTTCTAACCAACCAACCAATAAACATGCTTCCTTGAAAACTCATATTGGCGGCATTCATTATTTCTAGATGATCATTGTTTTTAAAAGTAACTTATTGTTGACCAGATAAGTGGATATTTAGTTTTTGAACATGTACATTTTGGTGATGTATTTTAAACTTAAAAACCCGTCACGCTTTCTCACAAGCTGATACATACATACAATCTAAATAGTTATCTATCTCATCTACTGCATATACATTGTTATCTTCATTTAAGTTTATATGGTTGATTTTTCTTTTTTTTTCAGTATCATCGTTGCTTTATTAACTATTTTAGTAATATATTTAAATAAGTATATGTTGACAAAAAACAAAAAAAACAACACTTGTTTTGTAACAAAATTCCACATTAGTGTGATTTTGTATTTTTCAATCTATTGTAACAACACTTTGTCTCTCCAGTTAGGGTGTCCACGTGTACACTTTTTTTAACCTAACATTTGGGCTTCTAAAAATGTATCACCAAAACTTATACAAGCCCAACATCGAAAAAAAGAGAGACATAACCTTTGTCCTTTTGTCTTCCTCTTGATTCAGGCTCCTTCCTCATTCAGTCTCCTTTAATGGCGACTTTCCGTTACAGTAGACCTTCAAAATCCACAATCCCTTTATTCACCTTTAAATCCCACTTTAAACGACTCTAACCCCTCTTAATCTCATTCACTTGCCTACCCTTTCACATCCACATGTTTTATATCATCCTCTAACCATACCCTATAAATATTACCCTCACCGCCGAAACAAACCTCCACGGCATTTCTCAAAGAAAACTCCTTACTTACAAGGAAAATTGATCTCACTCTTTTTCTTCTTCTATATCTCTATCGCTCCATCGTGCCACCATCACTGAGATGCGGCGGTGTAATGTTGACGATATTTTTTCCTGTGAAAACGATTGGGTTTCTCGCGTTTATCCTGATCTGTAGTCCCTCTTTTGCTTTTTCCGCCGAGTCCGATATCGGGACTGGCCCAGTTGTTACACGGGAGATCAACGGTACTGCCACGAGTCCAATGCGACGAACGCGAAACCTAATAAAGACAGTTTCGCTGATATGATCGATCGAGGAATTGAGAAGGAGTTCCCGAAGAATGACCATAATGATGGTTCGGCTACTAGATCTTTAATCTTCTACATTTTTTTTTTTCATTTTCTTTTACTTTGCTTGTTTAGTACCTTCGCTTCTCAATTTAGGGCTTTTGTATTCAGAGATCAGCTTGATTTGGTCTCAAATTTCTCCCAGATTTTCATATGCATTTCTAACGTTTTGGCGAAAAATGATCTTCTCTGAGGGATTTATCATCGATTAGCCAAATGGTCTAGCATTCAATGAATTTCATGTTGAAATGATAAATGTTATACAACTCTAAATATGTTTTTTGTGAAATGCTTTTTCGCAGTTCCTGATTCAGGAAGCTTCAACGGTAGTGTTGTTGACCAGCAGGTTGGTTATTTGCAATTTTTGATCTTTGTTTTCGTGCAAGTTCAATTGTGGCTATATCGATTTTTACTTAGCACTTCTTTTTTTAAATCAAGTCATTTGTTATGCTCATTAGGCTGTTCTATAGACTGTCACTAGAGTTAAGCCCAAGAAAAATGAGACTAAGACCGAAGAGAAGTGAATCTTCATGATGCATATTGTACCATGTTTGGAGTCGATTTGTGCAAGTAGTGGCGGTTATCTAAAGCAAACTATAACATCTGAGTTCATATTATTCTAGATCATTCTTTGTTTCCGATTATGAAAATGGCGTAGAAGATACTGCAAGACTGATAAATAGGAAGGTAAGCTTACATAGTCTTAAAACATTACTATTGTCTACTGCTGTCGAATATACATCTATCATGCACCCGTTTGTAAAAACATTCCGTTAGTGTTGATTTGCTGCAATTCCAATCCAGGACAACATTTTTATCATGTCCAATCCAAAATTCAAGTACCGTATACTGCAGCTAGATTTAAGGTATGTATAGCATTCGTTAGGGAAGTTATTTGTTGGGTGATATTTTGTAAGAATTTATTCTCTAACTGTTTTTCTTTCAACATCTCTCATGGTCCATGTGTAGGCGTCTATCAGATTAGGTCGTCTTCATTGTCTCTGCTACTTGTGGTGGAATTTCTTTTGCTTGTGCTGGTCAACCGGTGCGCACACTCTGAAATGCATTTGCAGAGTTTGTGACTTTTAAGTTTATTATGTTAGCATTTGAGTATTCCGCTTTCTAAAGAGTATAGAAACGATTTTGTTGGCACTTGAATGATCGAACCGTGACAACATATTTATTTCTAGCCTACTTATATGGCAGGTCATTACTGGGTATCTATTCGCTGGATCAGTCATTGGACCGGGTGGGTTAAACTTTGTTAGTGAAATGGTGCATGTAGCTTACATCAGCTTAAGTACTTCAAAGTTCCTCTTTTGTTGTCTTCATATTACGTTTCTACGGAAATATTCAAGACTAGCAGTGCATTGTTATGTAAATGGTTGACAAGGACTTGATTTATAATTTTTTCGTGTAGCACATGTTGAAACAGTATCCCAGTTTGGTGTTCCAACCAATTCAAACTTTTATTTGTATGGTTTCTTTGTTCCAACCAATTCAAACTTTTGAGACACTACATTTGTTTATGGGTCAGGGGGAGGAACTTGAGCCGCACTTCTTCCATGCACCAGAGATCGTCTTTCTCGGCACCGAAACATAGCTTTCTTTCGGTTTGAGTCTTCTCTTTACGGAAACTCAAGAGATCGAAAGAGGAATATGAAAGATGATATATCATTCTTACTCTTTTTTTTTTTCATGGTTTGTGATATTGTGTATTATATTTTCAAGAGGGTCCTTGAGTTTATAGATGAACCTCAGTGCAAAGGTCACTGAGAAAAATGTCGTATTGGATCCAACATTCAGACTAAATATTCGTTTGGGATAGATTTTTATTTAGTTCAATACAACGGAATCAATTGAAATATCCCATGGTACGTACCATTTTAAATTTCATGTTTTAAGAAAGTTTCTTTTTATTTGACCAAAAATAGGAAAGTTGCTTTAAATAATGCTTCTCTTTGCTTCATTTTTGTACCAAATTCCATGAAGAACATGAATTTTTTTTTTTTTTACAAAACTATGATTACAGTCTTGAGATCCATAGAAAAAACCTTCATGCATGTACCATCATGTGCAATTTTGTTTTATAAAATCAGATCCAACTATAAAACAAAAATTTTAAAATAATATGAGTTTTGTCTCCTATTATTGAGCCACGGCACCACTTACCTTAAAAAAACTATTGAGTGGTTACTTAACACATTGGCCCGTGCCTTATTAAAATACATGCCGATATCACGTTTTGGCCTCCTTTGACGATTGTCTGTTTAACACTTATTTTCCCGCAAAAATACAAAATGAGGCACATTATCATTAAAACCCACCACAACATTAAAATACAATATAAGTTGGGGTTGAGAGTTCGGTTCTTCAGTTCGGGTAGTTCGGTTTTTCGGTTTTTCATTTTTTTTCTCGCAAGTAACCAAATTAAATTCTGTTCGGTTCAGTTCTCGGTTAATTTCAGTTATCAAAGTATAAACCGGAATTAACCAAATGTTTTATGTTTTAAAAAATGATTAAATTCGGAGATTTTCGGTTAATTCAGATAATTTGGTTCGATTCTATAAAACTAATGAATTTCGGTTAAAACCAACCAGGAAGAACATGAGAGACACTAATTTTACTAAGATACTTCCTAAGACCAGATGATAAAAAGACAAAGCTCCAAACCTTCGAGAACGAGCCGGAAGATTCAAACCGAGAGTCGGAGAATCAAGACGGTCAAAAGCGGGACCAACCGTTGCAAATCACACCAAGGACAAGCACACCAACAAACCGCGAAGCCACCATCTAAAGCCCAAGACTACACACTTACCATCGCAAGAGCAATGGAACCAAACTGAGCTACCCAAAGACAAAACCACAACAACAAAACCCAACAACCTGCTCCCAACCAAGGAGAGCAAAGAGAGGATCTCATAACTGCGGAGAAACAACAAATCATGCACCGGACCTTCGCGCGTGCGCGGGGGTGGTAAATCAACTAGTAATTCTAAATTATGGGATACCACACAACGATTATCCTGCTTAATATATCCTTTAAGTATAAATCTTGAAATTAAATATCTTTGTTGATAAATAATGTATCCATATTTATCTAATGACGAATAAAATACAAAATTGTGGTGAATATCTTTTACTACAAATTCCATGTTCCAAAATAAAGAACTTGTTGGTCGATTTATTTCACAAGGACCATGCAACATGTGTTGTTCTACCAGATGATACTTATTGGATTATTTTCTATGTCTAGTAATTTCGCTGATACAAACGTATCAATATCATCAGCAAATGATTTTTAAAATCTGCTTTTAACCAAACAAGTATGTGTATATGAGTAAGTCCACATTTTTAGAATTCAACTTATAAACAACAATATAATAAATGAAAATAGTCTTAAAATTATTTTACTCTAGGTAAGGAAACAAATCAGTTATAAAAATAATTAAATGTCACACAATATCTGTAATTTATTGTTTATAAAATGATTTATTTCATCGATATGGTTTTAAGCAATATGTACCTCTATTAGTTGGACCAAATAAGTGTTTAAATTTTTTTTTTTACTAGTTGCTTTAGTTTCATATGAAAAACATGTGTTACAATATCAAGCCTACTATTACCAGATAAGTCACAGTCACACTTAAAAATTCAGAGATCTCAACCCACTTAAGATTTGCAATCACAG
>CM058232.1:24483207-24779835 GCA_030180135.1 Orychophragmus violaceus | reverse complement strand
TCTTACAGTTAATTATATTGTTTCAACAATGTAGATTTTTGTAACTTTTTATTCCTAAGTTGGTTTGTCAATTAAAAAGTGTTCTTAAAAGTATAAGAAATGTATTTTCTAAATTATTTCATAATAATACAAATTTGCTAAAATTTGGTTATATCCTAGTTATGTAGTTGTAACAACACAATATGATTTGATTTGGTGATTATGTTTGGTTTTGTAAAAATTATACATAACTTCTTTTCAAAATCATCAAATACAAATAATACCAGTTTTACTAGTTGTACGTTAGTAATGCGCAGTTATACTAATATTACCCAGCAATCACGAAAGAAAATATATAGTATTACATAAAAGAAGACCGGCTTGACTTATTTGTTTTACGTAAGAAAATCTTAAAAACTAATAAAAACGCTAGTACTCTTTTCGACCCTTTTTATGACGTGATCATGATGTATGATCTGTTTCTCTTTGATGTAATATGCTTTTCTCATCACAAATAGTCAATTATTCATCACATCCAACCAGCAGTGGAATGTACCTCATATGCAATTTAACCTAACTTTCATCTAAACAAAGCTTGTTGTATATCCTAACTTTTATCATCGACAATGTTATCTTCTCCACCGATGTCTTCAAAATTATACTATATATGCGGCACTGGCATTCAAAATGTAAGCTGACGTTGTTGCTGCTTATTCTATCCTGCAAAAAAATACTAATTATTCATGAATTTCAATAATACAATTTCACTAGTTTTACCTAATTCTCCTATCGCATGAACTCAAATTAGATCGGTTTTGAGTTCTTATCTACTTTAATTCACTACAATTCAACCATTGAAATGCATTTGTAACATATTTAGAATCCTAATAGACTTAGAAACAATGGTTAAACACCAATGTGCATCAAATCCATTTCAATCCATCAATTTTCAATTCATAAATCCCCAATTTAGGCTAATGCAAAATAATATACATGGATTTTGGAGCTCAATTCAGCTCGGACAAAGCGACAGTGGCGAAGGAATATGGCGTCGGAATCTCGGAGGGCTGGATGACGGTGGCTGAATCGTTTTTCTGTTTTTTTTGGACAAAATTTTTTGTCCTAAGCAAAAAAAAAATTATTATTTTTCCTGTTTTTCTGTTCATTTTTAAATTAATTAAATTGATATTTATTAAAAGTGTGGTCCTCTTCATTAATGCTATTTTGCTTTATCAATATGATAAGGGTACGACAGATTTAAAAAATGTACACATGATTTTCGGTTCTCAAATAAAGGTATTTGGGACAATTTTTCGAAAAAAGCAAAAAAACACTTCTTAGTTAATATAAAAATATAATATTTTATAATAATCTTATTACCTTATTTTCAATATGTTAATAGAATGTTTCATAATACTAAAAAAGTATACTAAATATTAAAACTTGTAAACTTTCTTAATTTGAATGATGAAGTGGATCAATAAAATTGAGTTTCTTTAAATCCATGTCGACACCTTCCATAGTTATATTATTACCTTATGTTCCAATAAGTTTATACATTTTTCCATAATAATATTACATAAATATTAAAATTTGTATATTTTCTTAATTTAAATGAAGAGGTGGACCAATACAAGTGATTTTTAAAAAATTATATGTGGAATCCATTTCAAATGCATTTAATTTCAACTTTTATTAGTAATAGGATGATTAAGAACATAAAATTGTTTATTTTGCTGCATTCATAACAAATTGACACTAACAATTTTTATTTAAAGCCCAATGCTTATATTATGTACATATAAATGCAGCACTTGAATCACATATCACTAGAGAGAGAGATTATGGATTTTTTTAGTTGTAGCAACAACATTTAATAGGATCTCCAGGTTTTTGAGCAGCACAATCTCCATGTGCAAAGTGCTTGTTTCCACAATCAACGAAGCACATATCCGATCCATATATGCCTTCCACACACAGAACATAGCAATGACGATAATCAAATTTCTCGATCTCTCCAGCTACACGAACATACAAAATATATATATATATATATATATATATATATATATATATATATATATATATATATATATATATATATGTAATCGAAGCTTTTATACATGTCTATATATATAAACTAGAACTTATATATATGATCATTATCAATTCCACATATTTAGTTATTGCTGTTCAAAACGATAAATCTATTTAGCATATAACAAAAACATAATTTTAAATATACCTGAGATCAAAACCAGATGAGTGGTCAATGAAAATGCTAATATGACAGAGAAAAAGGTCATCAAAGTTTTTGTGATACCCATAATATTTTTTGTTTGTATAAAGTGGATTAAAAAATGATGTTAATTTTTTAGATCTTAAAGAAAATAGTCCACTTATATATGGTATGGTGGTCTTGGAAAATCTTAAAATTGCCCATTTTATTTTATTTCACTATTAATTGCTTTTGTATCTAGACTAAGTGGTGAACATTATTTTGGCAATAAATTATTGACATTTGTCTGTGTATTTTGAACACATTGTTTGAACACGTATTACTCTTTAGCAACATATTCATATGATTTCAAAAAAAATAAAACAAATTGTAAATTACCTTGCTGATAACAATATCTTTATACATTTAATAAATGTTAGAAAAGTAGATCATAACTAATATATATTGATTTTTATTTTAAAAATTACCCAAACAAAATTTTGTGAATCTTATTAATTAACTTGGTCCTGTGTTTACTAATATATATATATGCATTGTTCGAAAACGCGGCCACCGCGGCCGCTTAGGCGGCGAGTAGGCGTTCAGCGGCCTGGAGCCGCCGCGATTTTCTTTAAATCGCTTAAAAAATCGGCCTTCGTGAAAACTTTGTTTTTTCGTTCGTTTTTTGTTAAAAACTCGAATATATTCGACTAGATCTAAGATATTTGGAGACTAATTGAAAGAAAAACGAGTTAAAATGAAGGAACTGATGAAATAATAATGACGGCTGCGTTTTCTTAGGGTTGCAGGTCGGAGCTGCTTTAGGAAGAAGAAGAAGACGAAAAGACTATTTTACCCATCATTAAACAAAATAGAAAAAGGGTCAAAACTAGGCGCAGATAGGACTTGAATCGGCCTCCGTGAAAACTTTGTTTTTTCGTTCGTTTTTTGTTAAAAACTCGAATAAATTCGACTAGATCTAAGATATTTGGAGACTAATTGAAAGAAAAACGAGTTAAAATGAAGGAACTGATGAAATAATAATGACTGCTGCGTTTTCTTAGGGTTGCAGCTGCTTTAGGAAGAAGAAGACGAAAAGACTATTTTACCCATCATTAAACAAAATAGAAAAAGGGGTCAAAACTAGGCACAGATAGGACTTGAACTTGGGATAACTGGACTAATAACGGAATCTAGCCACTAGACCAAACCCATTTAATTGTTTTATCTTACAATGTTTATTATATAAACAATAAATTTACATAAAAGTCCTAAAATTACGCTCCGCGTAATTTCCGATTAATCCCCGATTTTTTTGTTAGGCGCTAGATCCAACCCGACCACCCGACTAACGCCTATCGATTTTTCGAACACTGTATATATGTATGTATATAACTTTTCAATTTGACAAGATCTCAGTATAGTCAAAGATAATATATTGCATTAAATACTTAATGATACGAGTCAATATCTTGATTTTTTTTGTGATACGTTATCTTGAATTTTGTTTTACGAATATCTTTTGGGCAAATCGCATTAATAGCACAAAAACATGACTTGTCAAAAATATAGCACCAAGGATGAAAAATCATAAAAATAGCACAAAAACATGTTTTGTCACTAAATTAGCCCTAACCCTAAACCCTAAATACTAAACCCTAAACCCTAAATAATAAACCTTAAACCCTAAATAATTAATCCTAAACCTAAATTATATAATGCTATAAAAGTCTTTGTAATTAAAATAATGCTAAGAATGTGAATTATTTTCCTTGATGCTATATTTATGATAATGTATGTTTTTTGTGCTATTTTATGACTTTTCTCATATTTTTTTTTTATTAAATTAAAATTTGCCAGTCTTGCTTAAATGCAAGATTTTGTTGCATAATTGAATACTAGATTATAATATGTAGAAAAAATGAAGGAATGATTAATATAGTTTCAGTTTGTTTATGTTACAGTAGTATTTTGTAATCAAGTAAAAAAAATCCTAATTGGTTAACAGATATATTGATAATCAATTCTTCATTATATTAGTTTTACACTTTTACTACTATAATTTAAATCGACTTTAAACTATACCTTTATTAAATATTTATTTGTCTAAAAATACTGATGTATATTAATAAGCATGGCATGATAGAAAAAAGTAGAGTTTTTGAGCTGAGTAACATTTATTGTCTCTATTATGCGGAAAATGATACATTTTGGTGGTGCCATAAAAAAAATAACACTTTTGACTGTATAATGTCAGTCATACCCTTGTCTCTCATTCTCATTGATTCACTGCGCGTGGTGGTTTCAGTTATATTTACAATTATAATAAAATTGATAATAGAGAAAACAACGAAAGTAAATATTTAACATATAATTTTTTTTTGTGGTCAACAACAAGTAATTACTTTCTGATAATAGAGAAAACAACGAAAACAAAACTCTAATCTTAGAAAGAGAGAGAGAGAGAGAGAGGTGACAATGAACTCGAGGATGAACGCGATTTAGGGTTTCGATGCGGTCTGATATTTTTCAGCTTGTGCTCGAGATCACGTTACGATTCGTGATCGTCTATACAGTTTTAAGATTCGGTGTTTGGTGGTTTTATCAAGTGTCTCCCTTATTTCAGAGAAACTCTTTCGATTTAGATTACGGAGGAGGAGATCCGAATTGCTATGGATTTCATTCATTCTACTGATTTTCGTCATCAAGGTGGAATCGTTTAGGGATTTATCGTCCTAACCAACTAAGATCTGCACTGATTCCTTTCTGTTTAATACAAACAGAAAGTCTGATCTGGAAATATCGTGGGGAGAGAGAGGATGAACCGTCCAGGTTCAGAAACAGACTCATGTGTCATGGTTGAGTTTGGACAATTTTCTGGTGCCTCTGAATCAAAGGATCTGATCTAGATCGTCGATCTCGTCCAGGTAATTATCTGGAACCTTTCACGGAATCTCGGAGTTATACACGATTCAAAAAATATATCTTTTGGTTGATTTTAGTTGCGGTTATGTTGTTTAAAAGTTCAAGGAGTGGGTTTTGAAAATCCATTGATGATTTAGGAGTCAAGTCACAATGTCTCAATGTTGAGTTGTTGGGATTAAAAGCACAGATCGTATTGCTTCAAGCGATGAATTAGATTTTGTCTCCATTTTGTATATTGAAAATATGGCCCCTTGTGTTGTACCTTCTCTTATTCTCCGTTTCATTTCTCTTGGTGGAGTTATTTTAGAAGACTGTAGCCTCTCGATTCTTCTTATATGATGATTTAGCTATGAATTATTTGATGTTTTTCAAAGCTAAATCTAACATGGTAAGGCTCTGTGGTTCTGAACGACATCTTATTCTTTCTTCCCTGTCCATTAACTTCACTGAAGCCTTTTGTCTTTTGAACCACAGCCCAACTTGAGAGCATCATGTCTGTTTAAAAAAGTGCTATAATGTCTATGCAACAACCCGGTGTTTTCTCTGGTTTCATCAACGAGCTTCTACATGTAAATTTCAATGGCCTGCAGGTATGTACCTACACCTTATACTTATGTGGAACCTGGGATAAGAGAGCTTCTGAAATTTGAGATCTAAGAAATGGTTCATATATTCTCTTGTAGAGACTGGGCGATCGGTTCTCCGACCACATCTTCAGGATAAAATACAGTTTGGTCCTCTAGCAAAGACAATAGGCCTTGTTATGCTGACCAAACCTTCCTCTTCAAGAAAGCTGCTTCACTGCAAACAGTAGCAATATGGGCTTGGAGTGTTGTTCGGTGGCGATAGGACACATAGTTGCTTTGTTACAAGCCTGGGTCACGACGGTGTCTCCCCCAAGCCCAAAGAAGACACCGGAAAATGCAGAGAACCATGGAAAAGAGTCATTGGTAGGCCTGTTTTTTTAGACTTGTTTTTTATCGTCATCTGTAGACTTTAATTGGGCAAACGGTCGATTCGTACCCGAACAATAAGCAATGGTACCGATTAGTACCTGGATAATTTTACTGTGCTAATTCATACCCAAACTCATGAATATTTGAATTTTCATACCTGGATAATTTTTTAATGGTCTAAACATACATTGACCATATATCTGTTAGTCAACTCCGTTAAATTGTTAACATAATATGAGTCAGTTGCCACGTGTGATACGACGTCGTTTTGAGTTTAAATTTTGGCAAAAAAATGTTAAACGACCCCGTTTTAAGAAGATATTAATTAGAAAAAAGTATCAGACGGTGATTTGGGTCGGAGACATCGATGGATGTATTGGAAGTTCAATAATCTCTCGCTTAATCTTCAATCCACCATTGACCTGACAGATTTCAGCTCAGCTCTCGTCACCTTCCTCGAAGACTACTGCGATCGTGGACCAGAGACCCAGAAAGTCATCGACTTTTTAATCTCTCTGACGGAGAAACATCCCGACCAGACCCACGTCTTTCTCGCCGGAAATCAGGACTTCGCCTTCGCTGGGTTCTTGGGTTGTTGTCCCCTCCTTTATATGGAACATATATTAAGGCTCAATTCAATTCCGAGAAAGGGATGTCGTATAGAGGATCGATTTACGATGTTGGCTCGACTTTTGAATCGTATGGTGTTCCTCTTGGATCTTCTGTTAAAATCCTCAATGAATGTGATATAGGCTCTTCTGTTCTAGTTTATAATTAGTCGCTACAAATTACATCAATTGAATAATTTGTCTTGATCTCAGTCTCTTCTTATGTCTCTACTGCTAATTGAAATCTAAAGCTTCACACTTTTTTTCCCTCTTGATCTGCTTTTTTGTGTACTCTAAAGCTCATCTGAGTTTTGTTTTATGGTTTTTATTTTGTTAATTACATCATTCATAGTGTTGAAGTCGAGTTCTGTTGATGGTAAAACCAGAAACTCTGTTCAATCTTCTTTGAGTTTAGTTTATGCTGCTTCTTCTACATTCTTGGAGCATGGCAATGAAGCGGTTTGGTAAAGGAGACAGTATTGTCCTTGATATGAAAAACAAGTGGAGCTGATTGGAAAATTGTTCCAAGCTTGAATTTTGAGACTCATCACGCAGCGAAATCGAGTAGCGTTGGTGCACTGAGACAGCAAAGGTCAAGGTTTTTGAGCCGTGTGATGCTTCGTTAGACGACACTACGGTAATGTTCTTTATTCTAATTAATTATCTTAATAAAACAGGGTCGTTTAACATTTTTTTTTTTGCCAAAATTTAAACTCAAAACGACCTCGTATCATACGTGGCAGCTGACTCATATTTCGTTAACAATTTAACGGAGTTGACTAACAGATATATAGTCAATCTATGTTTAGACCATTAAAAATTGTTTAGGTATGAAAATTCAAATATTCAAAAGTTTGGGTATGAATTAGCACAGTAAAATTATACAGGTACTAATCGGTACCAGTACTTATTGTTTGGGTATGAATTGGCCGTTTTCCCGACTTTAATTAGTGGTTGTGCGTAAAGATTGCAATTCTTGTTGAAAATAAAGAAGCATGGGCTACTTATGTATGTAACTTGTTTATTATGAATGTAATGTCTTTATGAATGTAATATACGTTTGATATGAATTTAATATCTTCTATGAACGTATATATGTTTGATATGAACGTAATATGTCTTCTATGAACGTATATATGTTTGATATGAATGTATATATTTTTGATATGAACGTATCATACGTTCACAAGACCATTGGGTTTAGGACTATATACTCTGTTTGGATATTTTTATATATCGTGTCAGATTCGGTTTGGGACTTATGGGGTTTTGGTACCTTAAATTACCAAAAAATATCTAAAAACTCGAATAAATATTCAAAAGAATCAAAAAAAAAAATACTCGAAAATCCCAAAAATACATCTAAACTAATTCAAATATCCAAAAATACTCAAAAATATTCGTCCTATAAAAAACCTGAGAAAAAATACAATATATACAAAAAGACTTTTGTGCCCCTAAATCTCACCACTTCCTCTCTCTTTCCTTTTTTCACAGTCACTTGTTAAATTTCTCTTTCTTTTATTAGATTATGTATCAGATTAATTAGCTCAAGGAAACCAAATGAAAAAAAATCTCATTCTCTTCGGCTGTTTCAATTTCTAATTTTCTGGATTATTCTAGTTTTCACTCTTTTGTTTTGTTTTTTTCCTAGGTTTTTGTTGGCTGATAATATTGAAGTAGAAATTTTTCTAGGCTTAGGTTTTAGGGTTCAGTTTTTAGGGTTTAAGATTTGAATTTAGGGTTTAGGATTTAGTTTTTACTTTTTAGGGCTTAAGGCTTAGTTTTAAAAGTTTAGAGATTAGTTTTTTGGGTTTAATGTCTAGGGTATAGTTTTTAGGGTTTAGGGTTCATGGTTTGGGATTTAATTTTTAGAGTTTTGGGTTTAGGGTATGGTTTTAGGGTTTAGGGTTTAGTTTTTAAGGATTAGAGTTTAGGGATTTAGAGTAACAAACTGCAAAGAAGCTAATTGTAAGGCAGCTGCTTGTCCAAAGGCAGCTATTGTTGGGATTATGTCCTGAAATCACATTGTACTTACTCTAAAGATAGTTGTATTGTCGAGATCGTACAATTCATGTGATACTGGGTAGTCATAATGTTTTGCTAGTAACCGCTTATGACAAATGAGTTGTAACTCATTTCTAGTATCGTGTGAACCTAAAGGGTCACACACCTAAGCAAGTTGGATACGCTTCTGTAGGGATTGATCATTGACATATGGTCCGATCAATGTGTATTGGATACACATTGAATTCGTGTTTTAAGAGGTGTGTCGATCGATGCCATTGGTGCGTCGATCGATACAAGAGGTGTGTCGATCGTTGCCATTGGGTGCAACGATCGACACAAGGTCGATACTGTAACTGATGTTACGGTTTGTAAACCGTGGGCCTATTTATAGGGGCCAGGTTACACGAACTAAATAGAGAGCCGTCGCAGACATTTTTCTTGACAGAAAAACAGACCCTCTTCCTCGAGAAACGCGAAGAGAATCCCAGGATATCCGATCACCGGTACTAGCATCCCGGCGGATTCCAGCTTGTGTGCGTCTGGACTACGATAGAGGCGCAGCGATTGAGGCGCTCTAGATCTCGTTTACCTGCTCCAGTTTCCGCTGCCAATCTCCAGGTAATCATGAGGTCAGTTCTTAGATTGAATCACCTAGACCCGAGGATCCTAGGGATTCCAACAGTGGTATCAAAGCCGTAGGGTTTAATCGATTGAATCAGTAGCCTAGAATTCGATTAAAATGGTATTTGATTGAATTGATGCTAGCTAGGATTCGTTTTGATAATAAGAATCTCGGATTTGTTAATATCGAAAACGAAGAACTGTGTTTTCGCACAGTGTCGATCGACACAAGTTTGTGTCGATCGACACACCGCGAAAACGATGAAAATATTTTAGGGTTTTCGCATAGCGTCGATCGACACAAGTTTGTGTCGATCGATGCATCGCGAATTCGCCTATTAAAGGATTGGGTTTCGATTTAGAAATCGCACTGTGTCGATCGACACACTGGGTGCAACGATCGACACAGGCTGTGCGAAAGGATAGATCGGTTCAATTGGATTGAACCGGTTATCTCGCATGGTTATGTCGGTTTAATTCAATTAAAATTCCCTAATACCTGCTGTATCGATCGACACAGGTTTAGTGTCGATCGACACAGGCCTTGCATTGGTTGATCGGTTCAATCAGATTGAATTGGTTATCATGCTTGGTTAAGGTATATCAGATCGGTTTAAATTGGATGAATTGATTCAATTGGATTGAATTGGTTATATCAATTGGAATAAACCGATTTGATTGGTCAAGATCAGTTTGATTGGATAAGTCGGTTCAATTAGATTGGACCGGTTATCGCAATTGGTCTAAGACCCGTTATAGGGTTGGTAAAGGTTGCATATCAAATGTCGACCAAGTGTGTCAGTCAATGCGCATGGTGACGATGCGAACCGTAATCGTTTGGTTTTGAACCAGATGATTGAAAAACCGAACCAAATGACCTAACCCACTTAAATTAGAGCAAGTAAAACTTAATTGAAATTGAAAGTAAAACATGTTCTAAATTTATCTGGTACACATTGGATGTGTATTAGATCAAAAGTTTAGTTTTCAATATGGTCAACTGTCAAGACTCATTTGGCTGTAGTGATAGTCTTACCAAGAGCTTGGTGTCCACAATTACGTGAGTAAGGCAAGAAGTAGTGTTGATGTTCTTGCAGTGCTTGACATCAACAATTACATGACCTAAGAGATTGAATTACTAACTTTTGAGTTCCGTTTCCTCAACTAAATATCAAGTAATCTTGATGTCTTGCCCGATCTTGTCTACTGTCAAGACTCGTTTCGTTGTTGGATAGTCTTGGAGTCCTTGGTATCCACAATTACATGAGTAAGGCAGGTGATCATTGATAGACTTGCAGTGCGACTGTCAATGATCACAAGACTGAAGAGATTGGTTTACTTGACTGGGCTATCAGAAGTTCTGGGCCCAGAGATATCAGAGTGGATGAGACATGGATTGTCTTATCTGCGACCAAGAGTTGTACTGGGTACAATTAGCAATGATTTGCTTACCTAGATAACTAAACTTTGGGTGATGACGAGTCGTCAACTCAGATTTTAGTGATGTATGGGTCTTGGATCATTATATTCATAGAGGAAACATTGTTTGAATATAATGCGAGTTTTCTTATTAGATAAGATTTCTCATTCCCTGAACTTCATAACTAAAATTTTCTTTTATTAAATTTTCAGCCTATGTCTAAAACTACTTTCTCGTTACAATCCGTCCTTGAGAAGGACAAGTTAAATGGATCAAATTTCCTGGATTGGTATCGCAATTTGAGATTAATCCTCAAGCAGGAGAGTAAGGACTATGTCCTTGAGAAAGCTCTTCCAGAAAGGCTTGGGACCAATCGCTCAAATGCAGTATATGATGCTTGGAATAAGCATTATATTGATGTGGTAGATGTGCGTGGTCTGATGTTGGCTACCATGGTATCGGACTTGAAGAGTCAATACGAGAACATGGAGTCGCCAATAGAGATGATCACCAGCCTGAAACTGAAGTTTCAGGATCTGACACGAGTTGAGAGATTCCAGATGGTAAAGTCTCTCACTGGGTGCAAGCTACCAGAGGATGCTCCAGTGAGTCCTCATGTCATTAAAATGATGGGTTACATTGATAACCTGGGAAACTGGAATGTCCTGTCAGCTTAGAGTTGGCCACTGACATCATTCTGCAGTCACTGTCGTCTAGTTATGATAAGTTTATCAAAAGCTATATCAAGAATAACTTGATGAAGACGTTGACTGAGCTGCATGGCATGCTCAAAACAGCAGAGCAAGACATCAAAAGGGGTAAAAGATTTGAGAAATCTTGTGTTGACAAGGGTAGAGGCAGGGCCGTCCAGATTTGGAATCAGGATAAGCCAGTGTCATCTTATAAGCCCAAGTCCGGCCCATCTGGTGTTAAAAAGTGCTTCTACTGTGATGAGTCAGGGCATTGGAAGAGAGATTGCATTAAATTCTTGGAAGATTCACAAGAGATGAAGGAGATGTATGGTACTTCTTCTTCAGGTATTGTGTTATTACTTCAAGTTCTACATATGTATTGGATACTGATTGTGGTACTGATATTTTGGAAATATGCAGGGCCTAAGCAACAGTAGAACGTTGAGGAAAGGACAAGTGGAACTGTGTGTCTGGTATGAAGCAATGGTTGCTACATAAGTCGTAGAGATTCTCCACTTGTAGGAGCCTTTCAAGCTTGGTTTTAAATTAAGTAATTGCTACTATGTACCTGCTTTATGCAGAGATGTCTTTCAATTTCTTGTAAGAATTTGAATGTTTTTCATTCTGATAAAAGACAAGTTTTGCTCTTTTGATCTTAATGAAATATTATATGGTAGCACCCCTTTTTGATAAATGGGTTTTATTTCTTAAACCAATATACTCTTAAATATAACATAAATACCAAACGGTTTAAGTCTGATGACTTGAACTCGATTTTTCCTTAGCACAGTCGTTTTGACCACATAGAGTGAAGCGGATTCAGAAGTTCCATGGTTATGGGCTTCAGGCTCATTTAATTGTAAATCATTTGAGACATGAATTCTGCTTGTTGGACAAAATGACTGAGGCTTCTTTAGCAGAGCTAAAGAAAAGGGCCAGAGGCTTATTGGGCCTTACACGTACTGATGTATGTGGCCCGATGAGCATTAATGCCAAAGGAAATCTTCAGTACTTCATTAACTTATTGATGGCGTCAGTAAGTATGGCTGTGTTCTTATGATGAGACACGAGTAGGAACCTTTTGAGGAGTTCCAAAATGAAGTATAGAACCGATTTGACAGAAGTGTTGAGATCCTCGATTAGATCGCGGAGGAAAATACTTAAGTCAAGAATTGGGTGATCATCTGAGTGAGTGTGAAGTCATACCACAGCTCTTTTCTCATGGAAAGCCTAATTGGTGTTTCTGAGAGAATGAATCGGATCTTATTAGATATGCTCCAATTAATGATGAGTCACATGAATCTTCCATTATCCTTTTAAAATACGCTCTAAAATGAATAAGTTTACGCAAATTATGTTTCTATCAGAATCAGTTGAAAGACACCACATTGGATGTGGACTGGGTGATTTCCAAGTATGTTTTACTGATTAATTGGGATTGCAAGGTTTGTGTAAGGCAGTTGTCAACAAACAAACTTGAATCCAAATCTGATAAGGGCTGCTTCGCCGGTTGTCCTAAGGAAACCGAGGCTTAGTACTTTTGCAACCAATCCGAGAACAAAGGTTTGTTGTTCGGAACCATGTTTCTCCAAGAAAACAGTGGGAGTAAAAGTACAACTCGAAGAAATTCGAGAAACACAGGAGGCTGTTAAACCTGTTGAGGAAGAGCAGCGGTCGGATCTACAGAGTGTTGTAGGATCTGAACCTGTGGAGCCAGAATTTTGCTGATCCTGATGGATCCGTCACTAAACCGAGGGTGATTGATGTGTTGTGTTTTTGAGTGTTTTTAGGCATGATTAAGAGTGTTATTTAGCTTTAGGAAAAGCATTTAGACAACATTATTGTGTCTTAACTTTAGGTTAGTGCATTTATGCATCATTAGGTTAGGTGTGCTTTGTTTGTTCTTATTGTAGGTGGTGGATGACCAAAAGGAGCACCAAGGAATGGTGGAGAAGGTAGGGACCAAAGGAGCACCTTGACAAAGTGGAAAAACAGCTAAGGATCGAGCTAGAACCTCACAGCGGGCTCTCGCAGCGGCCTCCCCAGGCCGCTATGAAGGACATGCGGAAGACACAATTCTCCAGCGGCTGTCACAGCGGCATCTCCAGGCCGCTGGGCACTCATAGCGGCCTCTCACAGCGGCCACCCCAGGCCGCTACGAAGGACACGCGGAAGACCAATTTCTCCAGCGGCCCGCGCAGCGACTCACCCAGGCCGCTGGGCATTCATAGCGGGGTTCCCCAGCGGCCTCCCCAGGCCGCTGTGAACCTACTTTTTCACACATGCCACTTTTTCTTTTACTTTCGTCTTGTAGACAACCCCATGTGTTTGTGGTCGACCAATGCACGTTTTTGTGATCTATTTAAAGGCTCTTAGTGTCTAAGAAGAGCCATATCATATTTTGTAAACAATTCTATCCAAAGATTTCAATCTCTTTTATGCAATTTTAGTTCTTGAGTTCTTCTTCTTGTTCATCTTATATTCTTGTTGAATCATGTTTTGTTTGATGTTTGCTATGGCTAGAGAGTAGTTTTCTTTAAGTTTCTGGGTTGAGGAAAGGTAAGGGTGATTCAAAACATGGTTTAGGTTGCTTAGAACTTGGGAGCTTGATTTCTTACTTGCTAGAAGTTCTTAATGCTAGGATTGAAGTAGCCAATCAATTCCTTGATTCTAAATATTGCTAGCACCGAGAGGTGTAGTTTATGTTTGAATCTCTGTCAAGTGCTTTACATTCTTAGCCAACGAGAGTTGATGTTTAAGGTGTTTAGTGGTAATAAGAACTTGGTATTAATGCATATTTATCTTGAAATTGCCAACGAGAGTTGATGTTAATGCTTGATAGATATAGGGTTGCTATCACGAGAGTGGAGTAACTTTGTTTGTTGTTCTTGGCCTAAGAAATCACCCATAGTTGCTTAATGTTTCTAAACAATTAATTGATCACCCGAACCGAAACTCAACCCAAGGAGCTTATCTTTTAATCAATTGTTTTCAATCACTTGTTGATCTGTTTTATACTCTGTTCTAGCTCTATTTTAATCTCATAATTGTTATTTTATCAAGCTAAATATGTTTGGAATTTGTTACTATTGTAAGTTTTAGGAATAAACTCACAAACTCATTTTGATTGCGCTTAGACTAATAAAACATCTGTATTCTTAGTGCGTTTGATCACCCGAGTGGATTGACACCTCGAAAATTACATTGACTAGGTTGTAAACTTGCAATTGAGGTAGTAAAGAGGAACTAGATTTTTGCTTATCAAGTTTGGCGCCGTTGCCATCTTGGGTGTTTTATTGAACCATTGAGATTTGGTGTTTAATTGGGACTAAGTCATTTTATTTCTGTTTTACTAATCTTCTCTACCTATTTCTCTTGCGTTTTACAGGTGAATGAACTTGAGGAGCAGGGGACCAACAAACCTTGTGCCAAGAGTTGAAAACATCAAAGCATTGGAAAGAGAGATTACAAGAAAAAAGAGAGCAGAAAAAAGGTTGACAGGAGACCAAATAGATATGGCTGACCCGGAACAACAACAACAGGGAGGTGGACAAAACAACGAAGGAAGAAGACCACAACATCCACCAAGAGTAACTAGAGCCATTGGATATTATGACGAACCAAACATCAACGACTACAATTCTGGAATCACTCCACCAGGGTTCGACAACAACAACTACGAAATTAAAGCCAGCATAATCAACATGGTTGAAAGAAACAAATTCCATGGCCTACCTATGGAGGATCCACTAGACCACCTGCACAACTTCGACAGAGCTTGTAGAACAGTTCGCATCAATGGAATTTCTGAAAATGCAATGAAGCTCATACTGTTTCCATTCTCACTTGGAGACAAAGCCCACGAATGGGAGAAAAACCTTCCACAAGACTCAATCACTTCTTGGGATGAATGCAAAAGACTCTTCCTGTCCAAGTTCTTCTCCAAATCAAGAACAGCAAAATTGAGGAACGAGATTTCCAGCTTCAAACAAAAAACAACAGAAAACTTTGGAGAAACTTGGGAGAGATTCAAGAGCTACACCAACCAATGCCCTCACCACGGTTACACCGAGGAAAGTCTTCTCAGCACATTATACAGAGGCATACTCCCAAAGTACAGGATGATGCTAGACACTGCTAGCAATTGCAACTTCCTGCAAAAAGATGAAAGAGAAGCCATGCAACTAGTTGAGAACTTGGCCACCAGTGACACCAACTATGGGGAGGACTATGACAGGACCTACAGAGAAGGAGGAGACAGAGATGATTCAAGGAGAGAGATCAAAGCCCTCAATGAGAAACTGGATAAGTTGCTTAAAGCAAACAAAAGGGAAGTAAACTTTGTGGGAGAATTTGATCAACACCAAGGATACATAGAAGACGATACTGATATGTGTTTTAATGGACAGGTTGAGATGAATTATATTGGAGGACAAGGCTACAACAAAGGATTCAACCAGAACTACAGGAATCACCCCAACTTCTCATACCGAAGTAACAATGTGGAGAACCCACAAGATCAGTCTTACCCCCCATTAAAACAAAGCCAAACCACACTTCAAGGAAACTTTCAAACAAAACCGGCATTCAACAACAATGGGAATTTCCAGCAAAGGCAACCTTACAACAACCAAGGCAACTTCCAACCAAGACAACAGTATAACAACAACCAAGGGAACTATCAAGGCAACCAGCATTTTCAAGGACAAGGAAGTTCAAACAACTACCAAAGGGTAGATGACCAAGCACAACTGCTGAAGCAGTTTATGGAGAGCACCAACAAAGCAATCATAGAAATCAAAACTCAAGTTGAGAGCCTAGCATCAGAAGTTGGAAGCATCAAGCAATCCAACAAACCGGGACCTTCATCAAACAGACCACCAGGCTTCCTCCCTGGAAAACCTGAGCCAAATCCAAAGGAGTATATCAATGCCATAACACTAAGAAGTGGAAGAGAGTTACCATCAAGAAAAGTCATTGAGGACAATGAGAATCAAGCTGGGGGGATGGATTTTGAAGTTGAAGGAGATAAGGAAACCATTGGGAATGAGAGGCATGATACAGAAGAAGTCAAAGACATCAAAGGGAAAGGCAAAATGTATGAAGAGTCAAAGGAGAAAGCAAAAACCGGTTCAGCCTCTACATCAAAGGAGAAAGTCTTTGTGCCACCAGCCTATGAACCCAAACTTCCCTTTCCTGGAAGGTTTAAGAAACAGCTCTTGGAGAAGTATAGAGCACTCTTTGACAAGCAAATGGAGAAGATTCAGCTCACCATGCCATTGATGGATGCATTCATGCTTGTACCTCAATACAGCAAATTCCTAAAAGATGCAGTCAAGGAAAGAACGAAAGAGATGGAAGGCATGGTTGTCCTAACCCACGAGTGTAGTGCTATCATCCAGAGAAAAACCAGTCCAAGGAAGCTAGAAGATCCAGGAAGCTTCACTCTACCATGTGCTTTGGGACCACTCTCCTTTGAGAGATGTTTATGTGATCTTGGAGCAAGTGTGAGCTTTATGCCACTCTCAGTAGCAAAGAGCCTTGGTTTCACTCGCTACAAGGAATGTAGAATCTCACTTGTGTTGGCTGATAGGTCAGTGAGACTTCCGGTTGGCATGCTTGAAGATATTCCGGTCATGGTTGGAAATTTCAAAATACCGACAGATTTTGTGGTTCTAGAGATGGATGAAGAACCAAAGGACCCCCTGATTTTTGGAAGACCTTTCTTGGCTACTGCTGGAGCCATCATTGATGTGAAGAAAGGGAAGATTGACTTGCACTTGGGAAAGAACCACATCCTGAAATTTGACATCAATGAAGTCATGAAGAAACCAACAATTCAAGGGCAAGCTTTTTGGATTGAGACATTGGATGCTCTAGCTGACGAGTACTTGGAAGAGCTTGCTATGTAGGACGCCCTAGAGACAGTATTAACCACCAAGGACAGCATGACTAAGCAGGTAGACAGGGAAGTACAAGAATACACTAAACTTCTTGACTCTCGCAGGGTGATGGAAGAAGACAACCAGTTTCTGGAGCTACCTAAAGAAGTCCACAGCATCAAATCCATGGAGGGGAAAGAAGCAGCCAAACCAGCTAGCAATGGTGAGTCTAGCTTGGACAGTGACTGGTGTGAGCTGAAGGCACCTAAGGTAGAACTCAAACAACTTCCGGATGGGCTAAGGTACGCTTTCTTGGGATCAAACTCATCATACCCTGTCATTGTAAGTGAAAAACTTGATGAAAATGAATTGAACTTACTCCTAATTGAACTGAGAAAATATAGGAGAGCCATAGGGTATTCACTTGATGACATTAAAGGATTATCACCTACACTTTGTACCCATAGAATTCACTTGGAAGATGAAACAATGACTTCTATTGAGCACCAAAGAAGACTGAATCCTAATTTGAAAGAAGTTGTTAAAAAAGAAATTCTGAAACTCTTGAATGCAGGGATTATCTTTCCTATTTCAGATAGCACTTGGGTCTCACCTGTTCATGTAGTTCCAAAGAAAGGAGGTATAACTGTGGTGAAAAATGAAAAGAATGAACTAATCCCTACAAGAACTATAACCGGTCATAGAATGTGCATTGATTATAGGAAGTTGAACTCAGCCACCAGAAAAGACCACTTCCCTCTTCCATTCATTGACCAAATGCTTGAACGTTTAGCAAACCATCCATATTATTGCTTCCTTGATGGGTATAGTGGATTCTTTCAAATACCCATCCACCCAAATGACCAAGAAAAAACGACATTCACATGTCCCTATGGCACCTTTGCATATCGGAGGATGCCATTTGGGTTATGTAATGCTCCAGCAACATTTCAAAGATGCATGATGTCAATTTTTTCCGATCTAATTGAAGAAATGGTTGAAGTATTTATGGACGATTTTTCTGTGTATGGTCCTTCGTTTGCTGCTTGTTTGTCTACCGACGGTTCATCAAGGACTTTTCAAAGATCGCAAGGCCTTTAACAAGGCTGCTGTGCAAGGAGATGGAATTCATTTTCGATGAAGAGTGCCTGGAAGCGTTCAACAAGATCAAGAATGCACTTGTGAGTGCACCGATAGTTCAAGCTCCAGATTGGGACCTTCCCTTTGAGATCATGTGCGACGCAAGCGACTATGCAGTTGGAGCAGTCTTAGGCCAGAAAAAAGACAGGAAGCTCCACGTGATCTATTATGCGAGCAGAACCCTTGATGATGTTCAAACCCGATATGCAACCACAGAGTAAGAGCTCTTGGCAGTTGTGTTTGCATTTGACAAATTCAGATCATACTTGGTGGGATCAAAAGTAGTGGTGTACACAGATCATGCGGCATTGAGACACTTGTTGGCCAAGAAGGATGCTAAGCCAAGATTGTTAAGATGGATACTTCTACTGCAAGAGTTTGACCTTGAAATCCTAGACAAGAAAGGATTTGAAAATGGGGTTGCTGATCACCTATCAAGACTGAGGATCAATGAAGAGTTACCAATTGATGACTCTCTACCTGAAGAACAACTTCTCATGATTCAGAGCTTGAGAGGGGGATATGACATGGTCTTGAAGGTGGAGGAAGTGAAAAGGATAAAAGAAGAATTGTTGCCATGGTATGCAGATTTTGTCAACTACCTAGCATGTGGAAGAGAGCCACCTAATCTCAACAGCTACCATAGAAAGAAGTTTTACCGGGATGTTACCCGATACTATTGGGATGAACCATACTTATACAAGAGGTGCTCAGATGGACTATACAGGAGATGTGTCCCGGAAGAGGAAATGGAAGGGATCTTGTATCACTGCCACGGTTCTGAGTATGGAGGACACTTTGCATCATTCAAAACTGCTACAAAGGTACTACACTCAGGTTTTTGGTGGCTCAGCCTGTTCAAAGATTCTCACAATCATGTTTCGAAGTGTGATGCATGCCAAAGGAAAGGCAACATTGGAAGAAGGAACGAGATGCCACAGAATCCGATACTAGAAGTGGAGGTTTTTGATGTATGGGGGATTGACTTCATGGGACCTTTCCCATCCTCCTATGGAAACCAATATATCCTGGTAGCGGTGGACTATGTGTCCAAATGGGTGGAAGCCATTGCAAGCCCCACCAACGATGCTAAGGTGGTAATTAAGCTGTTCAAATCAATCATATTTCCCAGGTTTGGCATTCCAAGGATTGTGATCAGTGACCTAGGTACACACTTCATCAACAAGGTGTTTGAAGGACTTCTCAAGAAGTATGGAGTGAAACACAAAGTAGCAACACCTTACCATCCTCAGACCAGCGGACAAGTGGAGGTTTCCAACCGGCAAATCAAAGCTATACTGGAGAAGACTGTTGGGAACTCAAGAAAAGACTGGGCAAAGAAGCTTGATGATGCTCTTTGGGCATACAGGACTGCCTTCAAGACACCTCTCGGCACTACACCATTCAACCTCTTGTATGGGAAATCATGCCACCTACCAGTTGAAATGGAGTACAAGGCAATGTGGGCAGTTAAGTTGTTGAACTTCGACCTTAAGACAGCAGCAGAGAAGCGGCTCATCCAACTCCAAGAACTTGATGAAATCCGGTTGGATGCCTATGAAAACTCAAGGATCTATAAAGAAAGAACCAAGGCATTTCATGACAAGAAAATCATCAAGAAAGAGTTCAAGGCAGGAGATCAAGTATTGCTGTACAACTCCCGGCTGAGATTGTTCCCTGGGAAGCTCAGATCAAGATGGTCAGGTCCATTCTCCATCAAGGTGGTAAGGCCCTACGGAGCCATTGTTCTTCTCAACAAGAATGGAAGTGAGTTCACTGTGAACGGACAAAGGCTCAAGGTCTACTCAGCATCAAACCCCGTGGAAGAGGAGGTATCGATTCTTCTCACGGAACCAACCCCAACCTGAGAAAGTAAGAGAGTCAAGCTCGAGACTTAAAACAAGCGCGCTTGGGAGGCATTCCCATGTTATCCTTTGTATATAGTGTGTGAATTTTCTTTGATTTGATTTGATTGGTGTGTTCTTGTGTGATTTTTATGTGTGTTTTAGTTTTGTGTGTAAGTTTTCAGGCATGTGGAAATGAACGGAGGCAAGGACGACCTTAAAGAAAAGCCGGATCAAGGAAAAGAACCCACAGCGGCTACCTACAGCGAGGTACCTGGGCCGCTGTGAGGTACACGCGGAACGTCAAATTCCGTAGCGGCTTGCACAGCGAGGATGTCCAGCCGCTACGGTCGAAAAGCACTCACAGCGGCCAGGCGCAGCGGGGTACCTGGGCCGCTGTGGGAAATCCATGCGAAAGACGAATTATCGTAGCGGCATGGGCAGCGGGGTACCCAGGCTGCTATGGAGAAAAATTGCGAAACATCAATTTCGCCAGCGGCCCACACAGCGAGGGAGCCAAGCCGCTACAGGTAAAAGAACCTCGCAGCGGCATCCGGCAGCGAGGTACCCAGGCCGCTGCGAGGTTATTTCACGCGTATAACCATCGCAGCTCAGTCTCTCTCTCTCATTCTTCTTCTCAAAACTCCATTTTCGTGAAAAGCTTAAAAAAATTGCGATTTCTCTCTCGATTTTTCACCAAATTCAGTGGTTTCTTGTGCTTTCACTCACGGTTTTTCATCACCTTCCTATCTAGAATCATAATCCATCATCAAATCGAACCAAGGTATGAGATTTCGAATCCACTGTTCTTCATGGGAAATTTTTGGTCTCGATTTTTATGATGTTTGATGCTCTGAACTTGCTCTCTGGATGATTCTAGACACACCCATGCTGTTAATTCGGAAAACTATCGGTTAAATTGCTTAAAATTCGGATTTTTCAGATTCTAGGGTTCTTGGTGAAGAAAGTTGAAATTTGGGGAAAATGTGATTTGATTGTTCCTGAAGCTTTGTTAGGATATCTTGATCATACTTTGCAAAAGAAACCATGCCAAATTCATAACACATTGAGATTTGTGTGGAAAAAGAAAGAACCTAAGGAGGAACATAATGAAGAACTTGAAATAATGCTGGGAATTGAGTGAAAATGATTTCTAGATGACGTTTTGGAGTTAATAACTGCCTATATGTGGATTGTTTGAGGAATTATTGGTTGAAAACTAAAATGCTCAGACTTTAGGCATTACTTTTGTGTTGATGTTTACGCGGATTGATCACTTTAAATTTGCATCTATGCAGATGGTAAGGACCGAAAGGCGAGCTGGCCAGACAGAGGAAAGCGCACAAACCCATCGCTCGGGTAAGGAACCAGCTGTTCAAAACGAGGATGATGACGAGATGCTTGAAGTCTCAAGCAGTAGTGATGAAGAGATAGGGAAACAGAAAAGAAAGAAAGTGGCGAAGAAACCCGCACAGAAACCGGCCAAGAAACCAGCAAAGAAGAAGAAGAAGGTCCCGAAGAGTTACACTTTTGGGCAGATACGGATCAAGCTGGATTCGTACGCATGGACTGAGACAAAGTTCGGGGATCTAGAAGTCTGTAAGAAGCTGGGTATCTATGACGACGTGATGACTATGTTGAGCGCCATGAGCTTAGAGAGCTTGATGCTGGGAGAAGCCTATCCGGTGTATAGAGAAGCATGCCATCAGTTTATGTGTACCTTTAAGGTAATAGAATACACGGATGGATATTCCGAGGAGAATGGATATGGGCACGTAACCTTCACCTGCGGTGGGAAAAGGTACCAGATAAGTTTCAAGCAGATATCCCAACTTCTTGGATTCCGAGACATGTGGAACAACCAGCTGCCAGAGATTGGACTTCTCCCCACAGTAATGTGGAGCACGATCTCCCGGACCCCCTACGAGACCGGAAACATGAAGAATTCGGATATTGCACACCCAGCAATCCGATATGTGGAGAAGCTGTTGGCTTACACCTTGTTTGCAAGAACGGAGAACAACAAGGTATTAGAAGAAGGGCTGAGGTTTCTGGCAGTAGGTCTACAGCCGGTAATGACAGAGTTTGATATCCCGGAGATCAACTACGGGAACTACCATGAGCTGGGTATGGTAGGGTACTTCATGAGACAATTATCGGCTATGAGGAAGAAGGCGCTGAGATCACTTGACAGGACACCGGTGTTCAGGTTTGGAGGACTATTGACACCGATCTTCAGGGCATTGGGAATCCTGCTGGTCAACGGGAAAGCATCATCGAGGTTGGACGAGAGCCACCTCAACAGGACCTACTTCCTTGCTGGGAAGATACAGGACAGAATCGCTTACACCTTCAGGGCCGGTCCGCAGCAAACCGCAAATGTGCTTCTCCCAAACTTGGTCATCACTTCTCTACAGGACAAGAACAACATCATGTTCACACCTGACCCGCGATACTTCCACAGCTCGGTTGTAGAACCGCTTGAGACCCTGAACAAGAAGAAGAAGAGGAAGGCAGCTGAGACCTCCTCGCAAGGTGTGGAAGCAGGTACAAGCAGCGGAGCAGGTCAAGCTACTGAGCCAGCAGAGGATACTGAGCAGATCAGGCCACCGAGTCCTGTCTACGGGACTGCCCGTTATCGCCTCCATGCTTCCGATGAAGTGATTCAGGGAGCACAGTTGAGGGAGGCTCATAGCTACATCCGGAAGCTGGAATGCTGGAACAAGCTTCAGGATAGAACCATTGGGAAGCTGGTGAAGTTGGGACGCAAAACAAAGAAGGTGTACAAGGAGAAGACGAAGGCACTGAAGCGACAGGTTAAGTACTTGGCTTACATGGTGACAGGGAAGAAGGGAAAGGTGCAGGAACCCGAAGGCTACTCATCAAGCGAGGAAGAGGCAAGCTCGGAGGATTTCCCGAGGCAGCAGTACCAAGGAGAAGGTGCCAGCTCATCCGGAAGAGCACCTGGTCGCGCTCCCCTTGATGAGCGACGTTGCAGAGCCAGACGCCACATCCCACCACCATCACCCGGCTCCAGCAACGAGTCCCTATCCCTATGAGAGGAAGAGGACGACACCGCACCTCCTTACTACTGAGGTAACCACCACCACTTTGTACATATTTTTCAATTTATTTTTCTTTTACCATCTTTAGCTCTCCTAAATTTGCTTTCACACCGAGCCGGTGTGAAGTAAGTTTGGGGGGGGGTGATCACCTAACCACATTTTATTTCTCTTGAGTCTTTTACTTTTGTGTGATGCATTGTGAATAATTATGTTTTTGAAAAAACCAAAAAAATTGAAAAATTTGAAAAACATAAAAAAAAAAGCATTTAGTTTCATATTTGTCGCTTTCTTAGGATCGAGTCTAGTAGCATTCTAGGAAGCATTTGCATAGGAGACAATGATATAAATGCCTTGCAAGAAATCTAGATTTTAGAACTCAATATGATGCCCTTGTTAATCATACCATGTTGCTTAAACAGCCCTTAAAACACTTGTAAATTTCGAGCTTTGATCACACCACTCCAATACGTTTGTCAAGAAGGATACCCTCAACGTTGAAACCAACTCACTTGTTGGACTTAAATGAATTTAATCTTCTCACTTATGGGTTTTAAATGCTTGATCATGGTCACTACATACACACTTGGATTATCTTTACCTCATCTTACCATTCTTTGTTAATCCAAGTGGCCATTCTCACTCTTAGAATGGTTTCCACACCTTAATACCCTACCCTTTTCTTTCAAACCTTCATTGAATTGATTGAGTGAGGCCTCTTTTTGATAATGCTAAACATGTGCAAAAGGTTAAAAGTATGAGAACGACAATGATTAGCTCTCATAGGCTAGTCTAGGAGTTCACATATTGGTTTAGCATTTGGGGTATAAGCACTTGAAATGGGATTGGGAATGAGAAAAGAAAAAGAGTGAAATGGGGAGTGAAAGAATAAAAGACCAATGGCATGTAAAAAGAAAAGGGAAACACTTGGGAAAAGAAAGTGAAATGGGAAAACTCTAAGTGCAAAATGAAAAAGAAATTGAAAGATAAAGAGTTTAAGGAAATGAAAAGATTAACTTCTCAAGACCCAAAAATGAAAAAAGTCAAAAATGGTTGAATTAGAGATTGAAGGGAGATTGGCTAATTGGGAATGGGAAACACTTTGGGTAAGATTGTGAGAGTTGAGAATTGTATGCATGAATTGTTCTTGTCTTGCCACATTTTGCAATATGTTTAGCATTCCTTTTTCTTGAGAGTTAGCCACCAAAATAAAAGATAAAAGCCTTCCTCTAAACACCACTTGAAGCCTTTTAATGCCAAGCCAATTGATTGAGATCTAATCCCCATTTGTGAGACTTCACTTTGATAAGAAGAATGAATGTAAAAGTTGGTAGAATGTTGAGTGGTTGAATCTTGACAATGTGCTTAAGAGAATAAAATTTGATGTGTTGATAAGCCTTGAGAAATTAGAGTGGATTAGGGAGTTTTTTTTTGAAACATATTATCATTTCCTAAGGACATCATATTGAAGGCTAAAGTAGATTTCTTTGGTTATGAGTCTCCAACTTCAAACCTCTCCCCTTTGTTCTTATTGTTGTTTGCTTGAGGAAAAGCAAGAAAACAAGTTTGGGGGAGTTGATGTGTTGTGTTTTTGAGTGTTTTAAGGCATGATTAAGAGTGTTATTTAGCTTTAGGAAAAGCATTTAGACAACATTATTGTGTCTTAACTTTAGGTTAGTGCATTTAGGCATCATTAGGTTAGGTGTGCTTTGTTTGTTCTTATTGTAGGTGGTGGATGACCAAAAGGAGCACCAAGGAATGGTGGAGAAGGTAGGGACCAAAGGAGTACCTTGACAAAGTGGAAAAACAGCTAAGGATCGAGCTGGAACCTCACAGCGGGCTCTCGCAGCGGCCTCCCCAGGCCGCTATGAAGGACACGCGGAAGACACAATTCTCCAGCGGCTGTCACAGCGGCATCTCCAGGCCGCTGGGCACTCATAGCGGCCTCTCACAGCGGCCACCCCAGGCCGCTACGAAGGACACGTGGAAGACCAATTTCTCCAGCGGCCCGCGCAGCGACTCACCCAGGCCGCTGGGCATTCATAGCGGGGTTCCGCAGCGGCCTCCCCAGGCCGCTGTGAACCTACTTTTTCACACACGCCACTTTTTCTTTTACTTTCGGCTTGTAGACCACCCCATGTGTTTGTGGTCGACCAATGCACGTTTTTGTGATCTATTTAAAGGCTCTTAGTGTCTAAGAAGAGCCATATCACATTTTGTAAACAATTCTATCCAAAGATTTCAATCTCTTTTATGCAATTTTAGTTCCTGAGTTCTTCTTCTTGTTCATCTTATATTCTTGTTGAATCATGTTTTGTTTGATGTTTGCTATGGCTAGAGAGTAGTTTTCTTTAAGTTTCTGGGTTGAGGAAAGGTAAGGGTGATTCAAAACATGGTTTAGGTTGCTTAGAACTTGGGAGCTTGATTTCTTACTTGCTAGAAGTTCTTCATGCTAGGATTGAAGTAGCTAATCAATTCCTTGATTCTAAATATTGCTAGCACCGAGAGGTGTAGTTTATGTTTGAATCTCTGTCAAGTGCTTTACATTCTTAGCCAACGAGAGTTGATGTTTAAGGTGTTTAGTGGTAATAAGAACTTGGTATTAATGCATATTTATCTTGAAATTGCCAACGAGAGTTGATGTTAATGCTTGATAGATATAGGGTTGCTATCACGAGAGTGGAGTAACTTTGTTTGTTGTTCTTGGCCTAAGAAATCACTCATAGTTGCTTAATGTTTCTAAACAATTAATTGATCACCCGAACCGAAACTCAACCCAAGGAGCTTATCTTTTAATCAATTGTTTTCAATCACTTGTTGATCTGTTTTATACTCTGTTCTAGCTCTATTTTAATCTCATAATTGTTATTTTATCAAGCTAAATATGTTTGGAATTTGTTACTATTGTAAGTTTTAGGAATAAACTCACAAACTCATTTTGATTGCGCTTAGACTAATAAAACATCTGTATTCTTAGTGCGTTTGATCACCCGAGTGGATTGACACCTCGAAAATTACATCGACTAGGTTGTAAACTTGCAACTGAAGTAGTAAAGAGGAACTAGATTTTTGCTTATCAGTGATTCCTCATGACCGATTGCCGTGATCTGATGATCATTGAAAAGTGACGAGCATGCGAAATTCAAAGAAGCGATGGTGAGCCCCAACTCCGAAAATTTGCTAGGTATGCATGTTAGCTTCACCGATCTATTTATAGATTGAAGCAAACATCTTGGAGTTGGAATCTATGTTCTGTTAAAACGGTCAAAGGCTTTGACTCGATCAGGAACGAATATAAACCGTGCGTTTACAAGTAAACAAGTGGGAGCGTAGTTGCAATTCTCAAAACTGTATGTTTATAACACACTTAATCTCATAAACGACGTTCCGACGCTGAAGTCTAGTCAAGGTTTGGGTCGGAAGTCAAATTCAATAATAGACGTGGGAGAAGCCGCGAAAGTTCTTGGAATATGGATCCATTGAGATGGATCAGAAGAGCTAATTGGATCGTGTCAGAATCCTTATTATTATAAGGTACTGGACAGTTCAAATATGCATGACTCCAAGAACAGCTTCATACCAAAGGTCTGATGGCAATAATCTTAGCAAGATGAAGTGTCTTGGACACTGGCTGAGCTAGTATCTATGAGTGTGATTCCTTATGCTTCAGCAATAGAATCCATAATAAATGCCATATTTAGCGCTCGTATAGATGCAGTTTATGCATATAGCATGACGAGAAGATACCAATATGTTCCGGTAGGAGTCACTGGACAGTTGTAAGGAATATCTCCAAGTGTTTGAGAAACACTAAGGATAGGTTCTTGTACAACTGAGGAAATGACGAATCTGTTATAAGTAGTTAGACAGACAAAGATGATTCACGGTTCCCACCTGTTTATGTCTCTTTGTCTGTGTAGCGGGGCTATCTGTTGGAAAAGTCTCCAAGCAGTGGATCGCAAAATAGTGCTTATTAAAGAACAGCTGTGTGGTTTGTTGGAATGGCTCCAAGCAAGAACACCGCAGCATCTCTCACAACCTAAGAATGAGTTTCATGATGTTGCTGTAGGTACTAGATATCTGAAGACGTGGTCTAGATTCTAGTGGGAGTTATGTTAGTTATGATGTTCAGATAGACATGATGTAGTCATGATTATGAAAAACTGACATCAGCATTATTTGATCATTGGATGATTAAATAATGGTCCCAAGTATTTTATGTTCATGTTATAGGACATCAAGTTGAGGACTTGATCATGAAACCCTATAAGTAAAAAGATGACATAAATTATGATTGTCCCTAGTCGAGATTGTCAAAGTGGGACACTGATAATCGCGAGAGACTAGCTTGTGAGGTGACTGTTGACTAAGTTTCATGGAGTCAATGATATGAGTATCACAGTCAGTCACATAGATATATGTTGGTGAACATATGATCGGACATGACCCACTAATGAGAAATCTACAGGATAGTTATATCTGTGTCATGAGAGTTTTTCATTACGACTATAGAGTATAGTCCTTAGACCTGAGTTCATCATGCTTTCTAGTATATAAATTGGTGCACTTTGACCTTGTCAAACGTCGATCCGTAAATGGCGGCTATAAAGACATTGCTTAGGTGTATCATGAAGTATATGTAGAAACAGGGATGGAACAAGAAGGGATTTGTCCCTCCTATATAACAGGGGATAAATATCTCAGGGCCCATCGAAGATTTGATACTGAGAAAATGCATGGCCGTGCTCAAACGAGGTGATTGTCAGTCGTTTGTTTTATCAGTATAGATCAGAAGTTCGATGAACATGATGTTGGCTATAATAAGGATGACACAGTTTCTTGCCTTATGCTATATCGAGATATAGCGACAAAGGGATTATGGGAATAGATGATTCCAGTACAAGTGGGAGATTGTTGGGATTATGTCCTGAAATCACATTGTACTTACTCTAAAGATAGTTGTATTGTCGATATCGGACATTTCATGTGATACTGGGTAGTCATAATGTTTTGCTAGAAACCGCTTATGAAAAATGAGTTGTAACTCATTTCTAGTATCGTGTGAACCTAAAGGGTCACACACCTAAGCAAGTTGGATACGCTTCTGTAGGGATTGATCATTGGCATATGGTCCGATCAATGTGTATTGGATACACATTGAATTCGTGTTTTAAGAGGTGTGTCGATCGATGCCATTGGTGCGTCGATCGATACAAGAGGTGTGTCGATCGTTGCCATTGGGTGCAACGATCGACACAAGGTCGATACTGTAACTGATGTTACGGTTTGTAAACCGTGGGCCTATTTATAGGGGCCAGGTTACACGACCTAAATAGAGAGCCATCGCAGACATTTTTCTTGACAGAAAAACAGACCCTCTTCCTCGAGAAACGCGAAGAGAATCCCAGGAGATCCGATCACCGGTACTAGCATCCCGGCGGATTCCAGCTTGTGTGCGTGTGGACTACGATAGAGGCGCAGCGATTGAGGCGCTCTAGATCTCGTTTACCTGCTCCAATTTCCGCTGCCAATCTCTAGGTAATCATGAGGTCAGCTCTTAGATTCAATCACCTAGACCCGAGGATCCTAGGGATTCCAACAGCTAAGACAATCTGATTTGAGAACCCTAACCGTAGGACTTTATAACGAATGAGCAGAACAAAATATGAGGTTTCAGTTCAATTTGAGAAGCGTTCCACCAGATTAACCACAAGATTTTTGGTATTGGGTATCTCTCGAGGCACATACACTGATAGGCCAGTTCGACAACTACCGTAACTTCTTATGTTGAGAACGTAATATGTTTTTTATGAACGTATGTGCGTTTGATATGAACGTATATATATTTAATATTAATGTATATATGATGATATGAACGTAATATGTCTTTTATGAACGTGTGTACGTTTGATATGAACGTATATACATTTGATATTAATGTATCGTACATTCACTAACACTTATTGCAAGTTGTTTTGTTCAATGCATTGAAAAAAATATGACTTGAAGTCCCAAACTAATGTAAAAACATAACAAAAATTTATGGTAAGGAGGTGAAACATTAACATTTATAGTTTACGGTTTAGAATTTAGGATTTAGAAATTAAGATTTAGATTTTAGTTTTTTTAATAATTCGTTTTTTTATTTTAAAATTTTTTAAATTAGGGTTTAGGGGTTTAGAGATTAGGGTTTAAGTTTTTATTTTTTAAGATTTACATATTGGCTTTAGGGATTAGGGTTTAGTTTTAACCTTTTTAGGTCTTAAAATTATGGTTTAGGGTTTAGAATTTAGGATTTAGAAATTAAGATTTAGATTTTTTTTAATAATTCATTTTTTTGATTTTTTTTGTCTAAAAGAAAACATAATGTTTTTTATTTTTATTTTTTATTTATCTATAATACTTGATTATGTGTAATCATTTTATTGGTTAAAAAAATAGGGTTTAACAAATGGTTTCACCCCTAGGGGTGAACACAAGAATTGTTGTTTTTTTATGAACGTATATATAATGATATGAACGTATATATGATGATATGAACGTAATATGTCTTCTATGAACGTATAGTCGTTTGATATGAACGTACATACATTTGATATGTACATATATACGTTCACATAACCAATGGAGTTTAGGGTTTAGGCCCATTAGAATTTAAGGTTTAGGGATTAAGTTCTATGAGGTTTAGGGTTTAGGGATTAGAGTTTAAACTATTTAGGGTTTATTTATTTTTAAGGTGTACATAATAGGGTTTAGTTTTTTATTTTAATTTTTTAAGTTTTTAAATTAGGTTTTTAAAAATGGACTTATCATAATTTTTACTTTTAAAGCAAATCACATTTTAAATTCTCAAAATATAACTTTTAAGGCTTTAAACCTTCAGATATTTACACTCTCAATCTAAACCATTAAAGTAATAAAACTTAGAAATATCATATAACCTTCAAAATAACTCAGTGTTGCACCATCAAATAACTAAACGGAGTAGATATTATAAAAGGTATAGATGTCTACATGGAAACGTGGTCCATAGACCATGATTAACCATTAACTCCGAATTATGGTTTAGGGTTTACAATTTAAGATTTAGAAATTAAGATTAAAATTTTAGTTTTTTTAATAATTTATTTTTTCATTTTTTTGTATAAAAGAAAATATAATTTTCTTTTATTTTTGTTTTTTTAAAAAAAAATTAAATTTTTATTTATTTTTAATACTAGATTATGTGTAATCATTTGATTGGTTAAAAAATTGGAGTTGAACAAATAGTTTCAAAACTATTGGTTTATTCATTATTATATGTATTATTTTTATCCATCTATATTTTAGGGTATAGCTACCTATAAAATGAAGTGTGTGAACGTACATACCGAAGATATGAACGTATAAACCTCTAAATGAACGTTCATAGTACAAGATGAAATTCGGACCAATGCCAAAAAACCAACTGGAGGAACCAAATATGCAAGATAGAAATACAGAATTATAATATCCTAGTACAAGTCGATCCACAAATAATAAAAGCTGGGGAGGTTAAGGGATATATATATACGAGCTATACATTAGATATATATATCATTAATTTTATATAAATGAGTCTATATACTTTTATTCATTATTATATATGTATAATTTTTATTCATCTATATGTTAGGGTATAACTACCTAAAAATGAAGTGTGTGAACGTACATACCAAAGATATGAACGTATAAACCTTTAAATGAACGTTCATAGTTTAAGCCATTTGAGATTTAGGGTTTAGAGATTAAGGTTTAGGGTTTAGTACGCAGTTTTCAAGAGAGTATTAAGACAAAGCATGACGAGACATAATATGCATAGTCCTCTTTCAAGGTAGAAGAACTAGTCACGAGGGTTTCCACATGAATCCAACATTGCGGCTATATTTGTGTTGCTAGACACTTGCAAACATTGAGTGTTTGATATGGTCACGAACAACCAAACTATACCTCCACCAAAAGAACATGGCCAATTCCTATTGAATCCGACATATAAATATTTATATTTTTTTAGAGTTTACAAATTGGGGTTTAGAGTTTAGGAATTAGAGTTTAGGGTTTCAGTACTTTAAATTTTAAGTCCTTTGGGGTTTAGGGATTAGAGATTAGGATTTAGGGTTTGGAGTTTAGCGTTTAAGCCCTTTGGGGGTTAGGTTTTAGGGATTAGTTTTTATTTTAGTTTTTTAAGTTTTTAAATTACGGTTTAGGGGTTTAAGGATTATGGTTTAAGTTTTTATTTTTAAGATTTACATATTGAATTTAAGGATTAGAATTTAGTTTTAATTTTTTTCAATTTTTTTTTCTAGGTTTTCAAATTATGGTTTAGCAATTAGAATTTAGGATTTAGAAGTTAAGGTCTAGATTTTAGTTTTTTTTCAATTTTAGATTTTAGGTTTGATATGAACGTATAATATATTCACATGACCATCTCAATTATCAAATTCTATTTTTGCAGATCTAATCCCCACTTTTTAACTTGTATCGTGTTTTGTCCTTCTTCCCACAATCCAAGCTTTCAGAAGGAGAACATAGATTTTCAAGTTAGTGACCTTGTTTTGTTTAGATTAATGGTTTTGTATATATATTATTCATTTTTTTTTTTTTGATAACTCAGGTAATCCGGCTGAAATTAGGGGACGCTCCAGCGTATAGCTGTGGTCCCCCCTACACCGACTAATCTTGGGGCCCGGAGAGACCATTTGAATACCCCGGTGGCCAGGAAGCGATACTTTAAGCTCCTAGTGGGTTTCGAACCTGGAACCTTCTGCGAGTTTACGCCCTGAGGTCCCGGTCCTAGAACCACTAGGCTACCACCGCCTGGTTTATATATATATTATTCATGTGGAGGTTAGAGGATATATATTTCAATATATATATATGAACTATACTTAAAGATATGTATATATATATATATCTTTTATATAACAATAATTCTATATAAATAAGTCTCTATATGAATGCTGGTAGTTGATTTGTAACTTAATTATCTTCACATGAATGCTGGTGGTTGATTTATTATAAGTATGGTGTACACATGATGTATTGTGCGCAGCGTAATCGTAACAAAGCTACTGTCATTGATTAACATCAAAAGAAAAAGCTTTTTTCTGATAAAATCTTTTCATAAAAATTTCACCTCAACATATGCTCTATCTGAAGCTTGTTTATTACATCCAACATTGGCATTGGGATTGTCCAAAAATAATCGAATAACACGAACACTTCAAATGGACACGTCCTTTGGTTTACCATATCTGTCAACCTTCTTCAAGTGTCATAGCTCCAAAAGGTCACTGTAATGTCAATGGACGCCACTTACCAGTAAAATAAGAATGAACAAATCTAACGGGTCTCTACAAGGCAGGAGGATTCTTTCGATGTGGCCATAAAGGCGATTGCTCGACAACTTTCCCTATGATAATGAGCGCTGGTGACACCAATCCAGCTGACTGAATCTCAGTCGCAAAATCTTTAAGCTCAGAAAACACTTGCATCATCCCAAATATAACCTTTTTAAAAACTCAGAAAGTAAATCCAGGAGAAAAGAGTATATGGTTGGTTGCTTACAGTACGCTGCTGAGGACTGGTGAATCACAAGGTATAGCCCATGGTCCATCAGTTTCTGTGCAAGAGAAGGTATAGTTCCCAAACCCCATATAAACAACAAGTGTCGTGTCAGGGTCAGCTGCATTCTCTGCAACTAATAGCAGCACCTCTTACAGGAGATGCCATACCACGAGGAGATGATAAAGGAACAGCATAAAGACCAAACTTTGATGATACACTACTGGTTTTCAAAATCGGGCTAGAGGATAAAGGAGAACCCGGATCTGCAGCCACCATTATTCTTCAACGTCTTGGTTGATCCTCACATTGCATTCAAGAGAAACCGAGATTCCTCACTAGAAAAACCGAGATTCCTCACCTACAATCCAAACCAAGACTAAAAGCAGATCAGAACAGCCTCCAAACGAAACGCAAGAGACCACATGTGTAACATCCGTCCCCTCGATCCCAAGTCAACGACCCTTTGACTCCACGAGTCATAGTTCACAACCGCGAATCAAGTCATAAACCGAGGACCATAACGTAAATAACTGAAAAGGTTTTACTTTATTAAAAATGAAAAGCCGAGTCTTACAGGAAAACCGAACCAAATGAAACAGCTTGAACGTGAAACGAAAGAAAACGCATAAGTCTTAGAAAAACGAAAGAACGAAAAAGAAAAGAAGAATCCTGCTTCCCAAAACGTAACACCACACCGTCCGTCTACCCCTGCAACGCTCTAGGGTTACCTGCAAAACAATCAACGAGGGAGGCCTGAGTAATTGGTTCAACACCAATATCCAGTGAGGGCGGATTCTAGGAATACCGCTATCTCTACTTTAAACTAGCACAACATCAAGAAAAGAGTCCAAGGTTAATAACGCCTTGCACCAATCGCGCGAAGGCCCACAACCAATCTAACGCCCAATCGTACATGCGAACTCCAAGCTCACACTCATGAACACCTACGGCTCCAAGCCCCACACAATGCGTCCAACGCACGGTACGTCCAACGCACCACCACACGGGAGGGCTCGCCAACACCCTCCTCCGACGATCAAGGACGTCCAACGCCCTACACACAAACTCTTAAGCAGTTCTACCACACAAGCCTTCACACACAAACAACATTTTCGGTTCAAGTGATAACTTATTATCTAGGTGCTTTTCAATCACATCAACGCAAATCATCCGCTAGAACTACTCTATCTAGGAAAGACGATATTAAACGAGGATTCGAGTCCCAACATTGCAGTAGAATAAAGAAGAAGATCACGTTCGGTCCTCACCTTAGTCTAGATCTGACGAATGGGAAGTAGATCTGGGATTCCTGCACACAGATCAAGGTTTAGAAGACAGATCTAGAGAAAAGAAGAACAGATCTAGGGTTTTAGCCAACAGATCTGGACAAACGAAGAAGATACGGTTCAGATCTACAACTTCTATCCATCAGAAGCATAGATCTGGAGCAGATCTGAGGAAGAGAGAGAGAGATACTGTTCAGATCTACAACTTCTACGGATCAGATCTGATCTAGAAGCATAGATCTGAAGCAGATCTAGGGTTTAGAAGAGGAAAACTGAGTAGATCTGAGATCTGGAGATTCTCACCTTAAGAACAGAAGCGAATCGGGAAATTCTGACGAAGATTCCGGTGAAGGAAGGCGGCTCCGGGCGGTGGCTGGCCGGAGGTCCGGCGATGGCGCAGTGGTCCGGCGGTGGTCGGTGGTCTCCGGTCGGCGGTGGTCGGTGGCTGGGGTTGGTCGCTTGGCTAGGTCCGGTCACGAGCAGGGCTTCGCTGTTTTGGCTTTCTGTGACAAATGAGGGAGGCTACACCTCTTTTTATAGGAGAAATACCTAGGGTTTCCAGAGTTAACGGGTTGGGCCTTGGACTTTTGGCCCATTTCTCCTTTTCATTTGGGCTCAAGTAAAGGGCCGGGGATTAGGCCCTTACAACCAGTACCAAATCATCTCACGCGATCGTGAAAGATCCATCAACGACGACGAACCGTTACAATACACAGACGACGACCTGGAGACCGGAGGAAACCAATCCCCACCGACCACACACCACCACCGGAGAAATAAATCGACGGGTGACTCATCATCACCAAGTGAAACCCCACCACAGACGAGCCGCTGGAGGCAAGGAAAGCTGCGCCACCACCGTCGAAGGAGAGAGAAGCAGAGAAGAGCTCCATTCACCGCCGAGAAACAAACACACTACACTTTCCCGGACCCGTCATGTGATTCCGGCTACCGGGGAGATCGATCCGCAACCAAGAAAACTCGACGGCCCAACCTCGGAATCCATGCCCGAGAAGTTTCTAGGCGAACCGTAGTACTTATCTAAGAAGCGACCAATTTTTTTTCTTTTATTTAATCATTTAAAAATAATTATCAATATTATTAAAAAATTAGAGTAGTTAGGAAACTAACATTTGGAGCATGTTGACAATTTGTGCCATTATACATTAATGATTTAATTAAATTTCATTAAGGGTAATTAGGGAATATAACATTATCTCTACAATCCATGTTTCCAAACAAGACAATTATTAAACATGTAGCCAAACAACCAAAATATAATAAGTCATACTTTCCTAACTAATTAAAATTGAAACAAATATATATACAATCATTAAACTATTAAATAAATTGATAAATACAATTAAATAACTTATATTAACTATTTTTGTATATATAAGTTAATATTTTATAATTTATGATTTAATTCAAAATATATTTATAATATATTTTAATATCTTCTTTATCTTTGTTTCAAAAAAAAAATATATATATATATACATATTAAGATTGATGTTTTTACGATTGCACTTTTTAGCGGGGTCTTCCATCAAATTGCAAATTATTTAAATCATTGAATGGGTTAAAAAAATAAATTAGCCAATTTCGATTATAAATTTTTTTTAAAAAATCTTCGCATGAGTTTAATATATATATTAAATAATTTCAGTTGATATATTTTAAATTTAATAAAAAATATTAAAATTATTCCATATTTATATTATTCAAATATTTGAGGCGTCAAATTATACTTTGAATGCAGTTTTTAACGAGTTGTTCAATCAAATTTGAAAATTATATATGCCATTACAACATATGTTAAATATATATATATAAACAGATTGTTTTGTTTCTACATTCGTAAATATTTAATTATTAAATATAAAACATAATAAAGTTTTTATAATTATCTATTGTTTTATAAAATAATATTTTATATAAATGCAATAAAATTAAACTTATACCACACAACTTTTACGATGGTTGTTTTCACACATATATATATATATATATATATTAAAACCATGATCTTACGATACAACACGGATTAAAATATATAATGTGATATCATTATTTTAATATCTCTTCTCAAATAACCCACAATTCATTTTTAAAATAATCTAAATTATTAAGTCACTTTTTATAATACGGATTAAACAATTATAATCAAAATTTGATTGCATAATTAAAAATCTAAATTACTATGAACAAAATAAACAAAAATTAAAATTTATAAAGTAAATAAATCCGCGGATCAAAATCTAGTTTTATTTTTAAATACACTCATGCGCCTAAATTTAGAGTGTAAAATGGAGTTTCACAAATTATAAAAGTGAAAAAGTGTTATTCAGTTTAATATAAACTTAGAAGTGTTAGTTCTCTAAATGCTATGCACTAAAGTATTAGTTTTGCTATAAATCCCAAAAAATATACATATATATATACCTTAACATGTATATTATCTAATACATTGGGTATATATAATACCTTAACGAGCTGGATGAAGCCAATATGCGAAAACTCTGTGAGCAGCAAACTTGCATGACCCTTTCATGCAAACATCTTTACGAAAATTGGGACAATCAGACCCGAAGTAACTGTACTTCCTTGGATCTCTACGGCGAGCCTTTTATCATGGATGAGCATACGGTGATGCAGCGCACCTCCACTTACCTTCCTCGTCACGCCTCACTTACCGATCACGTTTTCATTTTCTTATGTGTATAATTTTATTGGGCTTTTCTTATTTATTAGTTTAGGGCTCGTTAAGGATTCTCTTGTTAGCTATATATAGAGTCGTCTAGGGTTTTGTAAAGATCAACGTTTATTGAATTGAATATCGAGTTATCGAAAGAGCTTGTTTAAGCTAGGATTCACAAACCCTATTGCTTCTTTCGTTGAGAGTATCAACGAACCGGCAAGATCCGAGCTAGAACGAGTTGATCTCCTCGAGATTTCGTGTTCTTTCTCGTTATATAGCTTCCCCCCCCCCCCCCTCAGTTGGTATCAGAGACAAACGACCCTTTTGTTTCACTTGATTCAACGAAACCATGCCTTCAAATCACAACAAAAGCGCAGATCAGTCAACAGTTCCGGATTGGGCAGAGATTCGTCAGACTCTCTTTGTGATGCAGTCGGAGGGTTTTTATAGTCAAATCAAAGACTTTGTTGATGAACCTGTCTATGATGTTTACGACGATGACAACCTTGAAGAAAATATGTTCGCATATCACGGTGATGGCGGAGAAGGTGTCATTCTTCGTGACCATCGATTCGACGAAGAGGAGTTGGAGGAGGACATCAATGATATTTTCTTGCCAGACCGAGATTGTCATCGACGGATCACCGGTGATTATCGAAATCCTGATCAAATATCGTTTTTTCAAGTGAAAGACAATATCGATGTAGAAATCTGTGGTGATCCTACATTTGATGTCTATGATGATGTATATGCCATCGTTCATGCCTGCGATGCGGCCGATCCGGTCTTCGGTTTCAGAATTGATGACGCACACCAGCAAGAGATATGTGTTAATTCAGCTCTTAACATCTATATAATTGCAGATCATGATACGCATCGAGTCCGAGACTGTGCTCAAAGTCTATTTCCTCAACTATACATGCAGATCTTTAGAGAGGTTTACGGCAATTCAACGTTTGATATTTATGATAACGATCCGGAGCCGCCCGATAAAAGTGATAAAAAATTTCTGTGCGGTAAAAAAGATCTCTATCAAGAAACCTCTGGTGAGCAACTGTGCGATATATATGATGATAAAAATCAAATTTTAATTGCTTATAAAAACAGCAACAATGGGTTATTTGACTCGGGTGAAGACATCATCACATGGAATTTTTTTAAAGTTGGAGTTCTTGTTCCAAACACGGAGCATGTGGTGGATTTGTGTGTGGGAAAAATCATAATCAAGTTGCTATTCTCACGTGAGCTTATAGAGGTTCCTTATACGACCACTAATTGTGTAGGTGTCTTGAGTTTGTCTGAAGCTATAACTCGAGAAGAGCATGAAGAAAACAATATATTGCTGCTCTCCATAATGTCTTCCCCAACACCATTCATGTTGAATGATTTAGCGTTGCCACCGTGACGTTGATAGACGCTATCTTCATAAGCACATGCATGAGATATTATGTGTTGCTCTCTTTTGAATTCACATTCCATCGTGAACAAGTATCAGCGAAGGCGGATTTCGACTTTCTCTCTAACGATTTTAGTCAAGAGCTATACACCAAAGAAGTACTATTAATTGAATTTCAAGTGGTGCGAGGTACGAAGATTTTCTTCACGTCTAAGGTCCACCTCTTTGGCAAGAACAACGGCATGGACGTATATGCTTTTACAGGCTCGTATAGTTCCTTGTTGCTCTATTCTCACTTGATAGTCCATCATGAATATGTCCCAATGATGGCTGCGTTGGATTTTTGTCACGACTTGGTTTCCCCGTCACCACCACCGTGGCTCTTTCATACCGTATTAAAAGTTTCCGATGGTGCTTTCACCAAGGTACTCTTGATAGAAGATTTTTCACTATGGAAAGGTCAATATGGGCAGGCTTTGGGGATGCAAACTTTCTTTTCGAATCATTCTCAATTGTGTGAGCATCAATACAGATGTATGTCTTGGCGGATGCATCGGGAGAAATGGCTTGCTAAGCGACAAAGTTGTGTGCCTGCTATTATCAGAATTTTGTTTCATCATCGCCCTTCTAAGATTTCTGTGATTTGTGGATCGGGGCACAATCGACTTCGCTCCGGTAATGTGGGAATAATTTCTTCTACGACGCCGGAAGGTCTGTTAGTGTGGGTCGTGGAGCAAATTGTGTTAGCCAATTCCTTGAATTCTTCTATTGGAACAAGAAGACTGATGTACTGTTTTTCTGTTGATGAAATGGTCGTTGTTTACCTTGACAACATTGTTGTCACCGCATTTTTCGAGATTATGCTGTTTTCCGATCAGGTTCTTATTCTTATGTGCCTTGCAAATCTTGGTATAGCTACTCAGGGAAGCACGCTTGGTGTCAATAAGGTCTTGTTAGTGGAGTATGATCACCTTGTTGCGATCCTATCTTTGCATCTCCGTGTCGTTAAAGAAATCTGTTTTTCTTTCACTTCACAACCGAGAACAGCCCAACGCTTTATTGATCTTGATTCTCGCAATGGACTGGTGGTGTTCCATCTTGATGGTACTTTTCTTCTGTTATTCGAAGTCTTTGAAGAATCAATCTATGCTGTGTACAACGGAGAAAAATTAGTTCAGAGATTTTCTTCTCTGTATAACCTTGCCAGACACAAAGTCTTTGAAGAAGAGGTGCTGGGTGTTTTCAATTTTATCAACAAAATCAACGAGGGTGGAGTTCATGATATATTTTCCTCGTATAGTTCATTGGCTCATCAAGAAGAAGACCGTGGAATGTCAATCACTGCCGTTGATTTTGGGGATGCTATGATCATATGGGTTTGGTTATGGCACAAAATTTTCTCGTTATATAGCTTCCGCCCCCCCCCCCCCCCATCATACGGACACTCCGTCCAGTCATGGCGGCCACGAACACACATGTGGACTTTGAAATCGTACATGCAGAAAAGGTCACAGGGGTTTGCTCGATTGGAGATTCTTGACCAATAGATCCGGTCAGCATCCAGATCCGCTTCGGTTGATGGTAGATAATGCTGCAACGCCGCCAAAGCTTCAAACATGCTGCAATCTGGACTGTTCATAGCCGGAGAAAAATTCTCCGCTGCAGCAAAATCTTCAGACACCAGCCCTGTTGGAATCTCTGCCGTCAAGTAAGTCCGACCATTTTCTCCGATCATCATCTTTCTTTATTTTCCAGAAAATAGCTTTCGTTGTCGTCTTTCTCGTTTTTTTCCCCCTCGGAAGCGAATGAGTCTTGATTCTTCTGGTTCATGTTTGCTATATCACTGGTAAAGTTTTTATGTAGGACAGTAGGAGAACTACTTAACCGTGGTTTGGTTAAAGATTTGTAACCATGGTTAATGCTATCAGTCTAAAAACTAGCTGCCTTTTTCTACCGTTGTTCAAAGATAAGTTAAAATGTTATCGTAACAAGGCTGTGAGAGTGTGAGTTACACGTATGTAACAACGGCTTTAGACTTCTCCACGGGATAAACTTACCTAGACGTTTTGAGGAAGTGGACGTATATCTTCTGACCTTCATGAAGCTTACGTAACCTGCACGTGAGTGTATTGTTTTTTTTTTTTTGGTAAAAATATTAAGATTTATTACCATTTTCAGATTTTTTACAGAAATACAGAGAAACAAAGAAGACAGATTAACCGAAAAGAAAGAGCTAAAAACAGCCACCACTCGAAAACGAAACAACGAAATGGTCCAGATCGGCCCGAGCGAAAACTTTGAAACCGAGTCAATTCCGGACAAGAGAGCAACAATCAAACGAGAACCGTCGACCACCATGCTTTTGCCGTAGCTCTAAGAAACTAGAGTTCAAATCATAGTTGCCACGAGTATCCTCCTAAGGCTAACCCTCAAAAACCTCAAATGAAGAACACCTACAGCTTCTCCGAAACTAACGGGATTTCCGGGGTCTATGACGGACTAATTTGCCGCTGTCGACAAGGGAGCCCAAGCGGGCCGTCGAAGTGTCAACTCCAATTACCTGTTGGAATTATGTCCAGTAATCTCTGTACTGTCTCTAGAAAGTAAGAGTATGTCAATGATCAGACATAAGTCATATAATAATGGGGGTCATGATGGCTTGCTAGAGTCCGCTCATGATCTATAAGTCTTGGACTTATTGCCTTTATTATATGATCCCATATGGGTCACACGCCTAAGCTAACAGGAAACTATGAAGGAACGGTTCAGCAGATGTACGGTAAAAGTGCTAGGCATTTACTGTGCTTGGAGAGATAGAAGGACCTGATTAAATCCAAGGGATTTAATCAGACTGAGAATTGGGCCCAAAAGCCCATGAGAACTAAAAGGAGTTTTAATGAATAAAACTTGACCTAGCTCTCTAATTCTCCTAAGCCTTCTGCGCCTCTCTCTCTCTCTTCTGCGCCTCCCTCCCTGTGGTCTAGCAGCCTTCTTCCTGTTGGTGTGCGTGTGTGAACCTTTGGAGGAGCTATCTCTTGGTGGTTCTGCTGATCTCTGACAATACCTCTTCTTCCGCTGCATAAACAAGGTATCAGGTGAGATCCTTTATGATTCTGCAAGAGAACCTAGATCCAAGCATGTTTAGTAGGATCAATCACTGAGTAATTAAATCAGGATAAACTAAACAATCCTTCAGTGGTATCAGAGCTATTGGTTATGTTAGGTTTTCTTGTTTAGAATCATGTTTAGGTTGTTTAGAAGTGTTTGAATCAATCTATTGATAAGAAAAACACTTAAGAAACAAAGAATTAAAACCTAAACTAAATAAAATCGCATGATCCAATCTATATTGAATTGGTATGCGTCGGAGTGTTGATCCGAAAGGATCACACGTCCGGATCGGTCAAGACGCACGAACCGATCGCGTCATGGATCGAGTTGCGTGGTCGGATCGATCAGCTGGTGAACCGCGAGTGATGAACCGATCGGCCGAGCCGATCGCATGTATCGATCACGGATCGATGGCATGGATCGATGCGATCGCATCCAGCTCTCGTCGCGTCTCGACCCGACCACCGTCCCGTCCCGTCTCGCCATCGTCCCAATCGATCGTCAGCGTCGCGGTTGTGATCGAGATGGACCGATCCCGGATCGCGTCCCGTCCCGTTCGTGCATCGCGTGATGCTTGCTACTGGCCGATCGTGTCTCGTCTCGATCGCGAAGCTAGGTCACGACCGTGATCGGTTCGTGACCAATCGGTTCGGTTTGGTTAATGGTTCGGTTTAAAATTTATTAAAACTTAATCGTCACGGTTTAATAATTACAGACTTAATAAATTTATTAAGATCTGGTTAAACCGTGATAAGAAATCCAAAGTCGTAAAATTGGATTTAGTGCCTAAACCAGTGGTTTTCTAATTTGATTTGTTTGGACCAAATAAATTGAGAAAATCCGGTTTAGTAAATAACCGGTTGACAACTGTGGTCATCGTAGTAATTAATTTTGGTTAGACCAATTTTAATGAACCAGACCGGTTATGTCATTTAATTGGACAATTGGGTTATGTCTTGGACATAGACCAATTCTTGGGCCATGGGCCAAGAAGTAAAAACAATTGGGCAAATTATTTGAGTCTTATTCTTCAGATTATTTTAAAATTCATTTAATAATTAAAATTTAATTTTAAATCAATCAGTTTCCAAAATTTCAAATTAGAAAGTTTCTTAGAATAGAAGTTTCTAGATTTGCATGTTTTGGATTATAGGAAATTTCTATAGTTAGAAAGTTTCCAATCTTAGGAAGTTTCCAATTTTAGAAAGTTTCCAAAAATAGTAGGTTTCTAAAAATGGAAAGTTTTCCAAAATAGTAATCTTCTATTTTGGGATAAAATTTTAAGAAAAAACCTACAAACCTCAAATAATATCAAGCATTGGATGTCTTGTCCAGACTATGTCAGCTGTTGAAGCCCATTCAATCGTACACACGGCCTTACAGTGTGAGGGTGTCTATCTTTTGCGTGGGTAAGACAGTTTGTGATTCATTGATGTCATTGGGAGTCCCAGACATTAGTGATTACATGACTGTATAGTCTGGTTTTTTTGAATAGGCCATCGGGAGTCCCGGGCCTTGAGACATCAGAGTGGATTGGGCCTCGGGCCCAGATTCACAACCAAGAGTTATATCACGGATATAATTAGCTGAGATAGGGCTTACCGATATAAGCTAAGGTTGGGTGACGGCCAGTGGCCCACTTTGATCTTAGTTATATTTGGATCTTGGAATCATTATATTCTATTGAGGGTAACTGATGTTATTGAATATAATGAGAGATTAATCATATTAACTATAATGCGAGATTAATCATATTGAACATATTAACTAAAATCCTTTTATCTTATATTTCAGCTATGACTACTACAAGCACACAAAACACATTCTCAATCCGGTATGTTCTCGACAAGGAGAAGCTGACTGGAACGAACTTCCTGACGTGGTCAAGGAACTTGAGGCTGGTCCTCAAGCAGGAGAAGAAGGAATATGTCCTTCGTGATCCCCTCCCCGAGAGGCCTCCTAACAATGCCGCCAGGAATCTGCATAATGCTTGGGAAAAGCATTCGTCAGATGAAAATGATGTCTATTGCCTGATGTTGGCGACCATGACTGCTGAGCTGCAAATGCAGTTCGAGAGTGTGTTGTCGCCCATCGAGATAATGGCAAGCCTGAAATCGCTTTTTCAGGAGCAGGCAAGGACTGAGAGGTTCCAGACAGTTAAGAACCTCTTAGACTGTAAGTTGGCTGCAAATGCGGCAGTGAGTCCTCATATCTTGAAGATGATGGGTTATCTCGATCATCTTCAGAAACTCGACTGCCCTATCAGCCAGGAACTTGACTGCGACATCGTTCTGCAGTCTTTACCTGCAAGCTATGATCAGTTCATCATGAACTTCAATATGCATGGCTTGAGTAAGACATTGCCTGAGCTTCACGGAATGCTCAAGACTGCAGAGCCCAACTTGAGGAAAGCCAAGGACCCCAATGTGCTTATGGTGCAAAAGGGCAAGGGCTTTAAGAAATCCTCTGCCAAGGACAAGGGAAAGGCTAAGGCTGTTCAAGTCTCGGACAAGGACACGCCAAAGCCCAAGCCCAAGTCCAAGGTTGGGCCTACTGACATCTGCAGGTTCTGCAAAGAACCAGGGCATTGGAGGAGAGAATGTAAGAAATTCCTGGAAGGTCTAAAGGAATTGAAGAAGAAGACTCTGGAGACTTCTTCATCAGGTATTTTTGTTATAGAAGTTAATACAACTACTTCTGATAATACCTCATGGGTTATGGATACTGGTTGTGGGGCTCATATTTGTACTAATATGCAGGCACTCAGCAACAGTAGGAGGCTGAAGCAAGGACAAGTGGAGCTACGAGTTGGGAATGGAGCGAAAGTTCCTGCACTAGCTGTAGGCACATACTTGTTGTCTTTACCTTCGGGATTGGTTTTAGAACTCAATAATTGTTATTTTGTACCTGCGATAAGCAGAAATATTATTTCAATTTCTTTGTTGGATTTGGAAGGTTATGATTTTTCAGTTAAGAATAAATTATGTTCCTTCAATCGCAACAATTTGTTCTATGGTTGTGCCCCTCTTACGAATGGGCTTTATATACTTGATCAATCCGCGCCAATTTATAACATTAATACCAAACGGTTCAAACCTAATGAGGAGAACCGAACGTTTCTATGGCATTGTCGTTTAGGGCACATCAGTGAGAAACGCATCAAGAGGCTCCATACGAATGGACTTCTTGGCTCGTTTGACTTTGAGTCATGTGAGAAATGTGAATCCTGTCTGATGGGCAAAATGACGCGGGCCCCCTTTAATAAACCTAACGAGAGGGCCAGTGACTTATTGGGCCTGATACACACAGATGTGTGTGGCCCAATGTCCACAAATGCAAGAGGAAACTATCAGTACTTCATTACCTTCACTGATGATTTCAGTAGGTATGGATATGTTTATTTAATGAAACATAAGTCTGAATCGTTTGAGAGATTCAGAGAATTCCAAAATGAAGTACAGAACCAACTTGGCAAAAGCATTAAAGCTCTTCGGTCCGACCGAGGAGGAGAGTACTTGAGCCAAGAGTTCAGTGATCATCTAAGAGAGTGTGGGATAGTTTCCCAACTCACTTCTCCTGGAACACCTCAATGGAATGGTGTGTCTGAGAGGAGGAATCGGACCTTATTGGATATGGTTCGGTCTATGATGAGTCACACAGACCTTCCAATATCCCTTTGGGGATATGCTCTGCTAACAGCAGTGTTCACTCTAAATAGAGCGCCATCAAAAGCAGTAGCAAAGACACCATATGAATTATGGACTGGAGAAACTCCAGTGCTGTCTTATCTTAGAATTTGGGGTTGTGAAGCCTATGTCAAGAGATTGATCTCTGACAAGCTTACACCAAAGTCTGACAAATGCTACTTCATTGGTTATCCGAAGGAAACCAAGGCTTATTACTTCTACCTACGATCCGAGAACAAGATCTTTGTTGCCCGGGATTGTAATTTTCTTGAGAGGGAGTTTCTCTCTAAGAAAAACAGTGGGAGTAAGGTACTGCTTGAAGAAATTCAAGATGAACAGGATACTGCTCAACCTAATGAGGAAGAGCAGCAGGAGGACCTACAAGAAATTGTAGAGCCTGAACCTGTAGTACCTGAAGTTCGAAGATCCGGGAGGATCCGTCACGAACCCGAGAGATATCAAGGATTCCTCGTGACTAACTGTCATGATCTTCTGATCATTGATGGTGATGATCCATCGAACTTCAATCAAGCCATGATGGGCCCAGATTCCTCCAAGTGGCGTAAGGCCACTGATTCCGAAATGGACTCCATGTCGGTCAACCAAGTGTTTTCGTTGATTGACTTACCCGCTGGCGTAAAAGCCATCGAGTGCAAATGGATCTTCAAGAAGAATATTGACGTGGATGGAAATGTCCAGATTTATAAAGCCAGGTTGGTGGCAAAAGGTTTCAGACAAGTTCACGGTGTGGATTACGATGAAACCTATTCCCCAGTGGCTATGATGAAATCTATTCGGATTCTACTAGCAACTGCAGCTTTTCATGATTATGAAATTTGGCAAATGGACGTGAAAACCGCCTTCCTGAATGGTATTCTGGAAGAGGATGTGTATATGACACAACCTGACGGTTACATAGATCCAAAGAATGCTGGGAAAGTATGCAAGCTTCATAAATCCATTTATGGATTGAAGCAAGCATCGAGGAGCTGGAATCTTCGTTTTGATGAAGCGATCAAGCAATTTGACTTCATCAGAAACGAAGAAGAACAATGAGTATATAAGAAAACTAGTGGGAGCAAGATAGTATTTCTTATTATGTATGTCGATGACATACTACTTCTCGGAAATGACGTACCAATGCTGAAGTCGGTAAAGGACTGGCTTGGAAGTTGTTTTTCCATGAAAGACATGGGTGAAGCCGCATACGTTCTTGGAATCAGGATCTACCGGGATAGATCTAAAAGGCTGATAGACTTGTGTCAAGATTCATACATTGACAAAGTCCTACATAGATTCAGCATGGCAGATTCCAAGAAGGGCTTCACGCCAATAGTACATGGCACAACGCTAAGAAAGAAGCAGAGCCCTACGACGGCTGCTGAACTTGAGCGCATGAAGAATATTCCTTATGCATCTGCAATAGGATCTGTCATGTATGCCATGATCTGTACTCGTCCTGATATTGCTTATGCATTGAGCATGACGAGTAGGTACCAGTCAAATCCAGGTGAAAGCCACTGGATTGCCGTCAAGAATATCCTGAAGTATCTAAGACATACTAAGGATAAGTTCTTGGTGTACGGTGGAAGTAATGTGCTTGAAGTCAGTGGATTCACGGACGCAAGTTTCCAGACAGACCAAGATGATTTCCGGTCACAGTCCGGTTATATCTTTTGTCTGAATGGCGGTGCAATCAGTTGGAGAAGATCCAAGCAAGACACCGTTGCTGATTCCACTACAGAAGCTGAATATATCGCCGCCTCAGAAGCAGCGAAGGAAGCTGTTTGGATACGAAAGTTCATTATTGAACTAGGTGTGATACCAAATGCGGCTGAGCCTCTGGCACTGTTTTGTGATAACAATGGTGCTATTGCTCAGGCAAAGGAACCAAGATCACACCAGAAATCCAAGCATGTACTAAAAAGATTTCACTTGATACGTGACATCATTAATAGAAAGGAAGTCAAGATCAGCCGAGTTCAGACAGATGATAACGTCGCTGATCCATTGACAAAGCCACTCCCAAGATCTAAGCTCGAGTTTCTGACTGAAGCTGTAGGCATTAGAGACATTGAAATGTAATCTAAATTTGAGTGGGAGTTTGAGGGCTTTATTTAGTTATTTGATATGTTCTTGTAAAACATTTTAAGATGTTTAAATAAAATTATTATTTCAAGATTATTTTAACTGTGATGAAATAATCGTTCCAAAATGATATGAACCATTTTATAGGTCATCGAAGTAAGTGACTTGATCTTGAGTTATCAAAGTCATTTAGCTTGATCATGAGACCCTATATTTGATAGATGGCTTATATCATCCTTGTCCCTAGTCGAAGGTTGTTGAAATTGGAACACCAACAACCGCGTGAGACTAGATTGGTATGTGACTTATGACAAAGTCTCAGGATGTCATAGATGCACGGCATCAAAGTCAGTACATAGGTGTATGTTGGGGTACATACGATCGGACAAGACCCGCTTATAAGAACTCTTCAGGATATTTATATCTGTGTCATAAGATATTCTTGCTACGACTATAGAGTATAGTCCTTAGACCTGAGTTCGCATGCATGTGACTGCACATGAACTGATGCACTTTGATCATTGTCTAACGCTGTCGTTAAGCGATAGTTATAAGGACCTTGTTTGGGTGTATTATGAAATGAGTAGTTTACAGTGATGGAACAAGACGGGATTTGTCCCTTCAATATAAATGGAGTGAATATCTCTAGGCCAATCGGAGATTTGAATACTGGAAAATGCATGGCCATGCTCAAACGGACTGTCCCGAGTCGTTTGGATTGTCAGTATCAAATCAGAGTCCGATGAACATGATTAGGCTTTATAAGGATGACACTCATCTTGCCTTATGACTAATCGAGATATTGAGACAAAAGGAATATGAATACAGAGATTCCAGTACAAGTGGGAGATTGTTGGAATTATGTCCAGTAATCTCTGTACTGTCTCTAGAAAGTAAGAGTATGTCAATGATCAGACATAAGTCATATAATACTGGGGGTCATGATGGCTTGCTAGAGTCCGCTCATGATCTATAAGTCTTGGACTTATTGCCTTTATTATATGATCTCATATGGGTCACACGCCTAAGCTAACAGGAAACTATGAAGGAACGGTTCAGCAGATGTACGGTAAAAGTGCTAGGCATTTACTGTACTTGGAGAGATAGAAGGGCCTGATTAAATCCAAGGGATTTAATCAGACTGAGAATTGGGCCCAAAAGCCCATGAGAACTAAAAGGAGTTTTAATGAATAAAAATTGACCTAGCTCTCTAATTCTCCTAAGCCTTCTGCGCCTCTCTCTCTCTCTTCTGCGCCTCCCTCCCTGTGGTCTAGCAGCCTTCTTCCTGTTGGTGTGCGTGTGTGAACCTTTGGAGGAGCTATCTCTTGGTGGTTCTGCTGATCTCTGACAATACCTCTTCTTCCGCTGCATAAACAAGGTATTAGGTGAGATCCTTTATGATTCTGCAAGAGAACCTAGATCCAAGCATGTTTAGTAGGATCAATCAATGAGTAATTGAATCAGGATAAACTAAACAATCCTTCATTACCATCCCCGAGTGAACGAATCTCTCAGGAACCAGCCCCCACAGGAACAAAATTAGCCGCCATAAAAACCTCGGCGCCTCTACATCTCTGGTCTAAAACCGACCCACCAGCACCACCGGTTTGAACCGGAGCCAACCCGATCTCAAATCCAAGAAACCACAACGCTCATCCCGCAACAAAGATGACCAAAAACACCGGAGAAGACGCCCATGCCACGACGAAGGCTTACGGCAACGGAGCCAAAATCCGCGTCTCACCCGTCATAACCATCGCAAGGAGTCACCTCCGGAGGATCCACACAACCTAGCAAACACGCGAGCCACCTCAAAGAGGAGTGTATTGTTTCTATAGGATTATTAGATTCATGTGGAAAACTCTGAATCTATTGAGTTAATTTGTAAATACGCTGAATGACGACAAAATATATAACCCGACTTCAGATATCTTGTACCATACCGTCCCAACCCGGTCTCAAATATGAATCCATATCTTGTACCATACAGAAATGTATTTCCATATGGAACGGAATTCAAAAAGGGAATGGGATGGAACGGAACCAGACGGGACGGAACATAAATTGTGAGCCCCCTACTTGTCGAGTTGCATATACTTTATTTTCTCTTGAAAAACCCGTTGGAAACTCCTACATTTTATTTGTTTTTTTTTTCTTTAAAAAGGATTATTCTTATAAAGAAAATGATTAGAAAATGTGATTAGGGAAAAAAGCCACAAAAAATACCTGAAGGATGTGATTCTTCAGTAGAGGATGTTGGAATGCAATCTGATCCGTTATACGGATACAATGGATCACATCACGGTCTGGGTTGTTGATAACAACAGCGGAATCGGGACAAAAATTGTAACGGTAAAGAACATATGAAGTAACACTAGAACCATCATCATTTTCAAATTATATATATATTAGAAGAAGCAGAATCACCATCATAATGTTCAAGAACTATCATGTGTTCGACTGCCTCTACTTAATATAAAACATTATAAAAACTAATAAAAAGTAATCTTTGTAATAGAAAATTAATATTTAGCATATTGACAGAGTTGTTTGCACAAAAAAAAAAAAAAAAGCATATTGACAGAAATGCACGGGTAAACATTTTGAAAAAAGTAGAGTAATATATTTAAACTAGTTGAAATCTAAAGTAAAAAATAAAGGAAAATAAAGAAAAAATAAAGAAAAAAATATAGAAAATATAATATATTTTTTTTAAAAAATAGAGAAAAATGCGGTGTGAAATCTATTACTAAACTATAGAAAATAATATGATGAAATTTATATTATTAATATATATTTAAATCTATATATATATATAATTATAATTTATTATAATAGATATAAAATATATTTATAAAGTAAATATAGGTATTTATATAAATAATTTTAGATAATAATTTATTTTGTTGATATTAACTTTAAAATTTATTTATAAACTATAAAATGTTTTTTAAGAAGAGGTTTAATCTAAAAATGTATATATCTATGTTTAATTATAACTAACATGATCTAAATATTTTTCATAATATTATTCACACTAATTGAAGTGATGATTTTTGTAAGAAATTTTTAGCTAACTAATGGTTGTGTTCGCATATAGTGCGAGTGACATGGTGAGCTGATTTTGAAATTATATGGGCCACAATTTTTTTTTGGGCCTATACGTTAATAAATTTTAGTGAAAGAAAAAATAATATTGTAAAGAGCATATGATGGCTTGAACCCATTACTTCTTCCCTCCACAATCTTATAAACAACCGATTCATCTAAAGAATACAACTAAAATATATGACCAAAAATTTACTTATTATATAAGGGCCATAAGCACATGCTTGACTGCTTGCCCTCAAAGTCGGCTTCTAGTGACGAGGTGTCCGTGTTATCACTAAAGAATTGTGTGGTTGTACAATAAAGATGTTTGTGTAAGGCTCGAATAAACAGAGAATAATACGAGAAATTTAGATGATCTAACTAACTAAAAAATATGGAAATCGGATATTTTTTAATTCAAGAAAATATAAGATTTGAAGATATTATGAAGATCTGGAACAAGATATTCTCAAATCAACAAATAGAAGATTTGGAGATATCATATTTTCAATTGGTTTGGTTGGAGTATAAATAGAGAGAAGATGACATAGTTTAAGGTTAAGAAAATAGAGAAAATGTTTAACATGTGCGAACAAAAAGGTTAAACCGCTGTGTGTAAGATTAGGTAGCCTATGAATGGGTCCGTGTCGAGTGACGAGTCGGATTACACAAGTTGGGAAATTGTTTAAGAGATTTTAGAAGGTGCCTATATTAGGAATTGGTCGGTGACAAGTCAAGATCGACTGCGTGTAAACCTGATTAAACATCTTCTAAGAAAAATGTTTAAGCAATTTCTAATAAAGAGATACATGTTTGTGGATTTTGTGTTACAAGTGTGGTGTATCTATGTTCTGGTTTTTACCATTAGTATCAGAACGGGTCAGCGATGGTGGATTTCAAGAATCAACTAAACATGTTTAGATATTATGGAGAAGATGAGTACACAAAGAAAACTTGTGGAAATTCAAAAAAAGAAAAGAAAAAACTCATGCTTGATGAAACAAATCCGGTCATGTAGGAATAGATCACTTTGTTAGGTTGAATGATTGCATAATACATATTTCGATTTGATTGTTTAATAGATGAACATATGATCTTCATCTTTGATTTTTCTTATTTTATGATTTCTTTACTGCCAATTTAGAACTCTAATCTAAGTAATTGAGAAGCGCGACATTGATGCCTTCTAAAATCTAAACTAGTATTTGGTGAGCTAAGTGTCGTAACCAACAAAAATTAATTGTGGAGTGTAGTGAGCTCTATCAGAACCTGATCGATGAATGCATATCTATATATTAAAATAATCAAGGAAAATTCGCGTCTCTTGATTTTTCACGTATATGATTGGTGCCACGACAGTAGAAAGATTATAAAATTGTGTTATGTACTTATGTGTTCTAGACCAAAAACCATAAGCATATCATATTTAGCTTGTAGTATGTTCCTGCGATTGTTCTAGAAACTTAATGCTTTTTCCTAATTGCTTACAACATATTTCTTTCTTTGTTTTGCTTGTTTTGGTTTTGCTTTCACCAACTACAAAACTTTGTGACAATTCTAACTTGATTGAAACCACTATGTTTTACAGTGTGACCATATCAATAGATGTCTTGTTGGTCGTTTCATTTATCTCCTTATTACAAGACCAAATCTTTCATATTCAGTGCACATACTTTCTCATTTTATCCATACTTCGCGTGAAGCTCACTGGGAAGAAGCTTTGCCACTCGTTCGTTTTCTCAAGAATATGGCTGATTGATAAATTTTCTTTGTTCTGATTCTGATTTCTCTCACTGTTTATTGCGACTCAGTCTAGACAGGGTGTGTCGCATCCATACGTTTTATGAGTGTGAATGTAATGTTTCTTGTAGGTTAAGCAGGAAATGGTTGCTCATCTTTTGATGCGGAAGGTTCGAAAAAATTATATGGCTCTAACAGCTTTTAAAGAAACCTGGTTTTCCACAAGATGAGCCAGTTCGAATGTTTGTGATAGTCAAGCAATAATTCATATTGCAGCAAATTTACAAAAAAAAGTTCTACGGCCTACTATTTTTGTTAGATCAAAAATTTAAAAAGAGAAACTGAACTATCTTTTCAAAGACTAATGAAATTTTTAAAAAATACAACTAATTAAAGATTGGAAATAAACATTACAAAAATTAAAGTAGTACATTCAATCTACATAATTAATTATATTCACTTTTCACATTCATCTTTCAACTCTTTATAAAATGAGATAAAGAGTTTTTCCTACATTTATAGACAAAGGTTGGTACGTACTTTTCATTATATTTTGTTTCATCGAATATTTGCTTTTTCAATTTAGTATAAACAAACATTTTGAGATAATAATTATTACTGTTTATTGTTTTATATGAAATGATGTTTTCACTACAAGAAATATTGTTATTGATAGCACATGAGGATAGCACGAATTTGAAAATGCTATTATAGAATGTATGCCGGGGTCGGATACTCTATTACGACAATAAATCAATACTATACTGTTATTTCATTTAGTGGGAAACTAAAATTCGTTTTAGAACCAAATTTCTGCTATCTATTGGATAAGCGCCAACACTTTGAAAAAAGAAACACAATTAACACTCTAATAATATTTTTTGTAGAGACCAAAAACATAAAAAGTCCTCACAAAAAAAGCTCACAAAAACTCTTCTTCTCCACCGATCTATTCCTCCGTCGACTCTGCTGCTATAGCTGAACCGATCAGTTCCCTGATGCCGATTTCTCTCCCGATCAGTTCCCTGATTCGCCGGTGGTGATAATTCGGCCTCCGTCGTATTCGAACGCGATGACGCATATATCTCCGTCGGGATTCGTGTCGATGCATCTCAGGATTTCTGTGGCTCTTATGCTATGCGCATCTGTGACCTTCTTCATCGATTTCTTCTTGTTGCCTTGGGTTCTCTCTCTGATTGTTGTTTTCTACGTCCCCGGCATCGTTTCAGCCATTTCCATGGCCGGGAGGTCGATCCTCTGTTACGTCTTGCCGCCGCCACCCTCCTCCTCTAGTAAAAAGATTTCTGGTAATTTCCTTGAAATATATTTTTGTTAAATTTAGACTTTTACTTCTTCTTACATCGATTTGTTCATGTCTGTGTTGTTGATTTAATATATTGGTTTGTTTGGTATTAGGTAGGTTTCGAAATGGCAACATGTCCAGGACAATTGATCTTGGAGATCGTTAAAACCAACAACTGTTTCTTGGTGAAACAGTTCGGAAGAGGTAACTCCAAGGTTCAATTCAGCAAGAGAGGAACAATCTCTGCAACCTCAACTCCTACAAGCACTCTGGTAAGATTACGGCTTCCTCTATGATGTTTTGACAGTGATCGTTTGCTACTGAAGTAAATGATAGGATTTCTCTTGATTGATAACTCTTACACATCTTGTGTATCGACATGTTTATTGGGTTGAAATTGAACTTGTTGGTGGTTTGGTGTGTGGGCATGGCTTGTTTCTTGTATTTAAGATGATTGTGTTGAAATTGGATGCTTTAGTTAGCTTAAGCTTACTCTCGATTGTGGTTGTGTATGAATGAGAGATGTGGCTCTCTGGTTTTAAATAAATCTGACTTCATTTGAGAAATTTCTAATACATAATTTGAGTTGACTGCTTGAACGGGGCTAATGTCTCATTCTTCATGTCTTGCAAACAAGAAGACCGTGACCATCCAGCTAGCTGACAAGGATCATGCTGTTATCCTCGCCAGTAAACAAGAAGACCGTGACCATCCATCCAATAAGATTCCTGATATTAGAAACGAATAGATGGACTATGATCTCATTGGTGAGCTTACTTTAGATGTGTCGAGCTTTTACGGAACCTTGCGCAGCTAGAAGAAGATGTAGTCCCTTGTGAATCACATATGGAGAATTGGAAAACAAATTTTCAAGTAATGGCAGTGTTGGTACCCAATCACCAAGTTTACATTTGGGGTGATTCTTGGATCCATTCTAAGACACAGGTTTGTGCTAATCGCTTCAAATTTTGGTTGAGAGTCGAGAATCCAACGATAAGTTCTATATCGTTTTTATGTTATGTTCATATAAACCTTTAATTCTCACTTCCGAGCTGACTGTTACCATTGTATGTTCCATGCTGCCATCAAGCTTCATTGACTTGGTCTGGATTCTACTACACCAGACTATGGGCCTATTCGAAGACTTATACACTCACATAATCAGACTTATATAATCCGGAGTCAAGGAACAACTATGCCCATAACATTCGTCAGAGATGTTCGCTTTCCCTATGCTTGTGAAAACGTTGGAATTTGACGTATGACACAGCAGAAACCAAAGAGGATATTAAGTTGTTGCGGTCTCAGGTAATAACGAATCATTTGTTTAGAATGTACCTCAATATTCGATTATCTCAGTAATAGGAAGGTTCTGTATTTCTAACATCATTATCCTCTACAAACCTTCTTTATTGTCTTATCATCTCTTCTCATGAACAAGTGTCTAATGCTCTTATCTAGTATTTATTGCAGGTTGAAGAAGACTTGAGACAGGGCTCAGGTAGATTCTTTTGCGTTTACTATGGTTAAAGGTACAGTTTCTTCTTGTTGACAAGAAGGTTACCAATGCATGGGATTTTTTTTGGTGTTCTCATTTGTATCAGACTTGTGTTGTTGAGGCGGTCAATCCTTACTTTGGACTTGGTTACAACAGTTTGGTGGCTTTTGCTACTATCAACCATCTTCACTTTCAGGTATACTCTATATTGGCCAGAGCATAACTCTTTTACTTTACATTTGCAGCCATGGTTCATCCTTTTGTTTTGTACCCGCTCAATAATTTGTCTCCCCTTTATCCAACTCTCTCTTTTTTCCTCACCTCGATCAACATTAACCATCAAGAGAGAGAGAGAGATCCTTCTACAAAGAATTTTCTTGTGGATAGAACAGTGTAATATATCAACCGTTCTGGTAGGAGATGATGAGTCTATGTCTCTGTCAAACTTATCTGAAGTCCATGATTTTAGCATTCACGTTAGAGATGCTTCTACAACATGAACAATTATTGGTCTCTGGCCAATGTCCCATCTTTTCCCCCGTGTTGTGATCCTATGGCTCTTTGTCCCATTATCTTATAGCATTGCATCGTTTTTTGCTTCTTTTATTTTGGGCAGGTGGGAAATCGTATACATTGCGCAGATGAAGCCTCTCATTGTCCCTATCCTAAGCGAGGTAGAGTAGACACCAATGCAGTGGCTGCTCTTTGTGTATCTTCTTCAAACAAATCGATTTGTAATTTTGCATGATTCAGTAAAGAACCAAATCTTGTGTTTCTTTGATTTCGCAAAGAGAATGTGCAACTCAAAAGAAGTTTTTGTGTTTGTGTTTGTGTTTGTTTGTGTTTGAATGGGTTATCCCATTATTTGGATTTGTATCATTTGTCTACATTGATGAGTAATTGTTTCTAATGTAAAGTTTAAGGTCCTGGGAAATATTAGAGTTGAATTTTGCCAAAACACATAAAAAATTTAGCCTAATTCTTTTAATGAGAATGCAAATTTGTTTCTAATGCAAATATTTTACAAACATACAATAAAAAGATTTAAGTGAAATTTACTCCAACTAATATTAATCTTTATTAGAATTACTAGTTTAGTATCCTTCACTAAAAGTTTACTAAGTTAGTATTATGAGTATGTAAAAAGACTAAATTGCCACTATGACTAAACTAAAAATTAAAAACTAAAAAATTAAAATTTAAAATTAAAAACAAAAAATTAAAAATTAAAAATTTAAAACTAAAAACTAAAATTAACAATTAAAAACTAAAAATTTAAATTTAAAATTTTAAAATTAAAAATTAAAACTGAAAACTAAAAATTAAATATAAAAATTTAAAATATAAAACTAAAAATTAAACCAAAAACTAAAAATTAAAATTAAACTAAAAATTAAAAATTAAAAAAATAAAAACTAAAAATTAAAATTTAAAATTTAAAATATAAATTATAAAACTAATAAATAAAAAAATTTAAAATAAAAACTAAAAATTTAATTATAAATTAAAGATATTAAAGTCAATCATAATTGTTAATTATTTACTTTCCAAATGTGATCTTTTCAAATTAGTAAAACTTCCAAACTATCTTCCTAAAATAATGGTGGTTAGAAAAAGGAAAGAAATTAAAAAAAATTCGTTTAAAAAAAAATCTTATATACAGATATTCCAAAATTTCAACAATAATCAATAAATATTACAAAATATATAAAAAATTATAGACTTATTTCGTTGATTGCAGAAATTATTATTAATTCAAAACTCTTAGGGAATTAATTACTTTATAATTGTATGGGATTTTTTTCTTAAATGTAGTATTTTAAAATAATATACAAGTTTCCGTTTAAGAATAAGTCGAATTGGTATAATTACTTACCTAAAATCATGGCCGGTTCGAAAAAGGAAAGATTTTAGAAAAAATCAATTTAAAAATAATTAAAATCATATATGTATATATTCTGAAATTTCAAAAATAATAAGTTTAAAATATTTTCTTAATATTAAAATTTTATTTAACACATCAAATAAATTTGGAACTTATAAATTTATTTCGTAAACTTATTATGCTTAAAAAACAAAATTAAAATTCTTTATATTAAAAACTATATTAAAATAATACAACCTAAAATAAATAAAAATTGACCTACATAGGTTCATACAATATAATATTTTAAATTTTAAAAAGTCATTATTTGCAAGATAAATTATATTTTCAATTTTAAATTAATTTATAAAACTATTTAAGGAAACATAATAACAAATCCGCAATAAAAAAAAAGATGAGTAAAAATGTCACGTCATCAATTTAAAAAAATCTATACACACAAAAATTAAATCTGTAACACATCAACTAAATCTGTAACACTAGAATACTAGTTTTGTAAATTTTTTAAGCCTTTTGCCTGTGTTACAGAGTTTTTCAAAATCTGCAACACATACAAAAAATCTGTAACACTGGGAATAAAATCTGCATAAACAATCCGCAAAATCTTGAAAAAACTACAAAAACCAATAAAATCTTCAACACTAACGAAAAAATCTTCGAACTCAATTTTACAAAAACGAATAAATCCGCAAGTATACAAAAAAAACTGCAACACATGGAACAAATCTGTTACACTACGAACTAATTTAGTAACTAAAAAAATATATTTCCTTTGTCGCGGATTTATTTTAAATCTGCAACAAAGAAACAAATCTGCGACATTTGCATTTAAATCGGTAACATCATTTCCGTAATTACACAAACAAATCTGCAACCACAAAAATCTGCAACACGTGATTGCGGATTTAATTTCGCAGAGAAGGTGGCATTTTCGTAAATATTTGATTTTTTCGCTGACATGGAAAAAAAAATTAATGGCATTTCTGTAATTTTTTTTCCTTCCAAATGATGATAGGGGTACTTTAGACAATAAAATCTTGAGAAACAAGGCCAAAAGATTAATCCTACTCTAATAATAACTATACTTTTTCATACTAGATAAGTAATTTTCCCAAGATTTAAACTACAAACATAAACTCTAAAAGTCTAAACTCTATATTTCTAACCTTAAAACCTATATTCTATTAAAAAATTTAATATAGAGTATTGAAATATAGATTTAGGGTTTAGGGTATTGGAATATAGGGTTTAGGATATTGGAATATAAATTTAATTTGTTTAAGTCTTAGTTCTAAACATTAACCTCAAACTTAATCCCAAACCCTAAACATCTAAACCTTTAATTAATCATAAACACTAAATACTAAACCCCTAAACCTATATTCCAACATATAAACCCTAAACATATACTACAATGTGGTAATTCCTAAATATATAATACAAAATCCTAAACCTATATTCTAATTCAAAAACTTAATTATTAAATCATAGAAATTTATTTCTTTTTATTTATAATATAACTTATTGTCTCTTATCTTATATAGGGTATAAATAGGGTTTATGGTAATACTCTTATCTTATATAGTTTATAATAAAGTATAAATACAAAACAATTATTAAATTATGTTATAAATTCAACTAATATGAAATTTAAAGTCTCACAAAATAAATGTATATGGATTAGGATATTGGGGGTTAGTGAAATGTTTAGGGTTAGTGTTAGTTAGTGTGTAGACTTGTAATACATAGGGTTTAAGATTTTTATAATATAAATTATACTATAAATAAAAAATCTATCATTATCATTATAAATGTATTCAAATTTATAAGTACATATATTTAAATTAGTTAAAAACAAATAATTCATAAGCTTTAAAATATAAATTAAATAAAAATGAAGAACTAATGCCAAAAATAAAATAAATCTCCATAAAGCCAAAACCAATAGAAAAAAACTACTCAGATCATATATGTGGCACAATATCAACCATAGGATCATATTTTATTTTAAGGATCTTCTTTAGACAAAAAAATCATTTCAGGTTGTTAATAAAAAAAACATAAGTCGTCCTCTCTCTTTCGAATCTAGGGAGAAGCCATATCCGGCGAAACCTTCTTCAACCTCCAGTACCGGCGCCGACCAATCACTCATCGTCTCCCTGTCTCTTCTCCTTCACCACTCCTACTCCCACCTTTCTCTATCCTCTCAATCGAACTTCCAGGTAATTTCCCCTTTTTCCAAAGACATAATCGCCTCAATAATGGTTCTGTTAAGTTGAATAATCGCTAGAGCTCCTCAATCGTACTATATATACAACGCAACACAAATCGTACTATATATACAACGCCTCAATAATTTCCCCCTTTTCATTTGACGGCTCTCCCAATCCTCCTCACTCGGGTAAGTTCCAAATCTCTCTGTCTCTCTCCCATATTAACATCATCCGAAGAAAACCCAGGAGAATCGCTCAAGCCCTTTTGGTTTATTAGATTCTCGACTTTTGTTTCGAGTCTATGTCTCTCGAGGTCTTTTGCTTAATCATGATGTTCGTTTTCGTTTTCTTCTTCTGCAGTTTGGCTATGTCTCCGCGTGTTTGATCTGATACTGGGTTCTTCTCGCTTCCTGCTTCGTATCACTTCCATTTGAAACGGATGCAGTGGAAGTGAACGGAGGCATCATTGCGTCGGTGGTGAAGGAAGCAGATTGGCATAAGAAGCAAAGGACGTCGAGTGAAAGTGATTGGCTATGGAGAAGCTGTCATCATGCCTGGTCTCTTTGATGTGTAAGTTGATCTTAAACCATCAACGACTCGGTTCTTTTTAGTCTCTGCCATTATCCTAAACTCTTAGAACTTACTTCACCTGTTATAGTCCTTTTGTTCTGTGTTGTTGTGAAGGCATGCTCATCTTGATGATCCTGGAAGAAGTGAGTGGGAAGGGTTTCCTTCTGGAACAAAGGCTGCTGCTGCTGGTAATCAAATTTGTTTCTCTTACACGGGTGTTGGTATCGAAACATTTCAATTTCTTTCACAGAACTGTGCAGTGAGATGCTAGGACTGTTCTACTTGCAAGAGTGTTCTGTTTTGTCTCTTTGCCTACTTGCAAGAGTGTTCTGGAACAAAGGCTGCTGTCGCCCCCTTTATGTGTCCTTCAGGGATCAATGATTTCCCCATGACAAACATCACTCATATAAAGGTTTTGTTTTTTTGAGTCAATTATGCTCATTTCGCATGATTCAGGAATGATTACAATATATCGATGATTGGCTCTTGTAGACTGCTTGTTTCCTGCAGGAAGGGCTATCTGTATTAGCTAAGTACAGAAGACCATTGCTTGAACACGCAGAGATAGAAAAAGATTTAGAGATTGACAAAGGGGGCGACAATGATCCTCGTTCTTACTTGACTTATTTAAAAACCAGGCCAACTTCATGGTGAGTCCCTGCTGCATTCTTTCTCTCTATATAAGTTCTTACGAAATGGTCACTGTACCTAAAACAAATTTTTGTTCGAGCAATTAGGGAGGAGGGAGAAATCAGAAACTTATTATCGGTTACTGAGAACACAAGAATTGGTGGTTCTGCCGAAGGAGCACATGTTCATATTGTGCATTTGTCTGATGCCACTTCTTCCTTGGACTTGATAAAGGTACTTAGGAAGACTTTGAGCAGTTAATGCACTATCATTTAGATGTTCCTCATTGCTAAAACCGTAATGAATTTTTCTTAAATTTGGTTGAATATTGAAGGAAGCGAAAGGCAAAGGAGACAGTGTTACTGTTGAAACATGCCCGCATTACCTAGCTTTCTCAGCCGAAGATATTCCAGAAGGCGACACTGGTTTCAAATGCTCCCCGCCTATACGAGAATCCTCCATGGGTAAAGCTTCCTTCTAATGCAATGAGATCATACTTAAGACATTACAACTATTAAGTTTATGTTTTCAGTTGAACTTGTGTTTATGTTTGTTGGTATATTTGAGTATGTATTTCTTGTTTGTGGATGCACTACAAGAAATTTGAGTATATATAGCAATAGAATATAGCGTTTCAACATAGTCTGCTATAGTAAATACGAACCTTTTTTATTATAGCGTTTTCAAAAAAAAAAACGCTATGTATAGGTTTTCTTAATTTTTATTTTGGTTACGCTTTTGGGTAACTTTGTTTACATAGCACTTTTATCCTCGAAAACGCTATGCATTCTTTTGGCGGAGAAAACTAAAAATTACCCGCTACTTAGACAAATTTTGGCTCTCTTTTTTCGCTTTATCCTTTTGGGTAACTTTGTTTACATAGCACTTTTATACTCGAAAACGTTATGCATTCTTTTGGCGGAGAAAACTAAAAATTGCCCGCTACGTAGACAAAAATGAGCGCCCAAAGAAACAAAAATCACAGCGGTTGAAAATAAAATGCTATAACAAAGAAGATGCGTACAAATTAAGACATAACAGATTTAAAACGCTATAAAATTTTATAAAACGCTATGTATAACTGACGCTGGAAAATGAGCGCCCAAAGGTTCTACTTCCCTCCCTTGTTTTTTAGCTTCCCTCTCTCTACTTTTTGTTCCCTCCAATTTTTTTTTAGTTTTCTTCTCTCTACTTTGTTCCCTCCAACTTTTTTTTTTCTTTAACAAAATAAGATTTTTGTTTTTCCCTTTAATATTAACAATTTTTTTTTAATATTTTTATATAAATTAATGAGTGTTTAATTATATACAAATGTAAAAAAAATTGAAAAAATTTATAATTATTTTTTAAATCTTAATCTAAACTTAAACTCTAAAACCTTAACTCTATACCCTAAACACAAACCCTAAACCCTAAACATTTAATCTTAATCATAAACACTATATTTTAAACTCTAAAACCTTAACTCTATACCCTAAACCCTAAAGTTTTAATCTTTAATCATAAACACTACATTTTAAAACTCTAAAATATTAACTGCATACCCTAAACACAAACCCTAAACCCTAAACATTTAATCTTATATCATAAACACTATATTTTAAACTCTAAACTTTAAATCTATACCCTAAACCCCAAAGTTTTAATCTTTAATCATAAACATTACATTTTAAAACTCTAAAATATTAACTCTATACCCTAAACACAAACCCTAAACCCTAAACATTTAATCTTATATCATAAACACTATATTTTAAACTCTAAACTTTAAATCTATACCCTAAACCCCAAAGTTTTAATCTTTAATCATAAACACTACATTTTAAAACTCTAAATTCTTAACTCTATACCCTAAACACAAACCCTAAACCCAAATCTTTATTCTTTAATCATAAACACTACATTTTTAAACTCCAAAACCTTAACTCTATACCCTAAACCCTTAAGTTTTAATCTTTAATCATAAACACTACATTTTAAAACTCTAAAATCTTAACTCTATACCCTAAACACAAACCCTACACCCTAAACATTTAATATTTAATCATAAACACTATATTTTAAACTCTAAAACCTTAACTCTATACCCTAAACCCTAAAGTTTTAATCTTTAATCATAAACACTACATTTTAAAATTCTAAAATCTTAACTCTATACCCTAAACACAAACCCTAAACCCTAAACATTTAATCTTTAATCATAAACACTATATTTTAAACTCTAAAACCTTAACTCTAAATCATTATCTAACCATTTTTACTAATTTTAAATAATTACTCTATTTATTATATATTTAATATTCCTAAACGAATTCTATTGGTTAATTTGGGTTCACATGGATCACAAACCAGATCTGTTTTCACACCGTTAGATCCATTTCATTAAATCTTGACCCTTGATTAAATGAATACCCTAAACTTTACAACTCTCAAATAACAAAAAGATTGAGCCGTAATCATAAACACTCCCAAATAACTCTTCGTCTTCTTCTGTCTCTTCCAATCTTGTGCTCTTCCTCTCTTCCCCTCTTCGTCTTCATCTTCTATTCTTCTTCTAATTCTTCTCTTCGTCTTTTCTCTCTCTCTCTCTCTCTCTTGACTCGTGAATCGCCGGATCCGGCGAAAGCTCTCCTGTAAAAATCGAAGACGAAGATCCGGTGAACGTCTCCGTCATTAAATCCGGCGATACTCCACGCTCGAACCACCACTCCTCTGCCTGCGCTTCGATATACACCGGACCTTCATCGGATCTTCTCGGCTTCACCACTCCTTCTGGTGAAGAAACAAGTGACCATGCTCGTCACCGACGAGAGAGAGAGAAGAGGAAGACGGTGGTGCTGCGTGGCCTTCTCACCGGAGCTGTCACCGTTGAAGACGGCGATGGTCACGGGGAAGAAACAAGTGTCCATGCTCGTCACCGACGAGAGAGAGAGAAGAGGAAGACGGTGGTGCTGCGTGGCCTTCTCACCGGAGCAGCCACGGTGAAGACGGCGATGGTCACGGCGATGGTCACGAGGATGGTCGGGGCTTCCTAATTTCTTTTTCTTTGTTAAGTATAATTATTTATTTTTTAATTGTAAAGTTAATTATTTTGTTAAAATAATGTTTAAGTATTCTTCCTCCTTATGATCTGTACACTTAATCAAGTGATAATATTTGAGTTAAAATAATGTAATTGTATTGTATTTTCTGGAAAAATGTAGTTGTATATTCAATTTTAATTTAATTAATTATTTATATAATTTTTTTAATTTTTTTTGTAATACCATAGCGTTTAATAGACATAGCGTTTAAGTCATAACAGATTTAAAACGCTATAAAAGATATATATGAAATATACAATGACGGAAATAAAACGCTATTACATTATTTATTATTGCATTAACATAAGCGCTGTTTTAAATATTACAATAATAGCATAATGAAAAACTGCTATGTAAAGTGTCTAACCTATTATAACGGCCGCAGATAGAGCGTTTAACAAACCGCTATGATAGTAATAAATAGCGTTTTTCGGACGCTATATATACTCAAATTTCTTGTAGTGATGTTTATGTTTAAGTTCTAGAAATTTGAATTGTTTGTATATGTTTATAAATTCTAAATATATTTATGCAATTCTAATTGATTTTAAAATAATAATTTAAAACCAGAATTCAAAATATAATTATATAATAAAAATTCATAGCTCCAATTAATATTAAATATGACAAAATATAAAAGTGTTTATAAAATATACAACAGCCATAAAGATTGGTCATTATAAATAATAATACAACAACAACAAAAATGCTAGGATAAAGTATAATACAACCCTAAAATATTGCCACCACAATATATATTATTGCACGAATAATATGCTGCATTAATTTATAAAATGGCGATAAACCAATGCTACTGAAAACTATATAAACACATCAAAATTAGCGCTATCGTAGACAGATATATGAAAGCATGTCAAATTAGTGCTATCATAGATGACTGACCTAAGATGGCAGCGGCAAACATGGAACAAATCTGTTACACTACGAACTAATTTAGTAATTAAAAAATATATTTCCTTTGTCGCGGATTTATTTTAAATCTGCAACAAAGAAACAAATCTGCGACACTTGCATTTAAATCGGTAACATCATTTCCGTAATTACACAAACAAATCTGCAACCACAAAAATCTGCAACACGTGATTGCGGATTTAATTTCGCAGAGAAGGTGGCATTTTCGTAAATATTTGATTTTTTCGCTGACATGGAAAAAAAAATTAATGGCATTTCTGTAATTTTTTTTTCCTTCCAAATGATGATAGGGGTACTTTAGACAATAAAATCTTGAGAAACAAGGCCAAAAGATTAATCCTACTCTAATAATAACTATACTTTTTCATACTAGATAAGTAATTTTCCCAAGATTTAAACTACAAACATAAACTCTAAAAGTCTAAACTCTATATTTCTAACCTTAAAACCTATATTCTATTAAAAAATTTAATATAGAGTATTGAAATATAGATTTAGGGTTTAGGGTATTGGAATATAGGGTTTAGGATATTGGAATATAAATTTAATTTGTTTAAGTCTTAGTTCTAAACATTAACCTCAAACTTAATCCCAAACCCTAAACATCTAAACCTTTAATTAATCATAAACACTAAATACTAAACCCCTAAACCTATATTCCAACATATAAACCCTAAACATATACTACAATGTGGTAATTCCTAAATATATAATACAAAATCCTAAACCTATATTCTAATTCAAAAACTTAATTATTAAATCATAGAAATTTATTTCTTTTTATTTATAATATAACTTATTGTCTCTTATCTTATATAGGGTATAAATAGGGTTTATGGTAATACTCTTATCTTATATAGTTTATAATAAAGTATAAATACAAAACAATTATTAAATTATGTTATAAATTCAACTAATATGAAATTTAAAGTCTCACAAAATAAATGTATATGGATTAGGATATTGGGGGTTAGTGAAATGTTTAGGGTTAGTGTTAGTTAGTGTGTAGACTTGTAATACATAGGGTTTAAGATTTTTATAATATAAATTATACTATAAATAAAAAATCTATCATTATCATTATAAATGTATTCAAATTTATAAGTACATATATTTAAATTAGTTAAAAACAAATAATTCATAAGCTTTAAAATATAAATTAAATAAAAATGAAGAACTAATGCCAAAAATAAAATAAATCTCCATAAAGCCAAAACCAATAGAAAAAAACTAATCAGATCATATATGTGGCACAATATCAACCATAGGATCATATTTTATTTTAAGGATCTTCTTTAGACAAAAAAATCATTTCAGGTTGTTAATAAAAAAAACATAAGTCGTCCTCTCTCTTTCGAATCTAGGGAGAAGCCATATCCGGCGAAACCTTCTTCAACCTCCAGTACCGGCGCCGACCAATCACTCATCGTCTCCCTGTCTCTTCTCCTTCACCACTCCTACTCCCACCTTTCTCTATCCTCTCAATCGAACTTCCAGGTAATTTCCCCTTTTTCCAAAGACATAATCGCCTCAATAATGGTTCTGTTAAGTTGAATAATCGCTAGAGCTCCTCAATCGTACTATATATACAACGCAACACAAATTGTACTATATATACAACGCCTCAATAATTTCCCCCTTTTCATTTGACGGCTCTCCCAATCCTCCTCACTCGGGTAAGTTCCAAATCTCTCTGTCTCTCTCCCATATTAACATCATCCGAAGAAAACCCAGGAGAATCGCTCAAGCCCTTTTGGTTTATTAGATTCTCGACTTTTGTTTCGAGTCTATGTCTCTCGAGGTCTTTTGCTTAATCATGATGTTCGTTTTCGTTTTCTTCTTCTGCAGTTTGGCTATGTCTCCGCGTGTTTGATCTGATACTGGGTTCTTCTCGCTTCCTGCTTCGTATCACTTCCATTTGAAACGGATGCAGTGGAAGTGAACGGAGGCATCATTGCGTCGGTGGTGAAGGAAGCAGATTGGCATAAGAAGCAAAGGACGTCGAGTGAAAGTGATTGGCTATGGAGAAGCTGTCATCATGCCTGGTCTCTTTGATGTGTAAGTTGATCTTAAACCATCAACGACTCGGTTCTTTTTAGTCTCTGCCATTATCCTAAACTCTTAGAACTTACTTCACCTGTTATAGTCCTTTTGTTCTGTGTTGTTGTGAAGGCATGCTCATCTTGATGATCCTGGAAGAAGTGAGTGGGAAGGGTTTCCTTCTGGAACAAAGGCTGCTGCTGCTGGTAATCAAATTTGTTTCTCTTACACGGGTGTTGGTATCGAAACATTTCAATTTCTTTCACAGAACTGTGCAGTGAGATGCTAGGACTGTTCTACTTGCAAGAGTGTTCTGTTTTGTCTCTTTGCCTACTTGCAAGAGTGTTCTGGAACAAAGGCTGCTGTCGCCCCCTTTATGTGTCCTTCAGGGATCAATGATTTCCCCATGACAAACATCACTCATATAAAGGTTTTGTTTTTTTGAGTCAATTATGCTCATTTCGCATGATTCAGGAATGATTACAATATATCGATGATTGGCTCTTGTAGACTGCTTGTTTCCTGCAGGAAGGGCTATCTGTATTAGCTAAGTACAGAAGACCATTGCTTGAACACGCAGAGATAGAAAAAGATTTAGAGATTGACAAAGGGGGCGACAATGATCCTCGTTCTTACTTGACTTATTTAAAAACCAGGCCAACTTCATGGTGAGTCCCTGCTGCATTCTTTCTCTCTATATAAGTTCTTACGAAATGGTCACTGTACCTAAAACAAATTTTTGTTCGAGCAATTAGGGAGGAGGGAGAAATCAGAAACTTATTATCGGTTACTGAGAACACAAGAATTGGTGGTTCTGCCGAAGGAGCACATGTTCATATTGTGCATTTGTCTGATGCCACTTCTTCCTTGGACTTGATAAAGGTACTTAGGAAGACTTTGAGCAGTTAATGCACTATCATTTAGATGTTCCTCATTGCTAAAACCGTAATGAATTTTTCTTAAATTTGGTTGAATATTGAAGGAAGCGAAAGGCAAAGGAGACAGTGTTACTGTTGAAACATGCCCGCATTACCTAGCTTTCTCAGCCGAAGATATTCCAGAAGGCGACACTGGTTTCAAATGCTCCCCGCCTATACGAGAATCCTCCATGGGTAAAGCTTCCTTCTAATGCAATGAGATCATACTTAAGACATTACAACTATTAAGTTTATGTTTTCAGTTGAACTTGTGTTTATGTTTGTTGGTATATTTGAGTATGTATTTCTTGTTTGTGGATGCACTACAAGAAATTTGAGTATATATAGCAATAGAATATAGCGTTTCAACATAGTCTGCTATAGTAAATACGAACCTTTTTTATTATAGCGTTTTCAAAAAAAAAAACGCTATGTATAGGTTTTCTTAATTTTTATTTTGGTTACGCTTTTGGGTAACTTTGTTTACATAGCACTTTTATCCTCGAAAACGCTATGCATTCTTTTGGCGGAGAAAACTAAAAATTACCCGCTACTTAGACAAATTTTGGCTCTCTTTTTTCGCTTTATCCTTTTGGGTAACTTTGTTTACATAGCACTTTTATACTCGAAAACGTTATGCATTCTTTTGGCGGAGAAAACTAAAAATTGCCCGCTACGTAGACAAAAATGAGCGCCCAAAGAAACAAAAATCACAGCGGTTGAAAATAAAATGCTATAACAAAGAAGATGCGTACAAATTAAGACATAACAGATTTAAAACGCTATAAAATTTTATAAAACGCTATGTATAACTGACGCTGGAAAATGAGCGCCCAAAGGTTCTACTTCCCTCCCTTGTTTTTTAGCTTCCCTCTCTCTACTTTTTGTTCCCTCCAATTTTTTTTTAGTTTTCTTCTCTCTACTTTGTTCCCTCCAACTTTTTTTTTTCTTTAACAAAATAAGATTTTTGTTTTTCCCTTTAATATTAACAAAATTTTTTTAATATTTTTATATAAATTAATGAGTGTTTAATTATATACAAATGTAAAAAAAATTGAAAAAATTTATAATTATTTTTTAAATCTTAATCTAAACTTAAACTCTAAAACCTTAACTCTATACCCTAAACACAAACCCTAAACCATAAACTTTTAATCTTAATCATAAACACTATATTTTAAACTCTAAAACCTTAACTCTATACCCTAAACCCTAAAGTTTTAATCTTTAATCATAAACACTACATTTTAAAACTCTAAAATATTAACTGCATACCCTAAACACAAACCCTAAACCCTAAACATTTAATCTTATATCATAAACACTATATTTTAAACTCTAAACTTTAAATCTATACCCTAAACCCCAAAGTTTTAATCTTTAATCATAAACATTACATTTTAAAACTCTAAAATATTAACTCTATACCCTAAACACAAACCCTAAACCCTAAACATTTAATCTTATATCATAAACACTATATTTTAAACTCTAAACTTTAAATCTATACCCTAAACCCCAAAGTTTTAATCTTTAATCATAAACACTACATTTTAAAACTCTAAAATCTTAACTCTATACCCTAAACACAAACCCTAAACCCAAATCTTTATTCTTTAATCATAAACACTACATTTTTAAACTCCAAAACCTTAACTCTATACCCTAAACCCTTAAGTTTTAATCTTTAATCATAAACACTACATTTTAAAACTCTAAAATCTTAACTCTATACCCTAAACACAAACCCTACACCCTAAACATTTAATATTTAATCATAAACACTATATTTTAAACTCTAAAACCTTAACTCTATACCCTAAACCCTAAAGTTTTAATCTTTAATCATAAACACTACATTTTAAAATTCTAAAATCTTAACTCTATACCCTAAACACAAACCCTAAACCCTAAACATTTAATCTTTAATCATAAACACTATATTTTAAACTCTAAAACCTTAACTCTAAATCATTATCTAACCATTTTTACTAATTTTAAATAATTACTCTATTTATTATATATTTAATATTCCTAAACGAATTCTATTGGTTAATTTGGGTTCACATGGATCACAAACCAGATCTGTTTTCACACCGTTAGATCCATTTCATTAAATCTTGACCCTTGATTAAATGAATACCCTAAACTTTACAACTCTCAAATAACAAAAAGATTGAGCCGTAATCATAAACACTCCCAAATAACTCTTCGTCTTCTTCTGTCTCTTCCAATCTTGTGCTCTTCCTCTCTTCCCCTCTTCGTCTTCATCTTCTATTCTTCTTCTAATTCTTCTCTTCGTCTTCTCTCTCTCTCTCTCTCTCTCTCTCTCTCTCTCTCTCTCTCTCTCTCTCTCTTGACTCATGAATCGCCGGATCCGGCGAAAGCTCTCCTGTAAAAATCGAAGACGAAGATCCGGTGAACGTCTCCGTCATTAAATCCGGCGATACTCCACGCTCGAACCACCACTCCTCTGCCTGCGCTTCGATATACACCGGACCTTCATCGGATCTTCTCGGCTTCACCACTCCTTCTGGTGAAGAAACAAGTGACCATGCTCGTCACCGACGAGAGAGAGAGAAGAGGAAGACGGTGGTGCTGCGTGGCCTTCTCACCGGAGCTGTCACCGTTGAAGACGGCGATGGTCACGGGGAAGAAACAAGTGTCCATGCTCGTCACCGACGAGAGAGAGAGAAGAGGAAGACGGTGGTGCTGCGTGGCCTTCTCACCGGAGCAGCCACGGTGAAGACGGCGATGGTCACGGCGATGGTCACGAGGATGGTCGGGGCTTCCTAATTTCTTTTTCTTTGTTAAGTATAATTATTTATTTTTTAATTGTAAAGTTAATTATTTTGTTAAAATAATGTTTAAGTATTCTTCCTCCTTATGATATGTACACTTAATCAAGTGATAATATTTGAGTTAAAATAATGTAATTGTATTGTATTTTCTGGAAAAATGTAGTTGTATATTCAATTTTAATTTAATTAATTATTTATATAATTTTTTTAATTTTTTTTTGTAATACCATAGCGTTTAATAGACATAGCGTTTAAGTCATAACAGATTTAAAACGCTATAAAAGATATATATGAAATATACAATGACGGAAATAAAATGCTATTACATTATTTATTATTGCATTAACATAAGCGCTGTTTTAAATATTACAATAATAGCATAATGAAAAACCGCTATGTAAAGTGTCTAACCTATTATAACGGCCGCAGATAGAGCGTTTAACAAACCGCTATGATAGTAATAAATAGCGTTTTTCGGACGCTATATATACTCAAATTTCTTGTAGTGATGTTTATGTTTAAGTTCTGAAATTTGAATTGTTTGTATATGTTTATAAATTCTAAATATATTTATGCAATTCTAATTGATTTTAAAATAATAATTTAAAACCAGAATTCAAAATATAATTATATAATAAAAATTCATAGCTCCAATTAATATTAAATATGACAAAATATAAAAGTGTTTATAAAATATACAACAGCCATAAAGATTGGTCATTATAAATAATAATACAACAACAACAAAAATGCTAGGATAAAGTATAATACAACCCTAAAATATTGCCACCACAATATATATTATTGCACGAATAATATGCTGCATTAATTTATAAAATGGCGATAAACCAATGCTACTGAAAACTATATAAACACATCAAAATTAGCGCTATCGTAGACAGATATATGAAAGCATGTCAAATTAGTGCTATCATAGATGACTGACCTAAGATGGCAGCGGCAAACATGGAACAAATCTGTTACACTACGAACTAATTTAGTAATTAAAAAAATATATTTCCTTTGTCGCGGATTTATTTTAAATCTGCAACAAAGAAACAAATCTGCGACACTTGCATTTAAATCGGTAACATCATTTCCGTAATTACACAAACAAATCTGCAACCACAAAAATCTGCAACACGTGATTGCGGATTTAATTTCGCAGAGAAGGTGGCATTTTCGTAAATATTTGATTTTTTCGCTGACATGGAAAAAAAAATTAATGGCATTTCTGTAATTTTTTTTCCTTCCAAATGATGATAGGGGTACTTTAGACAATAAAATCTTGAGAAACAAGGCCAAAAGATTAATCCTACTCTAATAATAACTATACTTTTTCATACTAGATAAGTAATTTTCCCAAGATTTAAACTACAAACATAAACTCTAAAAGTCTAAACTCTATATTTCTAACCTTAAAACCTATATTCTATTAAAAATTTAATATAGAGTATTGAAATATAGATTTAGGGTTTAGGGTATTGGAATATAGGGTTTAGGATATTGGAATATAAATTTAATTTGTTTAAGTCTTAGTTCTAAACATTAACCTCAAACTTAATCCCAAACCCTAAACATCTAAACCTTTAATTAATCATAAACACTAAATACTAAACCCCTAAACCTATATTCCAACATATAAACCCTAAACATATACTACAATGTGGTAATTCCTAAATATATAATACAAAATCCTAAACCTATATTCTAATTCAAAAACTTAATTATTAAATCATAGAAATTTATTTCTTTTTATTTATAATATAACTTATTGTCTCTTATCTTATATAGGGTATAAATAGGGTTTATGGTAATACTCTTATCTTATATAGTTTATAATAAAGTATAAATACAAAACAATTATTAAATTATGTTATAAATTCAACTAATATGAAATTTAAAGTCTCACAAAATAAATGTATATGGATTAGGATATTGGGGGTTAGTGAAATGTTTAGGGTTAGTGTTAGTTAGTGTGTAGACTTGTAATACATAGGGTTTAAGATTTTTATAATATAAATTATACTATAAATAAAAAATCTATCATTATCATTATAAATGTATTCAAATTTATAAGTACATACATTTAAATTAGTTAAAAACAAATAATTCATAAGCTTTAAAATATAAATTAAATAAAAATGAAGAACTAATGCCAAAAATAAAATAAATCTCCATAAAGCCAAAACCAATAGAAAAAAACTACTCAGATCATATATGTGGCACAATATCAACCATAGGATCATATTTTATTTTAAGGATCTTCTTTAGACAAAAAAATCATTTCAGGTTGTTAATAAAAAAAACATAAGTCGTCCTCTCTCTTTCGAATCTAGGGAGAAGCCATATCCGGCGAAACCTTCTTCAACCTCCAGTACCGGCGCCGACCAATCACTCATCGTCTCCCTGTCTCTTCTCCTTCACCACTCCTACTCCCACCTTTCTCTATCCTCTCAATCGAACTTCCAGGTAATTTCCCCTTTTTCCAAAGACATAATCGCCTCAATAATGGTTCTGTTAAGTTGAATAATCGCTAGAGCTCCTCAATCGTACTATATATACAACGCAACACAAATCGTACTATATATACAACGCCTCAATAATTTCCCCCTTTTCATTTGACGGCTCTCCCAATCCTCCTCACTCGGGTAAGTTCCAAATCTCTCTGTCTCTCTCCCATATTAACATCATCCGAAGAAAACCCAGGAGAATCGCTCAAGCCCTTTTGGTTTATTAGATTCTCGACTTTTGTTTCGAGTCTATGTCTCTCGAGGTCTTTTGCTTAATCATGATGTTCGTTTTCGTTTTCTTCTTCTGCAGTTTGGCTATGTCTCCGCGTGTTTGATCTGATACTGGGTTCTTCTCGCTTCCTGCTTCGTATCACTTCCATTTGAAACGGATGCAGTGGAAGTGAACGGAGGCATCATTGCGTCGGTGGTGAAGGAAGCAGATTGGCATAAGAAGCAAAGGACGTCGAGTGAAAGTGATTGGCTATGGAGAAGCTGTCATCATGCCTGGTCTCTTTGATGTGTAAGTTGATCTTAAACCATCAACGACTCGGTTCTTTTTAGTCTCTGCCATTATCCTAAACTCTTAGAACTTACTTCACCTGTTATAGTCCTTTTGTTCTGTGTTGTTGTGAAGGCATGCTCATCTTGATGATCCTGGAAGAAGTGAGTGGGAAGGGTTTCCTTCTGGAACAAAGGCTGCTGCTGCTGGTAATCAAATTTGTTTCTCTTACACGGGTGTTGGTATCGAAACATTTCAATTTCTTTCACAGAACTGTGCAGTGAGATGCTAGGACTGTTCTACTTGCAAGAGTGTTCTGTTTTGTCTCTTTGCCTACTTGCAAGAGTGTTCTGGAACAAAGGCTGCTGTCGCCCCCTTTATGTGTCCTTCAGGGATCAATGATTTCCCCATGACAAACATCACTCATATAAAGGTTTTGTTTTTTTGAGTCAATTATGCTCATTTCGCATGATTCAGGAATGATTACAATATATCGATGATTGGCTCTTGTAGACTGCTTGTTTCCTGCAGGAAGGGCTATCTGTATTAGCTAAGTACAGAAGACCATTGCTTGAACACGCAGAGATAGAAAAAGATTTAGAGATTGACAAAGGGGGCGACAATGATCCTCGTTCTTACTTGACTTATTTAAAAACCAGGCCAACTTCATGGTGAGTCCCTGCTGCATTCTTTCTCTCTATATAAGTTCTTACGAAATGGTCACTGTACCTAAAACAAATTTTTGTTCGAGCAATTAGGGAGGAGGGAGAAATCAGAAACTTATTATCGGTTACTGAGAACACAAGAATTGGTGGTTCTGCCGAAGGAGCACATGTTCATATTGTGCATTTGTCTGATGCCACTTCTTCCTTGGACTTGATAAAGGTACTTAGGAAGACTTTGAGCAGTTAATGCACTATCATTTAGATGTTCCTCATTGCTAAAACCGTAATGAATTTTTCTTAAATTTGGTTGAATATTGAAGGAAGCGAAAGGCAAAGGAGACAGTGTTACTGTTGAAACATGCCCGCATTACCTAGCTTTCTCAGCCGAAGATATTCCAGAAGGCGACACTGGTTTCAAATGCTCCCCGCCTATACGAGAATCCTCCATGGGTAAAGCTTCCTTCTAATGCAATGGGATCATACTTAAGACATTACAACTATTAAGTTTATGTTTTCAGTTGAACTTGTGTTTATGTTTGTTGGTATACTTGAGTATGTATTTCTTGTTTGTGGATGCACTACAAGAAATTTGAGTATATATAGCAATAGAATATAGCGTTTCAACATAGTCTGCTATAGTAAATACGAACCTTTTTTATTATAGCGTTTTCAAAAAAAAAAACGCTATGTATAGGTTTTCTTAATTTTTATTTTGGTTACGCTTTTGGGTAACTTTGTTTACATAGCATTTTTATCCTCGAAAACGCTATGCATTCTTTTGGCGGAGAAAACTAAAAATTACCCGCTACTTAGACAAATTTTGGCTCTCTTTTTTCGCTTTATCCTTTTGGGTAACTTTGTTTACATAGCACTTTTAATTGTAAAGTTAATTATTTTGTTAAAATAATGTTTAAGTATTCTTCCTCCTTATGATCTGTACACTTAATCAAGTGATAATATTTGAGTTAAAATAATGTAATTGTATTGTATTTTCTGGAAAAATGTAGTTGTATATTCAATTTTAATTTAATTAATTATTTATATAATTTTTTTAATTTTTTTTTGTAATACCATAGCGTTTAATAGACATAGCGTTTAAGTCATAACAGATTTAAAACGCTATAAAAGATATATATGAAATATACAATGACGGAAATAAAACGCTATTACATTATTTATTATTGCATTAACATAAGCGCTGTTTTAAATATTACAATAATAGCATAATGAAAAACCGCTATGTAAAGTGTCTAACCTATTATAACGGCCGCAGATAGAGCGTTTAACAAACCGCTATGATAGTAATAAATAGCGTTTTTCGGACGCTATATATACTCAAATTTCTTGTAGTGATGTTTATGTTTAAGTTCTAGAAATTTGAATTGTTTGTATATGTTTATAAATTCTAAATATATTTATGCAATTCTAATTGATTTTAAAATAATAATTTAAAACCAGAATTCAAAATATAATTATATAATAAAAATTCATAGCTCCAATTAATATTAAATATGACAAAATATAAAAGTGTTTATAAAATATACAACAACCATAAAGATTGGTCATTATAAATAATAATACAACAACAACAAAAATGCTAGGATAAAGTATAATACAACCCTAAAATATTGCCACCACAATATATATTATTGCACGAATAATATGCTGCATTAATTTATAAAATGGCGATAAACCAATGCTACTGAAAACTATATAAACACATCAAATTAGTGCTATCATAGATGACTGACCTAAGATGGCAGCGGCAAACATAGCGTTTATGGAAACGCTACCATAGACATATGATAGCGTTTTCGGGTGCTATCAATACCCATATTTCTTGTAGTAGAATTTTGTATTACCGCCTACCGTTTTCTATCTCTAGGCACGGTTCTCACTTTGGACTGAATATCAACTAGCATATTTGTTAACTAAGGCACTTGATCGACAACATTTTGAGCATCTAGTGTCTAAGTTTAAGTTATGTGTTTTAAGTGCTCCAACTTAAGGAGTATTGGGTCAGAATGTTATTCACGTTAGTGTCTATAATACTAAGGTTTTCGCTACAAGAAAACACGCCCATCACCGACGGATTTAATTTTGTCGAAAATTTCCGACGAAAAACCGTCGGATTCTTGTGCGTAATATATCTGTCGGGTTCGTCGGTAATTTTTGACGGATAATTCCGACGAAAAACCGACCGATTCTTGTCAGTAATATATCCGCCGGGTTTTCGTCGGTAATTTCTGACAGATTCTCTACCCGTTGGAACTTACCGACGGATTCTCTATCCATCGGAACTTACCGATATATTATCGTCGGAATCAGATATCCGTCGGTCCAATGTAACTATTAATAGATATATTAATGTAGCCGTTGAGGTATCCGTTGGGCTGACCATACCAATAGATTACTGATGGATAACGGCTATATTCGTCGGTTTTCCGTCTGCTAATCGTCTACAAATATTAAGCGGTTCCTCACTTCTTCTCCACACCAATATATCTCTCTCTCTCTCTTTCTCTCTCTCTCTCACACACACACACACACACACACACACTCTAATATATTGATTACAAAAATGTCTTCTTCGAAATATACAGATCGTGGATGGACGGTCCGAGGGTGGATCCGACGACAAACTTATTGTACACCAAATATGCACTTGGTATTATGGAACTCATGACTGTAGCATGTCGTTATCCACATACGCAGAAAACCGGTAAGTTAAAATGTCCATGTACTCAGTGTCGGAATGTTAAAATGCTATGATTGAGGAAGTATGGCATCACTTGTATTCATCGGGGTTTATGGCGGGTTATAAGATTTGCTATCTTCATGGAGAAACACCTTATGATAGTACTAGTATTAGAGAACCTTATGGTGGTTCTAGCGAACCTTATAGTGCGGAAGTAGATTTTGGTGTAGGTACCGTTCAGATGATTAATGATGCATATGAAGAAAATATTGAGGAAGTAGGTGAATATCAAATTCCTAGGGTAGAGGAACCAAATTTAAAAGCTAGGGGATTTTTTGATATGTTAGATGCAGCAAGGATGCCACTTTATGGAGGTTGCATTGAGGGTCACTCACCATTATCATCTGCTACTAGATTAATGGGCATAAAGGCGAACTACAATTTTGCGGAGGAATGTGTGGATGCGATTTGCGATTTTATGAAAGATATTCTACCTGAAGATAATCTTGCGCCCTGTTCATACGACGAGGTCAGGAAATTTTTCTAAGGGCTTGGATTGCCGTGTGAGATGATAGGTGTGTGCATCGAATACTATATTGTATATTCGTGAGAAGATGAAAACCGTCTACAATGTAAATTTTATGGGAAACCGCGCTATCAGGACACAAGGAGAAGAATTAAATTTCTATTCAAAAGGATGTGGTATTTGTCGTTAACCAATAGGTTGAAGCGGTTATACCAATCTGAACGCACCGCTGGGAAAATGAGAAGGAATGCGGGCATAGAAGAGAAGAAGAGATTTCACATCCTTCAGATGTTGAGGCGTGGCGACATTTTCAAAGAGTATATCCGGATTTTTCTTATGAGCCACGTAACGTGTACTTCAGATTATGTGCATATTTTTAAACCCATTTGGAAGGCATGTGAGACAATATTCGTTATGGCATGTGATTTTGACTCCTTGTAACCTACCACCATCTATGTGCATGCGTCGTGAGTTTCTTTTCCTCTCCGTACTTGTTCTAATACCAAAGCATCCAAAAATGGCATTGATATATGAGTTGCAAGTGTAATGGGATCCCGTGTCAAAGCATATGATGTTTCGTGCAAGAAAGATTTTCATATGCAGGTTGTACTAGTGTGGACCATTAACGATTTTTCGACTTATGGTATGTTATCTGGATGAACAATGCATGGGAGACTTGCATGTCCTTATTGTCAAGAACAGACTGATGCATTCCAGTTGAAGAACGGACGCAAATCATGTTGATTTGATTGTCACAGGAGATTTCTACCCGCGGATCACCCATATCGTCGAAACACCAAACTTTTTATAAGGAATAAAAGGTGTTTGATGATCCACCCAAGGAGATAGTGGCTCAGTTACTTTGGGACTCATGGAAACCTTTGGTGCGCAAATGAATCCTGATTGCGGTGGAAATGGATACATAAATGTTGATGGAGCTGGTTTTTCCAACTACTGGCACAAGCAAAACATTTTCTGGGATTTTCCATATTGGAACGACCAACTACTAAGGCATAATCTTGATGTCATGGACGTTGAGAAGAATTTTTTTTTGCTAACATCATGGACACTGTTTTGAATGTGCAAGGGAAGACAAAAGACAATTTGAAGTCTATGTTTGATTTGCCAGAAGTTTGTTCTCGGAGTGAGCTTCATGTTCAGAAGAACGAGAAATGTCCAATTCGAGTGTATTGGTTATACGAGCTTTCGAAGGAAGAATTGTTTGATTGGATTATGTGACGAGTTAAATTCTCTGACGTTTACTCTTCAAACTTGCCTAACTGTGTTGACACTGGGGAAGGGAAGTTTATCGGAATGAAGAGCCATGATTTTCATGTTGTGATGCAGTGACTTCTACCATTTGCATTTGCTCATCTTCTCCCAAAAGATGTTCATAAAGCAATCACAAATGTTGGTTCTTTTCAGGGACATATGCACGACCCACTGACAATTGATGGCATCAAAAATTTGGAGGAAAACATTCCTAAGATCTTATGCAATCTAGAGAAGATATTTCCACCGTATTTCTTTGATGTTATGGAACATCTGCCCATTCGTCTCCCTGAAGAAGTTAGATTTGGTGATCTGGTACAATATCGGTGGATGTATCCTTTCGAGCGCTATATGTTCCACCATAAAAAGAAGGTGAAGAACCACGCTAAAGGTGAGGGTGAGGGTTCTCTTTTGGCTTAATATAACAACGAAGAGACTGTGGCCTTTTTCAGCTACTACTTTCCATCGCAAGTACGTAGAAAGAGTCGGCGCACAGCTCAAAACGATGATAGAGGCGAGAAACCAATTTATCTGTCCACGGTTCCCAACATTTTTCAATAAGTTGGAATGTTAAGCGGAAAGCACATGTGCGGCAACTAACATCCCACGAGTTTGCTCACCTACACACATATATTCTCACCAATTGTGACGAAGTCATCGAATATGAAAGGTATTCAATTTGAAGTGTGTTTGTTATTATATTGACAAGTAAGTTTTATAATAAGTTACTAATGAGATATTTACTTTTCATAGGTTATACATGGACGTTCTACGACATTGGCATCCAGAATTGACCAAGGACGAGCGTGAAGAGCGTAAACAAAATGACTTCTCCGCTTGGTTAAATTGTATGTAAGATTTTTCGTTTTAAATGTTAATCAACACCAATAAATTGAGTATTTTTATTAACTCTCGCGTGTTTTATTTTTTTTTTCAGGTGGAAAATGAAGAAAGAAATGGACGCACGCCCGATGATTGGTTGAAAGACATAGTCAACAACCCTCACTACATTACAAAGTCATATCCAAGATATTGAACAAGTGGATATGCGTTTAAGGTGTATAAAGCTGGCTTTGCTAGGACAACCGCAAATCATGGGGTTTCGTCTGCTTCCAGTGAAGATGTGTACTATGGGGTTCTCAAAGAAATATTGGAAGTAAAGTATGTGGGAAAGCTCGGGATGAGATGTGTGGTATTTTTATGTGATTGATATAACCCGATTATTGGCCAATGTGTCACCACCAATGAGTTTGGAGTGACGTCTATCCATTCGAATAAGAAGCTTCAGAAATATTATCCTTTTATTATTGCTTCACAAGAAGATCAGGTTAGTGACTTTACCATTTTACTAATCTAAAAACTTGATATTCTTCTTTTTTTACCTCATAAATGATATTTTAGTTGATGCATGTGTATTACATTCCTTATCCTCGGAAAACATACAAGAACGACCAATGTATCACAGTTACTAAAAATCAATCCGAGAGGAAAAGTAGACGGAGTTTAAGAACATGATCCATTACAAGCAAGCAGAAGTGGTTATGTAGCTCCAGTAGAAGAATCCCTTGAAGTTAATATAGTCGTTGATTTTACTCACTTTGGTCCCGTCATTCTTCGTTCAGATTCTGAAAAAGAGAGGGTGAGTTTGATGAGGACGCCGATTCAATCTCATCCAATTACGATTCAGAAAGTGGGGAAATTTTTTAGAATATAAAATATTTTCAAAAAAAAACTTGACAACTTTTGGCAAGTTTGGCGGGAATTCCACAAAATGGCTCGATAGGTATTCCAAACCAAAATATGCCGGTTAAAGCTACTTTGGCAAAGAGAGATCCAAGACCAACATGGATTACAGTTAATGAGTGTAACCGTATGATCGAGAAATGGAACGAGACGGCGGACGGGGATTGGTTCGGGAATTAGAAATATTTATTAGATAATTTAAATAAATGTATTATTTAATAAAAAATTAATAAAAATTAACATTTTGTTTTATTTAAGTTTTTGTTATTTTAAAGTATTTTTTCAATATTAGAATATTTAAGATATAGTTAAAATTTAAACTAGATTTTTAATAATTTTTAAAAACAAAATTAAATATAAGATATATAAATTTGGTTGTACAACATCGAAAAGTATAACAACATGTCGTATTGGTTTCATACCATATTAAATTAAGAAACAACCTAGGTTCGAGTCACGCCAAACTTGGTTTTTCCTTTTTTAACCCATGGATTTTCATTTTCTGTCAGGTATCTGTCGGTTATTTAACAGCCAATTTGTCCCAAATTTGCGAGAACCGCCAAAAAAATTGCCAAAATAATTGAACCGCTGTTTCCGATGGATATCCGACACTAAATGAATTTCTGTCGGTAATCCATCAGAAACCTGAAAAATATTTTACACCAAACTTCTTCTTCCTCATTCTCTGCGTAACTTTCTCGTTCTAAAGCGCCGTCGATCTGCCTTCTTTCTAGATTTTCTCGATGACAATACAAGAAAATATGGGCATTACCGACGGATTCTCGACAGGAAGGCAATCGTCGGTTTTTCATCGGTAATTCCAAATTGTTTTTCTATCCATTTGGAATTTCCCGATGGATTTTAGACGGATATAGTTTCCATCGGGATTTCGTCGGTTTACCGTCGGTTCAATGTAACCATTAATGTATACATTAATGTAGCCGTTAAGGTAACCGACAGATAACGGCTATATCTGTCGCTTATTTTCCTACAAATACCTCATATCTCCACTCTTCCCCTCTACACTTATCCCTCCATAACTCTCTCTCCGTCTCTCTCTCTCTTTCCAATACTGTTGATTACCGAGAAAATGTCTTCTTCTAGTTATTACAGATCGTGGATGGATGGACCGAGGATTGATGAGGCGATGACCTTAGTGCACACCCAATATGCACTCGGTATTATGGAATTTATGATAGCAGCTTGCAATCAACCATATACACAGAAAACCGGTAAGTTAAAATGTCCTTGTACTCAGTTTCAAAAGTTTATAAATCCTACGATTGGCGAAGTATGACAACACTTGTATTCATTTGGGTTTATGGTGGGTTATAAGATTTGGTATCTTCACGGTGAAACAACTGATTATGAAAGTAGTAGTAGAGAACCTTATGGTAGTACTAGTAGGTGGGAACCTAATGTTAGTTCTAGCGAACCTTATAGTGTCGATGTAGATTTTGGGGTATGTACCGTTCAGATGGTTAATGAAGCATATCGAGAAAATATTCAGGAAATAGGTGAATATCAAATTCCTAGGGTAGATGAGGAACCTAATGTAGAAGCTAGAAGATTTTTTTTGATACGTTAGATGCAACGATCTAACCGCTTTATGATGGTTGCAAAGAGGGTTATTCACCATTATCATCTGCTACTATATTAATGGGCATAAAGACGGAATAAAATCTGGCGGAGGAATGTGTGGATGCGATTTGCGATTTTGTGAAAGATATTCTTCCTGAAGACAATCTTGCACTAGGTTTATACAGCGAGGTCGAGAAACTTGTTAAAGTGCGTGGATTATCGTACCAGATGATAGATGTGTGCATCGTGAACTGTATGATATATTGGCGAGAAGATGAATACCGTCTGGATTATAAATTTTGTAAGCATCCCCGCTACCAGGATACAAGGGGAAGGGCTAAGGTTCCCTTCAAACGAATGTGGTATTTGCCGTTAACCGATAGGCTGAAGAGCTTATACCAATCAAAATAAACTGCAGGGGAAATGAGATGGCATGTTGAACATAGAAGAGGAGAAGATATTGCACATCCGTCAGATGCTGAAGCGTGGCGACATTTTCAGAGAGTATATCCAGATTTTGCATACGAGCCACGTAACATGTACCTCGGATTATGCACTGATGGTTACAATCCATTTGGGAGGCATGGGAGAAAATATTCGTTGTGGCCAGTGATTCTTACTCCTTATAACCTACCGCCATCTATGTACATGCATTGAGAGTTTCTTTTCCTCTTCGTACTCGTTCCCGGTCCAAAGCATCCAAGAAATCACTTGACGTATTCTTGCAGCCATTGATATATGAGTTGCAAATGATATGGGTGCCCGGTGTTGCAACATATGATGTCTCTTGCAAGGAAAGTTTTCTGATGAGGGGTGCACTAATGTGGACCATTAGCGATTATCTTGGCATGAGATGTGTGGTTTTTCTGTGTGATTGGTATAACCCGATCTTAGGGCAAGGTGTAACGAACGATGAGTTTGGTGTGACGTCTATCCATTCGAGTAAGAATTTAGAAAATATGATCTGTTCATTATTGCTTCACAAGCAGATCATGTTAGTTATTGACTTTATGTCTTTATTAATTGAGGTCAAAATCTATTTTTCTTCTGATACTATATAAACTATTAATCTACTTTATGCAGGTGTGTTACATTCCTTACCCTCGAAAAACATACGAGAACGACCCATGGATCACAATTATGAAAATAAACTCGCGAGGAAGGGTCTACGGAGTTGAAGAACAAGAGCCATTGCAAGCAAGCGAAAGTGGTTATATAGCTCCTGTTGGAGAATCCCTTGAAGTTAATCTAGTCGTTGATTTCAGTCAATTTGGGGATATTGTTCTTCATTCAGATTCAGAAGAAGAGAGTGGAGAATTCGACGACGACACAGATTCTATTTCAACCCACTACGACTCAGAAAGCGATGCAGAGGAGAAATAAAATTATATTTTTTTTTTCAAATTTTACAACAAGTTGTTGGAGTTCTTCCAAAACCTTTTTTAATAATGTGAAAACTATATCATTATCTACAAATAATTGTATGATGTATGGTAACGTAACTGTTGGGAATGTCCTGAAATCTATTGTACTTACTCTGAGAGAAAGTCGTATTGTCGAGATGAGACCATCATATGACACTAGGCAGTCATAACGCTTTGCTATAAGCCACTTATGATCAATGGGTTAAGAACTCATTGCTAGTGTTATATGATCCTACAGGGTCACACACCTAAGCAAACTGGACATTGTATGTGAGGTTGATCATTAATGTAATGATCGGGTGAATGCATATTTGATATGCATTCAATACCAACTTTTCTGGGCAGTGTCGATCGACGCACTAAGTGTGTCGGTCGATATAGATCGGCTGTGTCGATCGACACAAAGAGTGTGTCGGTCGACACAACTCGCGGATTACCAAATTAATTCGGTTTAATCGTTGGTTAATTCGGTTGTGGTTTAAGTCGACATATATAAGATATATGGTCGACCTAAACTAAAGCCTAACCTAATTCACAGCCACCAGAAAGGTAAGAGAAACATCTCGAGAGATCTGATCTCTAAAGGCACTAGCATCCCTTCTGTTCAGTTTGTGTGCGTGTGGATACCAGTAGAGGCGCATCATTTGAGGCGCTCTAGATATCGATTATATACAAAACCTTCCGCTGCTAATAACCAGGTAATTCTGAGATCCTAATGATTCGATTATATGAACCCTAGATCCTAGGCTTGAAATTCATACTAGGATTGCCTAATAGGATTAGGATCTGCTAGAAATTCCTTCAGTGGTATCAGAGCCTTAGGGTTCTATTGAATCTGTAGCATGATGATTAGATTAGTTGAATCTAGATCTCTATATAGTTGATACAAGCATGCTAAAATTCGTTTTCATGAAAAATCTAGTTTTAGGTTTTTGGCTTGAAAAACGTTTAGGGTTTATCGCCCTGTGTCGATCGACACCAATCCGGTATCGGTCGACACAGAAGGATAACCCGAATGAAATTAGTTTCGCCTAGTGTCGATCGACACAAGAGTTGTGTCGGTCGACACAAACCTCGCGAGATTGATGAATCGGTTCAATTGGATTGAACCGGTTATCGAGCTTGGTTATAATGGTTGAACACTGTGTATGGTTTAATTGCGATTGGTTTGATTAGGTTGGTATCGACCTATGCTAGTGTAGCATCGATCGACACTGACCGGTATTCAAAACCGGATCAATTGGATTGATCGGTTATCGCGGATTGTTTTGGTTATTCTGCATCAATCAACACTAAAGTAGTGTCGGTCGACATCAGATTCGATGGTTTGGGTTATGGAACCTGAAATCACAGAACCAAGGCAAGATAAATCAATTAATTTGAAGAATTAAAACATAATAAAACTGAACGTTTTAAATGGTTCTGTTCCTCAACCAAATATCAAGTGATACTTGATGTCTTTCCAATCTTGTCAACTGTCAAGACTCGTTTCATTGTGCGATAGATTTGCAGTGCAAGGTGTCCACAATTACATGAGTAAGGCAGGAAGTAATCGTGTTGATGGGCTTGCAGTGCAAGGTATCAACAATTACATGACTTAAGAGATTGGTTTACTTGACTGGGCTATCAAAATCGTTTTGGGCTCAGAGACATCAAGTGGATTGGGCATGAGATGTCGATCCACAACCAAGAGTTATATTGGATTACCTAGATAACTAAAATTTGGGTGATAGCCAGTGGCTCACTCAAGTTTAGTGAAGTATGGGTCTTGGATCATTATATTCATTTGAGGAAACATTGGTTGAATATAATGCGAGTTTTCTTAATTGTTAAGACTTCTCATTTCTTGAACATCATAACTGAACCTCCCTTGTTTTTCAGCTATGTCTAGCTCAAACCATCATAACAATTTCTCCCTGCGATCCGTCCTTGAGAAGGACAAGTTAAATGGATCCAACTTTCTTGAATGGTATCGGAACTTGAGAATTGTTCTCAAACAGGAGAAAAAGGACTATGTCCTTGAGAAAGTTCTCCCCAAGAAGTACCGAGCCAATGCCTGGCAGTCAGATAAGGATGCTTGGGATAAGCATTCTAATGATGCGGTGGATGTGAGTTGTCTCATGTTGGCTACCATGAACTCGGAATTGCAGAAGCAATATGAGTACGTGGAGTCGCCAATAGAGATGATCACTGGCCTGAAAAGTATGTTTCAGGAGCAGGCACGAACTCAGAGATACCAGACGGTAAGATCTCTGATTGAGTGCAAGCTACCAAAGGGCGAACCAGTTAGTCCTCATGTCATTAAGATGATGGGTTATATTGATAACATGGGGAAACTGGACTGTCCCATTAGCCAAGATTTGGCTACTGACATCATTCTACAGTCACTTCCGTCAAGCTATGATCAATTTGTTATGAACTATAACATGAACAACTTGACGAAGACGTTGACTGAATTGCATGGGATGCTTAAGACTGCTGAACCTAACATCAAGAAGGACACCCCAAATGTCCTTATGGTACAAAAGGGTAAGAAGTTTAAGAAACTTGGTAATAACAAAGGTGATGGCAAGACGAGCTCGATTGTGAATCCAAGCGAGTCTGGCCATGCTCCTAAGGTTAAAACCAGTCCTTCTGAAGATGTTAAGTGCCGTTATTGTAATGGTTATGGGCATTTGAAAAGAAACTGCAATAAATTCTTGGAAGATTATGAGAAGCTGAAGAAGACGTACGAGACTTCTTCTTCAGGTATTATGTTATAGAAGTAAATGTTACTTCTTATAGTCCTACTTATTGGGTATTTGATACCAGCTGTGGTACTCATATTTTGTGAAAATGTGCAGGGCCTGAGCAAAAGTAGGAATGTGGAGAAAGGACAAGTAGATCTATGCGTGGGAAATGGAGCAATAGTTGATGCATTAGCCGTAGGAGTATTTCATTTGTTTTCTTTATGGCATATTTTAGAAATTAAGAATTGCTACTATGTATCTGCTGTGAGCAGAAAGATTATTTCTATTCCTTTTTTGGATATGGAAGGATATCAGTTTTCAAATTAAGAATAAGTGTTATTCATTTGATTACAGTGATATATTTATAGTAGCAATACATTAAAGAATGGACTTTATGTTCTGAACGAGAATGTGCCTAACTATAACATTAATACCAAGAGATTCAAGTCAAATGATACGAATCAAACATCTCTCTGGCATTGTCGTTTTGGGCCACATAAATGAGAAACAAATTCAGAAGCTCCATAGTGATGGGCTTTTGGGCTCATCTGATTATGAATCATAATGAGTAAAGTGAATCTTGTTTATTGGGTAAAATGACGAAGGCTCCTTTCAACAAAGGTAGTATCGATCGACACAAACGATGCGTCGGTCGATACAGGTTGTGAACGAACAAAAATGAAAGGGCCAGAGGCTTATTGGGCTTTATACATACGGATGTATATGGGCCGATGAACACTAGTGCTAGAGGAAAATTTCAGTACTTCATTACCTTTACTGATATTTTCAGTAGGTACGGTTATGTCTTATTTATAAGACATAAGTCAGAATCTCTGAAAGGTTCAAAGAGTTCCAAAAATGAAGTACAGAATCAATTTGGCAAAGGTGTTAAAACTCTACGATGAGATCATGAAGGTGAATACTTAAGTCAAGAATTTAGTGATCATCTGAGAGATTGTGAAAGTGTTTCACAATTCACTCCTCCAGAATCGGACTTTATTATATATGGTTCGATCAATGATGAGTCACTCAGATCTTCCATTATCCTTCTAAGAATACACTCTAGAAATGTCTGAGTTTACATTAAATAGAGTTCCATCAAAATCAGTTACAGAAATACCACATGAGTTGTGGAATGGAAATGTTTCTGATTTATCCATCATGGATATTTGGAGTTGCGAGACTTATATAAAACGTTTAATCTCTGATAAGCTCACACCCAAATCTGATAAGTGCTACTTCATTGATTGTCCTAACAAAACCAAGGCATGTTACTTTTACAACCAGTTCGAGAACAAATTGTTTGTTGCTCGGAACTATGTTTTCTTAAGAAAGACTTTCTTTCCAAGAAGAACAGTGGGAGTAAAAGTACAACTCGAAGAAATTCGAAAGTCACAGGAGACTGCTCAACCTGATGAGGAAGAGCAGCAGTTGGATCTACAAAGAGTTGTAGAACCGGCACCTGTGGTGCCTAAAGTTTATAAAGGATCTGGTGAATGTATATTCGATGTACATTCAAATGCGAGTTTCTGAAGAAGTGTCGATCGACACAAACGTTGTATCGATCGACACAGACCGCAAACCAAAATATTTTGGTTTATGACTCAATTAACTACGGTTTGAATCTTGGTTAATTAGGTCGTGGTAAAAGTATACATATAAGATATGTGCATGACTTTTGCACAAAACTGGAGCTCGCAGATCCGAAAGGATCCGTCATGAATCCGAGAAATGTGGATTTCTCGTAACCGATTGCCGTGATCTATTGATCATTGAAAGTGACGGGCCTGCGAATTTTGAAGAAGCAATGATGGGCCTTGACTCCAAAAATGGCTGAAAGCCGCTGAATCCGAAATGGGATCCATGTCACAGAACCAAGTATGACTTGGGTTGATTCACCCGATGGTGTAGAAGCCATTGTGAGTAAATGGACTTTCAAGAAGAAAAGTTGACATGGATGGTTATATTCAGATGTACAAAGCTAGGTTGGTGGCAAAAGGTTTCAAGTAAATTCATGGTATTGACTGTGAAGAAACCTAATCCCAGACACCATGCTTATGTCCATTCAGATTCTCCTAGCAACCGCCACTCATTATGATGACTGGCAGATGGATGTGAAAACAGTTTTCCTTAATGGAATTCTGAAAAAGGATGTGTACCTGACACAACCTGAAGTTTTCATTGATCCTAATGAAGCTAGGAAGATATGCAAGCTTTATCGATCCATTTATGGATTAAAAGCAAGCATCTCGAAGTTGGAATCTTCGTTTTGATGAAGTAGTCAAAAGGTTTGAATTTATCAAAAACGAAGAGGAACCGTGTGTTTACAAGATGACTAGTGGGAGCGCAGTTGCATTTCTGGTATTGTATGTTGATAACATACTACTTCTCGGAAATGAAGTTCCATTGTTTCAGTCTGTTAAGACTTGATTCGAAAGTTGTTTTTTGATAATAAATATGGGAGAAACCGTGTACATTCTTGGAATAAGAATCTATGGAGATAGATTGGATAAGCCAATTGGATTGTGTCAAGATACTTATGGTGATAAGGTCTTGCACAGGTCCAATATGCAGGATTCCAAGAAGGGCCTCGTGCAAATGACTCTTGGTATTACTCTAATCAAGACGCAGTGTCTTTCGACACACGCTGAGCAAGGGCGAATGAGGGTCAGGCTACTGCTAAAGGCATTAGATGTCTTAAGATGTGATCTTAATTTTAGTGGGAGTCATTGTTATTAATTTTAGTTATGATATGATGTTCGTATAAACATAATTTGATTATGTTATTGAAATCTGTATTATTTAATAATAGTTATTAAATAATAGTCCCAAAGTAATTTATGACATTTTATAGGTCATCAAGTATGTGACTTGATCATGAAACCCTATATATAATAAATGACATAAATTATGTTGGTCCCTGGTAAAGGTTGTTAAAGTGGGACATTAACAACCACGTGAGACTAGTATGTGAGGTGACTGATGACTAAGTTTCATGGAGTCATTAATAAGAGTATTAAAGTCAATCACATAGATATGTGTTGGAGAACACAGGATCGGACATGACCCACTGATGAGAACTCTACGAGATAGTTATATAAGTGTCATGAGAGTTTTCATTACGACTATAGAGAATAGTCCTTAGACCTGAGTTCATCATGTTTTCTTACATGTGAATTGGTCCGCTTTAACCTTGTCAAACGTCAGCCGTAACTGGTGACTATAAAGGCATTGATTGGGCGTATCATGAAGAGTGTGAAGAAACAGGGATGGAACAAGATGGGATTTGTCCCTCCTATATAACAGGAGATAAATATCTCAGGGCCCATCGAAGATTTGATACTGAGAAATGTGTGGCCACACTCAAACGAGGTGATTGTCAGTCGTTTGTCTTGTCAGTATAAATCGGAGTTCGATGAACATGATCTTGGCTAAATAAGGGTGACACAGATCTTGCCTTATGCCAGATCGAGATATAGTGACGAAGGGATTAAAGTAATAGATGATTCCAGTACAAGTGGGAGATTGTTGGGAATGTCCTGAAATCTATTGTACTTACTCTGAGAGAAAGTCGTATTGTCGAGATGAGACAATCATATGACACTAGGCAGTCATAACGCTTTGCTAGAAGCCACTTATGATCAATGGGTTAAGAACTCATTGCTAGTATTATATGATCCTACAGGGTCACACACCTAAGCAAACTGGACATTGTATGTGAGGTTGATCATTAATGTAATGATCGGGTGAATGCATATTTGATATGCATTCAATACCAACTTTTCTGGGCAGTGTCGATCGACGCACTAAGTGTGTCGGTCGACATAGATCGGCCGTGTCGATCGACACAAAGAGTGTGTCGGTCGACACAACTCGCGGATTACCAAATTAATTCAGTTTAATCGTTGGTTAATTCCGTTGTGGTTTAAGTCGACATATATAAGATATATGGTCGACCTAAACTAAAGCCTAACCGAATTCACAGCCACCAGAAAGGTAAGAGAAACCTCTTGAGAGATCTGATCTCTAAAGGCACTAGCATCCCTTCTGTTCAGTTTGTGTGCGTGTGGATACCAGTAGAGGCGCAGCATTTGAGGCGCTCTAGATCTCAATTATCTGCAAAACCTTCCGCTGATAATAACCAGGTAATTCTGAGATCCTAATGATTCGATTATATGAACCCTAAATCCTAGGCTTGGAATTCATACTAGGATTGCCTAATTGGATTAGGATCTGCTAGAAATTCCTTCAGTAACACCCATCGAACTTGGTTTGGATCATGTCCATGAATCTTTCTGTTCCGCGTTCGATTCACCTGGGGGGTCGATTTTTTTTTAAACATATTAAAATTACCAACGGAACCCCGGCGGTAAAAAAGTGGCACAAATTATGATGGCAAACCGACGGTTCTTTATAATCCAGCAGTATTGCGTCGTAAAATTCCGAGGGAATACCAATGGATTAGGGTTTAGGGTTTCAAAAATTAAAACGGATCGTCGACAAACATCATTGGAAGTAGTGTAAGGATCGTTTGTATAAGATATCTGTAACGCCCCTTTCCCATTATCCGCTGACCGACGAGCTGACCGGTCAACAATCAAACAAGAACATGACCAAGTCGAACCCGAGCAAGTCAAACAGAAAAGGTTTGTCACAAGACGAAGCCAGAGACAGATCGGTTTAAGACAAAGGCTCGCACTAACCCGTCTTTGACTCCGCTATCCTCACTTCCATGATACAAAGCTTTTCAACTTGTACCACTTCCGTGAGTTGTGTCGGTTCGGACAAAACACAATATCAGGAAAGCGTATTCATTTCTGAGTAATCAAACGTTACATGCAACGTTTAACTGTCTTTACAAAACGATTGCCATAAATAAAAACGATCGTCGTGTTGCAACACAAAATGGTACTACAAGGTACCAAAAGCCGAACCGAAACAAAACTCCAAAAACGTCGAATCAAAATCCCGCCACAAGCAATCCCGAGACTACACCGAGGATCTCCCGCGTCCGCCGCTGCTAAACCTGAAAACCACAAAAGAGTCTAATGAGCGATCTAAGATCACCCAGCGAGACGGCTCCCCACTCCGGCTGCTAGTCTATCTAGCCTCTACAAAGTCCCGTCCCCAAAATCCCAAAACAACAATCAATACGATAAACGGTCGATCACGCACTACCATGTCGTGTCGAACCCACAACACACAATCATTCGAATAACAACAACAACACCAACACAAGAGTAACCAAGGGAATCGAGAACACTGCAGCACATGGTCTCGATTGGAACTCGAACTAACCATCGCGCAACACCAACAATGTAAACTCAACACAGGGCCCTTACGATCTCGGTAACTTCCACGGGTTCTCATTGTCACCAACATGGTAACTAACCCCACGACTCCTAGACGTCAACACGAAGTCCAACGGCTAGGACACTGTTCTCAGCCCATCGATACGCAGTGACTCCGGTTACCCCCGGCAACCCGAGTTTCCATGGGATTCGGCCCTAGGACATGACCCCGTGTTCTCCGAATCACACACCTACCGGCGTCACCCAGTAGGTTAACACCATAACCAGCCCCACTGCCCGAAGGCACGTATCTGATCAGGTAGCTACCCGAGGATCCAATCGGGTCGCAAGTACCGAAACGTAACAAAACACCTAGACTTGCGGGATCTAACGCACCCTAGAGTCCTAGTGCAGAAAAGTAAACATGCAGACTCACTCGGACTCTAGCAGTCATCCTCAATCATTACTCAACAACAATCTCAACACCACGTCCCGCAAGTCTACACACGCACACACACAAACACCACCGCTCTGACTGGGCACCACCCCAAGTCAGCAACCACGACTTAACCGGTCCCGTGACCAAGTTAAGTAACCACACGGATCGCTCGGCCCAACACCGAGACGATCTAATAGGCCTGCACAAAAAGCTCAACAGCAACCACACAACAATGCCACCACACAATAACATCATCACCACACAATCAGGCCTATTAGGGGTTTCAAAAGTCTTTTAACCAATTCACGTCCGCTACCTTGGATTAGCGGATTGCTAACCCGTAGACGGCCCATATCTCATTAACGTTCGCTTTTAACCCATTCAAGTCCGCTACCTTGGATTAGCGGATTGCTAATCCGTAGATGCCACACCAATCACACACTTTACACATTATCTCTTACTCATTCCTTAAATGTCCTTTAGCCACTTCCCGATCCGTCGGTTTAGAGCTAGCAGCTTGCTAAACTCCCCGACGTCTCATCATTCATTTACTCCATTCATTCATTTCTTTAGCTTTATTAAGCTCAAGCCCGATATCGATTCATACACTATACGTTCGTTTGGTTTAATTCCATCTTTTAACACCGTCTTAATTCCCGTACTTAGATCCATTCCATATCGTTCTTTACATACGTATATATGCATATACAGCCCTATCATGCCAGGACTATATGCATGCAACAATCAACGTCACTACCAACCTAACGACACACAACAGGTTTAATCCATTTAATTTCCACATCCCTAACATGCGTCTTAACCTTAACCAGTTTATCGGTAGTCACCAATTCAATTCTCATTCACGATCAAATCACTTTCGGGTATGCAAAACCTAACTCTATGGTTTCTCATTTCTCGTTCTATATGCTCCATCTACGGTGTTTGAGCCGACTCACCGTGATTGGTCGGAATGAACGGCACGGATGCGGATACAACTTCCCGAGACCCCAAACTAAACCCGAACCACCCGAACACCCGAATATAAACTCCGAAGGTTCCTGAACACCCGTACACAAACCGCAATTGCAAAACCGACCGGAGTCAACGGATTGACCGGTGTTGACCACGACGTTGACCGGCGTTGACTTTGACCCCGGTTGACCGTTGACTTTGACCTTGACCAATCTTGAACCGGTTGACCCAATCTGAACCAACTGAACCACCTCAATCGAACCAAACCAACTGAACCGGTCTAAATTGAACCGGTTAGGTTAAACCGGTTTTGGTCAAACGTTGACCGGTTTGACCTAACCGTTGACCAAGGCTAAACCAAGCCTAAACCAACCCAATTCTTGAACCAAACCAACTCAATTACATCCCTGAAGAACCGGCTGAAGAACAAGGCGGCGGAGGAAGGATTCCGGCGACCTTTTCCGGCGTTGACCGGCGGTGGTCCGGCGTTGACCGGCCGGTTCACCCTCTTTTCCGGCGACTCAGGTGATGATCTACCTATCAAAATGATCGTAAAGATCAGATCTATGCATCCATGGCTTCAAAACGCCCAGATCTGATGGAGGATGAGAGAGATACACCCAAATCCTATCCGCGGCAGCTTTCCGGCGACTTTCCGGCAAGCTCCGGCGACGGAGGTTCTGGTTGGATGGATGGAGGTTGTAGAGGAGGGAGATAGGAGTTCACCAGACTTTGCAGAAGTGGATTAGGGTTTATATTGAGAGAAATATGGTGTTTTTAGTGTTTGAAGGTCTTAAGAACACTTAAGAACACCTTACATGTTCTTGAGTTTTGGATGAAGATTCAAAGGATTTTTCTGGATTTCTTGCAGGAATCTAGAGAGAAGAGAGAGCTCTGGTCGTGGGTGAGGCTAGAGAGAGAGAGGGATTCACAAAAATGAATTTTTGTGAAAGAGGTGGATAAGGCTTCCAAAGCCACCTCTTCATCTTAGCTTGACACCTCAACAGGGAAGGATGGCGACCTGGTGGTGAGACACATGTCTCTGGAGCTTCTCCTTATCCACAAAAACAAGCCCAAAATCGGCCCAAACCACTTGTAAACCCATCTTGCAATTTCTTCTCGGTTTCACGATAATTGTTTAAGAAAATCCTTCACCATTCCCATAAATCCCAAAACTTCCAAAATCTGATTTTCCCTGATTTTAGATGAATTTAGCAACTTGAATCACTTCATTTGGAGTTTCCTAGCTCCGGTTATGAATTTCCGAAGTTTCCCGGTTTTCTCGGTTTTTACTCCGATAAGCCGAAAAACCCGTTTCTGCTCCGTTTCTTCCAATTATGGTCTTGTAAATGTTCTTTATGTATTAAAACAATAACATTTGGCCCGTCCTGGCTTCCGTCTCGAACTTTGGTAAAATTACCATTTTACCCATGGGTTTGGCAAAATTACAATTTGCCCCTGTTGACTTTTCTTCTGCCCGTTGACCATACTTTTGAATACAGGGTATTACAATATCATCCATCACAGTATCAAATACCGTGTTGTGTACGGTTTAAATAAAATCAAACATGTCGGACTAAAACACATCTTAGTATGCAATGTTGGTTAAGACGAGTTTATCGTGAATTTTTGTTTGATTTACCATTTATAAATTTTCTGTAATCAAGTTGAGAGGAATCTACAATTTATATGTTTAATGTATCATATAAATGTAGAACTTGCAAGACGCTAAAACTCATACCCTACAATTTCTATGTTTAATATATCATTCAAATAAATATGAATAATTAAATTTCTGTCATTTTTTTAAATTAAATAAATAATTTCTCTCAAATTTAAAATATTTTATAATTCGTTTTGTCTCTATAAATTTTGTTATTGATATTTAATATATACATATCAAACTAAAAAAAGAACTTTATATTTTTGTAAATATAAAAATGAAACAATACATATAATTATGTGTAGACTATTAACAACTTTCACACATAGCCTATTGGTTACCAAGTATAACTAATAAATAGGGTACGGATAGCCTATTGGAAACAGAAGTGGGTGGCGAATGATGTCCAGAAGGGAGTGGACGAAGAGGTGTGGAACGGGCTGATCCATCATTGGTCGAAGCCTGCAGCAGAGCAAACCTCTTCGACGAACTCCCAAAATTGTAGAAGTCATAGAAATGGTGTCAGGATGGAAACTCATAACGCAGGAGCAAAGAGCACCGTATCGCAGAAAACTGAATTTAAGTATCCTTACTTATATTTTTTTCCATAATTTTAGATTTTTTTATAATCAAGATTTTTTTTGGGGGGAGGGGGGTGCAGAAACGGCGAGAAGGACGAGATCTGACACATATTGAGCTTGTCGAGTCCGGCCATAAAACAAGACTACTGGCGAGATCCAGGATCCGATCACTTGGAGAATTGTGGAGTCAGCGAAGAGGCGGGTGGATGAGGTGGTTTCCCAATCCGAGGAAGACGGCTCAACGGAAGAGATATCGCCAGAAACGATCAACGAAATCTTTCTCAAGGAAAGATTTTATGTTAACTAAAATATGATGTAAGTCTTAAATTACTTGATTTCTAACTATTACCATTAAAAAACTTTGGAGGAAATGGAGAGGATAAGAGGCCGTGTTTTTGGATTGGGAAACTTGGCAGAGAGAGTCTCGACACCGCATTCCTGCTTCCATCCAGAAAATGAGAACTTCGCCAAAGCCTTGAGTGAGAAAGACGAGGAAATGAAAGCAATGAAGGCCAATCAGGCGTAAATTGAAGCCCAGATTGCATTGGAAAAGCCAGAAACCGCGTGGCAGATGAAGGTGATGAACAATCGGTTTATGTACCTGATCTAGCACTGCCATCTTCCGGAAGGAGTGGGAGCGGAACCGGGGGCGGGAACGGGAGCTTCGGGGATGGGGACGGGATCGGGATCCACAGTCCAGCCCCGTCAAATGTAATTTGAAAATTTTTATGAATAATTTAAATTTAAAATTTTCTATGAAATTTTCATTTTTATTATACTTTTACATAATAATATTAATAAAAAATAATTAATTTTGAAATAAAATTTTGTTATTTAAATAATTTTTTTTTCTCATCACTCGGTTATTCCTTGATATAAACTCCTCGGAGAACCGTCGGACAAATCGTCAGAATTTTTTTGATCGAAAAACCCTCGGTAGTTGCCGTCGATAATCCGTTGGTTTATTTTCCTCAGAAACCGTAGGTATAATTTCCTCGGAAAATCTTTGGTTTACAGCCGTCGGTAATTTTCCCTCGGAAATTTGTCAGTAATATTCCCTCGGGAAACCGTCGGTAATCTTTCATCTGAAAACTGTCGGTTTAAATCCCTTGGGAAACCGTCGGTAATCTTCCACTGGAAAACTGTCGGTTTAAATCCCTCGGGAAACATCAGGTTTATTACGCTTGGTAAACCGTCGGTTTAGCCCCGTCGGTAATATTTCCTCGGAAAACTGTCGGTAATCTTCATCGGTAAACCATCGGAAGTCCATCGGTTATTTACCCGTCATTGAATCGTCGATAATCTGTTGGTAATTCGTCGGTAATTACCGACGAAAAACTGATGGATATCTTTTTCCGACAAAATAGAACCGACGGATATCTTTTTCCGACGAAATAGAACCGACGGATTTTTTTGGTTGGGAATACTTCGGAAAGGACCGTTTCCGACGGATATCCATCAATTTCTTCTGTCGGAAATTGAATGTTTTCTTGTAGTGCGAGTCCGGCTTCTAATTAGCAATTGCATCCGTACAAACACTCCCAACCATGTAAGTTTTCGTTTTTGATGTTAATTTCAATATAAAATTGATGTTTTAGGTTGGTAGATTTTTGTGGGAATTATCCATGTATGTTCTAATGAAATTTCTATGTAGTTTATGTTGAATTAGGGTGAATTAGGGATTGATTTAGGTTTATTAAGTTTTTGATTGTAATTGAAACGTTTATTAAAATCTTAAGACATTAAAACGTTTTCGAACCTTAAAATTATAAAATGTTATTTAAACGTTTTTTTCTGGATTTTAATAAACTTTTGAAACAAATTTAAAAACGTTTTTTGTAAAAAACATGTTTAAAAAATATTTTGTTTTTGTATAATTTTTTTTTAAAATATTTACCATTTTTATAACTTTTACTATTTATATTATAAAGAGAAATTTCACTGGCATGGAACCAATAACAGTGAAATTAAATCTCTCTCATAAGGTACTATTTACGTCCACTGTTCATGAACAAAAAAATCAGTTCTACCCCTATTTTTATTAAAAAATTACATACCGATCTTTCTCTCTCCTTTACATTTTTATTAAACAAATAAATACCTTCTCTCTCTTTTTTATTGTATGTTAAACATAGTTATACCAATTATTTTGATATGATAAGTGAATTAACTTTCAAATATTTATGATTTGATTTGAGATTTAAGCTTTAGTGTTTAGGGTTTGTATTTAGTGTTTATGGTTTAGGCTTTGAGGTTTAGGGTTTAAGCTTTATGGTTTAGAGTTTAGACTCCGGAGGTTAGGTTTAGGATTTAGAGTTTAGAGTTTAGGCTTTGGGGGTTAGGGTTTAGGATTTAGGGTTTAGAGTTTGTGTTTAGGGGTTAGGGTTTAGGCTTTGTGGGTTAGGGTTTAGGGTTTGTGTTTAGGGGTTAGGGTTTAGGGTTTGAGGTTTAGTGGTTAGGGTTTAGGTTTTGGGGGTTAGAGTTTAGGGTTTGTGTTTATAAACACTAAACCCTAAACCCCAAACCCTAACCCCTAACCCCTAAACACTAAACCCTACACCCTAAACCCCAAACCCTAAACCCTAAAGTCTAAACCCAAAACCCTAAACACAAACCCTAAACTCCAACCCCAAAGCCTAAACCCTAACTGATATACCATGGATTTTAGGGATTTTAACCATGGTATATGTGTTATTTATCGAGTCTTTTACTATGTTTTAGAGTCTTTTCAGGTGTTTATTAGGTACAAGCACATTTGGAGCATATTTGGTGATTTTGGCACTTTCTGGAGCTAATTGGAGTAATTGGCCGAGAGATAGAGTTCACTGTTGATATTTCCGAGATGCAACGATCGTCACACTTGTGGCAACGATCGATGCACCAGCGAGATGGGCCAAACGACGATTTAATGAAGAATGATGAAATTGCAGTTTTGCCCAGAAGCTCCTGATATTTACAAAGAAGCCCCAATTCGTGTTTTAGGTTATAAATAGAGTTTTTGAGCCATTGTTTAGGCTATGCTTCATAACTAAGTTTTATTCTCTTAGGAGATTTTAGGGGCTGGTTTTGTTCTCGAAAGAGACTTGATTTTGAACCCCAGTTCTTATTTGATTATATGATATTTGGTTTTCTACTTATGAAATCTTCTGTCTCGATGAACATGTCTGAGTAGATTACCTGTTAGGTTGAAGGATTCTCATTAAGGATTTCAGAGAATAATAGTTTAATTAATCTGTAGAGATTTATATCTGCTAGTTCTTTATCTAAGTTGTTCTTAATGCTAAATCTGAAGTAGCTAATCAGAGTTATGATGTTAGGTTGATTAATTCAGCGGAAGTTGGTTAATTTAACTAGAAAGAACTTAGATAAGCAATTAAACTGTTCACAAACGGAAGTTTGGTTCAGGTTAATTGTGAACATATCAAACTTGGATTTAATGCTAGTTTAATCTGTTAGTTCTCGCAGACGAAAGTTTGGTTTGCTGCACTTAGACTTAGAGAATTATCGCAAAGGAATTTGGTTAATTCTATATCAGTGTTTGAGTTCTAGAACAGTTATTGATTAGATCTAGATAGATTGATTTCTTGCATTCTTGATTTCCTGAGAACTCCTGAAACCTAACGCTTCGCCTTCTTGCTTACAAACTCACTTGATTTACTTTGCTATTTCGTTTACTGTTTTCACATCTCCTTCGCTTAATTTAATCTGAACTACTAATAATCTATTGTGTGACTGAGAGTCCTCGTGGGATTCGATACCTTATATACTACGATTGCATTGACTGTGCACTTGCAGTAGAATGGGGATAAAACTATTACACCTATCAAGTTTTTGGCGCCGTTGCCGGGGTCTCTTTGAGTTCACCGATAGATTTAGTATTAGGGTTTAGACTAAGCATTCTTTTTAATTTTCTTGTTTACTCACGTTTTTGATTTTTGGATTCGCAGGGATTCGCACTGCATCGATCGTTGCTACCTTGCATCGATCGACACATGGCGAGAACAGCGATGCTAAGATCTGAGACGTTCAATAGGTTCCGCGCCATGGAACCTGTGATTTTGATTCGCGGTGAAAACGGCGTTTTACGAGACCAAGAGGGTCACATATGCAACACAAAAGGTCAGAAAATAGATGGGGAAGGAAACCCCATCTTACCAGATTACCATGTATTGGTTGGGCAAGTAGCTGAGATGCAGACCAAGATAGATGACATCCACGACATCTTACTTAGGGAGAGACAGTTCCGAGCAGAGGCAAAAACTGATAAATTTGCAGAGGTACACTATATGGCTGGAGCCGACTCTTATGGACATACATTGGGACATCAGCAGAGACAAGGTTCTAGGCATGCTCAAGGATCAAGAGACCATAATTATACTTCCTATCTGGCACCTCCTACACAAAGGAGCAAACTAGAGATGATGATAGAGCAATCAATTGAAAAGCAACAGCAGAACACAGCTTCTTTCAGCTCGAAGCTAGAGAACCTGTACACTAATTTGAATGAGAAATTTGAATCCTTGAACACTCGTATGAAGCAGCTGGACACGCAGATGGATCAAGTTTCAAGTTCTACCCCAAGGAATGATTCTCAAGAAGCTTCTGCCAGCAACATCCCCATTCAGGATGACACACAGATGGATCATAGATCATGTCTAGCAGTTAAGGCTGTGGAATTTATAGAAGACATAGAGGAATTTGATGTTGAATTACCTGAGTTTGAAAGCTTCGATGCACCTGACTCAACAGAGATTGACATAGATCTCTTGACTTGGATAGTTCAGATTGATGCGGGACCAAGCCAAGGAGAGAAATTTGAGTCTGAGATGGCTGGAATGGACCGAAAAGCGGATAAACCCGAGACTGTAGTTGAAACACGAGCTGAGACGACATCATCGATCGTTGCATCACATGCACCGATCGTTGCACCCCGAAAGGAATCAGTTTCGCTCATATCTCAGGGACCTGCTAAGGAAAGAACCTACAAGCCTCCATTACCATTTCCGAAAGCTCCCGTTAAGTCCAAAGATGTGGTTCAGTGCACAGTGGTGGTTGACAAGAAGATGGTGGTTCCACAAGAGCCTATTCTAACATCTTTAAGGCCTAAAACTACTCATAAACAGAAGGCTCCGAACATCAAATCTTTGTCAAAGGTAAAACATAAATCCTCTAAGTTTAAACCTCCTGACTCCACTGTTTTGAATGCAGGAAAGAGCGTTAAAACACCCAAGTGTCAATCTCACCTTACATTCCTCCCGACGTTTCTTGGACGACATCATGCTGCTACTGCTTACACACCACCATGGATGATAAGGCATTCACAGAGACACTCAAAGTCTCTGCTGAAACCTCCATGAGTCTGACTCATTTCCAAAAGTCAAGCTAATGACTTAAAACAAGCGCTGAGTGGGAGGCAACCCACTGATAGGTTTAGTTGTTTTTCTTTCTTATTTTTGGTATTTTTCTTAGGATTTAACGTTTTTGTTTTTGTTTTTGCTTAGTTTTAGATACAGAACACAAGTCTGGAGATGTGTGACGATCGTTGCTCACATATGCAACGGTCGTTGCAATTGGTTCAAATCGAAAATTAAGGTACGTTGAGCTAAACCGGAATCAATCTGGTTCAACCAGCATCGATCGTTGCCCCTAAAGCAACGATCGTTGCACCCCCGACCAAGGTAAGTTACCTTAAACCCTATTTTCTCTCCTTCTTCTCCATTTCTTTCGGTCGACACACCGAGAACCCAAACCAAAAATCACCATTTCTTCATCGATTTCTTTGATTCTAAGCACTATTTCACTTATTTTTACATCCCCAATCTGTTTCTCCTACCCAATTCTCACGAAATCAAGGTAATGTACTTCTATTTTCGATTGTTTGGATTTCACTTTTAGGGTTTTAGAAATTGGAGATTTTAGATGGAATTGATGAATGCATGTTGACATGATTATGCTTTAGGTTGTTTAGTAATGGATTGTTGTTGATTTTGTGGTTGATAACACAATTTTGAACTGATTTTGATGATTTGTTTGCAGCAAAATCGCCTTGCAACGGTCGTTGCTCTCGAGCAACGGTCGTTGCTTTGCGATTTTGGAAAATTTTCGATAAAGTGAAATCGCCTTGCAACGATCGATGCCTTAGATGCAACGGTCGATGCACTTGGTGCAACGATCGGTGCTTGAGCGACAGAGGTAAAACCCGAGAGAACTAAAACATTCATTAACAATTTTTCTTTCTTTTTCCAATCCTTCGCTTGACACTACTGGGGACAGTGTGTCTTAAGTGTGGGGGTGTGTCTTAAGTGTGGGGGAGGTGCTACTGACTTATATCTTTCTGTTTTCTTAAGAGTCAGTCCGTTTTTCAAAAAAAATTTGTTTTATTGAGTCAAAATTGTTTAAGTAAGAAACTATGATTTTCTGAGAAGATTTACAAGACTTGCAGGAACTTAAGTAACCATTGGGATGAAGTTGCATGATCTATCTCTGACTATTAGAAAACCTCATCACAGATCAACCTACTGGGAACACCCACATCACTTCAGGTATCAGAGGATCCTTTACTGACTTCACCTTAATACTGACTTAGATTTCTCACCTAAGGGCTTGGTATACTTTGTGTCGGATTCCCTTGTTAGTTCTGACACAGCTTGTAAACCTGTCCTATTTAGTCCCCTTCTCCCCTTCTATAAAGTAAAAAAATAATAATAATAAACTGAGGATGAGTTAGTAACTCCGAAGTGGTCATGGGAATGGTAGCAAACACTATTTTCTCTCATGTGATCCATGGAATGTGTCCAAAGTACACCCCATAACGGGAAGAACACTGATAAAAAAAAAAATAATACCCAATGTGGGAAAAATCAGTTGTTAAGGAAGGGAAAGAGAAGAAAGGGACTAGAGAAAGATAGTATGGTGGTCTAGAGCTGATAAGGTAAGAATCCATGTGCCCTTTGATCGATACTCCTTAGGTGAGACCGCACTTAAATACTTGCAGAAGTCAGTAGGGAGAATTTGAATGCTTGAATGTGATTGTGGAGTTTACCTAAGACAGTTGCTAAGTGTGGGGGAAGTGCATGTTGGCCTTGATATCCTGTGATTGATTCTTTCAGTGGTTTACTAAAGGGAATCTGAGTATTGTAGCATCTATGATGAAATGAGTTTCTGAAGAGTTTTCAAACCTCTTGACTACATTTAGTTCTTTGTCTTGCCTGAGGACAAGCAAGAGCTAAGTGTGGGGGAGTTGATATACCATGGATTTTAGGGATTTTAACCATGGTATATGTGTTATTTATCGAGTCTTTTACTATGTTTTAGAGTCTTTTCAGGTGTTTATTAGGTACAAGCACATTTGGAGCATATTTGGTGATTTTGGCACTTTCTGGAGCTAATTGGAGTAATTGGCCGAGAGATAGAGTTCACTGTTGATATTTCCGAGATGCAACGATCGTCACACTTGTGGCAACGATCGATGCACCAGCGAGATGGGCCAAACGACGATTTAATGAAGAATGATGAAATTGCAGTTTTGCCCAGAAGTTCCTGATATTTACAAAGAAGCCCCAATTCGTGTTTTAGGTTATAAATAGAGTTTTTGAGCCATTGTTTAGGCTATGCTTCATAACTAAGTTTTATTCTCTTAGGAGATTTTAGGGGCTGGTTTTGTTCTCGAAAGAGACTTGATTTTGAACCCCAGTTCTTATTTGATTATATGATATTTGGTTTTCTACTTATGAAATCTTCTGTCTCGATGAACATGTCTGAGTAGATTACTTGTTAGGTTGAAGGATTCTCATTAAGGATTTCAGAGAATAATAGTTTAATTAATTTGTAGAGATTTATATGTGCTAGTTCTTTATCTAAGTTATTCTTAATGCTAAATCTGAAGTAGCTAATCAGAGTTATGATGTTAGGTTGATTAATTCAGCGGAAGTTGGTTAATTTAACTAGAAAGAACTTAGATAAGCAACTAACTGTTCGCAAACGGAAGTTTGGTTCATGTTAATTGTGAACATATCAAACTTGGAATTAATGCTAGTTTAATCTGTTAGTTCTCGCAAACGAAAGTTTGGTTTGCTGCACTTAGACTTAGAGAATTTTCGCAAAGGAATTTGGTTAATTCTATATCAGTGTTTGAGTTCTAGAACAGTTATTGATTAGATCTAGATAGATTGATTGCTTGCATTCCTTATTTCCTGAGAACTCCTGAAACCTAACGCTTCGCCTTCTTGCTTACAAACTCACTTGATTTACTTTGCTATTTCGTTTACTGTTTTCACATCTCCTTCGCTTAATTTAATCTGAACTACTAATAATCTATTGTGTGACTGAGAGTCCTCGTGGGATTCGATACCTTATATACTACGATTGCATTGACTGTGCACTTGCAGTAGAATATGGATAAAACTATTACACCTATCACTAACCCATAAACACCAAACACTAAACTTTAACTACAATACATTTTATTTTATTTGATACATCTAGTTATTTTATCTATATAAAAAATAGGGAAAATGAGCATTTAATGAATATGGGCCCACAAAACTTCTCTCTCCATGTAAGGGCAAAATAGACAACAGTAGATTAGATAACTAATTTGTAAACTACTCTTTTCTCCTAGTTGATTTCGTTATTCACATATCCCCTTAGCTAACTCACCCTATTATAAATTATTTTACTATCTTATAATTTTTTTATAAACTATTGTCATCTTTTCTTACTTTTTATAATTATTTCATAAAGTCTTATATAATTTATAAGTTTTTATCATTTTATAATTTTATAAGTATTTTATAGTTTAATATAATTTTGTAAAATTTTACAATATTTTATTAATTTTTAAAAATTTAACTTTTATCCGTTTTATTGGTAATAGGAAAATTTTTTCAGATTTTGAGGCTTTCCGAGCTTCTCAGACGGCTAAGCCTCGATCGGGTCAGCTTCGACCGTTCTGACCGGCTCACCCCAGACCGACTCAGACTTGTACTCACAAGATGGCAGGATCGCATTATATTCACACCATCAACAAGTGGAAGCAGAAGTGAGCGAAAGATGTAGCCAAGGGATCATTGTCGGAAGGCTGGAACGGGGTTGTCCATAATTGGTCGCAGCCAATTACAATATTGACTTCTTCGACGAACTCGCATAACGTAAGAGTCAGAGAGGCGGTGCAGAGATTGCGACCCATAACACAAGAGCAAAGAGCACTTTGCAGCGGAATATCGATATTCTAAGTTCATATGTTATTTTTTCCTTATTTTAATGGTCTAATTTCTAATTAATGTTTCTTTTTTGTAGACCTGGCGAGAAGGACGAGAGCTGGCGTATGTTGAGCTGGTCGAGGACGGTCACACCAACAAGACTACCAACAAGATTCAGGATCCGATCGCTCAGAGACTTGTCGAGGCATCAACGAAGCGAGTGGCGGAAGTGCTATCCCAATAATCCAAGGAAGGCTCGACTTCAGGGACTTCACTATCTCCAGAAAAGATCAACGAGATCTTTATCGAGTTAAATTTTTATGTTAATTATTACGTTTATTATTAATTTTAGATTATTTGATTTCTAACTTGTATTTTTAAAAATTTCCGCCGCCGAAGAGAAAATGTCGTTCATATGACTTAGGAAACGTGGAGGAGAGGGTCTCGACACCGCTTTCCCGCTTCCATCCCGATACCGGCTCCTTCACCACAGCATTAAAGACGACCTATGTAACAATACTCGCAGAACAAGCAGCAACGAACCAGAAGACGCAGGAAATGCATAAAGAGATGTTTGAGTTCATGCTGAAAGGTCGTCTTCCACCAGGAGCGGGAGAAGGAGCAGAACAAGGAGCGGATAGGGGATCGGAGTTGGGACATGATGGGGGATCGAGATTAGGATAGAAACTTATGAATCTCGATTATTTGTAATATTAATTTTTTAATGTTTTATGAATATTTTTATAATTCAAAATTTATATATTTGTTCGTTTTAATTTTTTGTAATTTTAATATTAATAATTTTAATTTATAATTTACAAAATAAACTTTTATATAAAATATAAATAATTAAAAACCATCGGTAATCCGTCGGTTCGGAGCATCGAAATCAGTTGGTTTACTTTTTTAATCTGCAAAATGGAAAAAGCGAGAATTTTACTGATTCGACTAGAACGAGGCCCAAAAGGAGGCCGACACAAGACGTCGAGATTTCCATCCCAAAACGAGCCCATTTTGGCCCAATTCCTCCACTCTATACCCATCGTTAAACAAGCTCAAAAGAAGCTTAGCTTGACAACGGTTGGCGAAGCTCACGTCCACTGGTTTGAACCCATTAGTCTCTAACCACAGTGGCCATAAAGCAAAACTCTCGGCTTCTGTATCATCCGCATTTATAGCAATACGCGTCAACCAACCGGAAACCCACGGACCAATATAAACACGCTCAACAAATCTGCGGGCTTGGCCTGCCTCTAGTGAGTCGAATATGGCTGAGAACTGATGTAGCAAGTCCATAAACCGATAGAGAAAGCCTTGGTTTCCCATCAGACCAACTTCCTCGTGAACAAGTGTTACAAGTTTCGGGTTTAGTGTCTTAGCTTCCGATAAAAAGGAAATGAGGGAACTGGGTGTTTGGTGAGTTAGCCGAGGGAGATGCAACATACAATTGATCACTACTGCTTCTCCTCTCACAAGTTTCAACGACGAAGGGCTGAATGCATTGGTGTCCAGTTTACAATGGTGGAAAGAAAACGGCTGGCCGATTGATTCCGCGAATGCGGTTAGACGCCGCCCAGCCTCTTGGACAGCAGCAACCGCTTTTTTACCGTTGGTGGCTCGTGACAAAGCCGTGATCCTAAGATGTTGGGGCGAAAGGCCAGTATTTGTAGAGATCAATGCCTGCATCAATGAGGGCCATTGAACACCTTCTGTGATATCGTAGTCCACAATATGGATTCGCCGCTCATACTTTACAGCTTCAAGAATAGCCTGTGTGGCAGTTAGGTAACCAAAGTTGACGTACGGAGACATGTTCTGCAGCATTTGGAAGGCCGAGATCACATCCGCTTGATCATGAACATCTCGGTGTTGTTGGTTAGCTCGCTCCTGCAACATTGAAAGGCCATTTGTGAAATGAGCAGCTAATCTCTCCATGTTGGTTCGGTCATTGAAAGAAACCAAGTCCTTTAGCCTTGCAAGTAAGACCCGAGTTAGCTCTCGGGTTTTGTTTGCGCCAGTTGATGCCTCCGCAGCAGCCACCAGTAAGTGAACCAACCTCAAGCCCTTTGATTCATCTGCCTCTACATCAACCTCATCATCCATGGACAAACCCGAGTTACAAATTCCCTCTTGGCCGTGATGACAAGGTAGCTTTGGAGGAGATTCCGTCGTTTCTCCTTCATCACTCATCATGGATTCAATGAGATCGCCGAAGTCACAATCCAAATCCATGTCAAGAGAGACACCATCATGTTGTTCCACACAGGAGGAGGTGCTTGCGGCTGTGGCCGTGTTGCTAGAGAAGAAGAGATCAAGGAAGTCATCGTAGGGATGATTCATTGTCGTGGAGCTTACAAAGAAGAAACGGGTAGTGCAGAATTATATAGAGAGTGTACAGCCAAAGTGGGACCCAAGAAAACAGGGGTTTCATATTTTGAAGGAAATCTTTTAAGTCAAATCTAAAATTCGTGGTCCCCTTTCAGGGTGATCGAACAACCTGTGGTCCATGGAAGAAGCAGCAGGACCACTCTGATCAAATAGGGCAAATAAACAAAAACAAGTGAGAATTAATTGTTAGTCCCAAAAAAATAAAAAAAATTTAGTCCAATCTTATACTCCCTCTGTTTCTTAAAAAATGATTTTCTAAATTTTATTTTTGTTTTTTAAAGACTGTTGTTTTATTTTTCTATGCATTTTTTATTAATTAATGATGATAAATTGTAAATTTCAAAAAATACAATAAAACTTCTTAAATTATTATTGGTTTAAAATCATAGAGAATTGCTAATAACAAAATACGATGCATTTATAAATATTATTAAATTTTTCTTTTTAATATGTGTGAAAATTTTAAAATATCAATTATTTAGGAACACATAGAGTATATAACAATGCTCTTTTTATCTATCTAAAATATCTCATGATGTAAAAAGAATTATTAATTTAATTGATTTTTTTGTCAACAATATAACGATCTACAAAGACTTAATTAGCCAAGATGGCGGTACGGGATCTACATGAATAAGATAAGACGGTTGAATTCGGACACTTCCTGCCAAAATATTCGCCTTCTTGTTGTTCGCCCGAGGGATGTACGTGATAACAAACCTAGTGAAATACTCCTTTCGTTGGGCGTACTCGTCTATATGGATTGCAAATGCCGGCCATTCTGTGGGTGTAGACACTATCTTCACCAATTCTGAACAGTCTGTAGCGAAGGTAACTTCTTGCTGGTTCCATCTCTTCATACATTCCATCGCCCATATCAATGCTTCAAATTCCGCATGTAAAGGCGAAAGACTTGGTCTTATATTCCTGGCTCTCATCATTGGATATCGTTCTCCTTCAAACATGCTACACCATCCTTGTCCAAAAAAATTAATTCATTAATTCTTAAAAAATCACAATTAAAATATCACTCATTTAATAAGTCTCTAAATCTAAAATATAAAATTTATTATATATGCTCATATTAACCTAATAAAAATATTATAATAATAATTATATATTTTAATTTCGAGAAGATAAAAACCGTGAGATTCATATGCAGGACAATTATATAGTTTTTAATTATATCGGAAAATAATCAATATTGAATATGAAAGAAATTATAAAAATATAAATATCAATAATTATATTAGATGCATGGCAACAAAATTAGGATAGAATAATGTCAAAGAAAAAAATAACTTTATAAGTGTATAAAAATTATATAGGATAAATTGAGAAAAACACAAAGTTAGGACCTAAAATAATAAAACATTTCACGCCATATATTACAAAAAAACTCACTCGACAAAGAAAGATAATGAATGTACTAACTAAATCAACCAAAAAACATTATAAATACGATCAAACATAAATATTTTCTGGAACAATTGAATCAAATAAATAATTAAAATACATATATAGTTAAAAAATATATGTAACGTTTATATAAATAGAAAATTCAAAAAATAGATACAAAAATAATTAAGAATTGTTAGACTAAAGAGATTAAAAAAACAATAATATTTTAATTAAAAATACAAAATAGGAAATAAAATATAACAATTAAAAAGTATAATTTAAATTTAAAAAAGCACAAAATACCGCGTATGGGCGGAGTTGACGATCTCTAGTTATACTAATTAATAAAACATACTTTTGTTTTCTTTTGCGGAAACTAGCATTTTTTTTTAAAGTTTGGTTGCACTTTAAAGTTTTAATTAGGGAGATAATATTGTTAAAAAAGCTGGATATTCCTTCGGGAGCAAAGGTGGCTTGGTCTGAGCTTTCAACGCCAAAATCTGAAGGCGGCTTGGGTCTAAGGACGATTGATTCATGGAATGTGACGTGTGGTTTGAAGCTGGTTTGGATGATTTTCTTTAGAGCGGGCTCGATTTGGGTGGCTTGGATTCGTAACCGTTATCTTTCATCGCAAAGTTTCTGGGCATTGGATGACAGAAACGGTAATTACTCATGGTTATTTCGAAAGCTTCTCCGATTGCGCTCGACGGCGCTATCTTTCTTCAAGATCCATATAAGAAATGGTGAAGACACTTTCTTTTGGTGGGATCCATGGACCCCGTTTGGTCGATTGATTGATTTCCTTGGTCCACGAGGTCCTTCTTCTCTTGGATTACCTATTGACTCGTTGGTCAGTGACTGTTTCTCTTCTACTGGATGGACAATTCCTCATGCAAGGACAGAGCGAAATCTTCAGGTACTCGCATATATCACTACTATATCCTTTGATGCGGGATCTGATTTGCCTATTTGGCATATTGATGGCACTGCTTACTCTACTTTCTCATCAAAGAAAATATGGAATCATATTCGGAGAGTTAAGCCTTTAGTCCCATGGAGAGATGTTTTATGGTTTAAAGCTTACATCCCAAAGCACTCGACTACGGTTTGGTTATTTATTCTTGATAGAAACCCTACGCTAATGAGAATGAACTCTTGGGGTTTGGACGTAGACACAACGTGTCTTCTTTGTGGAAATGCTCAGGAATCAAGGGACCATTTGTTTTTTGAGTGTGAGTACTCAATGGAAGTGTGGAAAGCTGTTTGTTCGAAACTTCACCTGCAGATTATACCAACGAATTGGGATGCTATCCTGCTATGGATACCTTCTGTGTTTGCTGCAGCATCTTCATACTCGTTGGCTTTAAAACAGGCTTGGCAGGCTTGTATTTATATGCTGTGGACGGAGAGAAACCGTAGGTTCCACGACGGAGTGACGTTAACGCCAAGGATTGTTAAAAAGAATATTTTGAGTATGCTCAGGTCTAAGGCGTTTGCTTTGAAGAATCTCCAGCTGAATTGTGCCAATGAATTAATCTCCATTTGGCGATTGTAGTTATTGGCTTTGTCTATGTGGTCCTCGTCATGTTTATATGTTCGAAACCACCTTTCCTCCTCGTTTCTTTTAATGGGGTTTGTAGCCCCTGTTTTTCATTCATTTTCTATTTTTGCTCTGTATCCTTTTTTCAATTTATTTATCTTAATGAAAGCCCTTTAAAAAAAAATAAAAAAAAAAAAAATAAATAAAAAAGTGATAATACGTTTTAACTATACACATGATACACGACTGTGTTATTCTGAACGTATGTCAATATGCATCGCTATATGCATGTAGTAGCATGAACAGAAGCCGATAAATAGCCAACAATTCTAGGTCAAAGTTGGTCCTTTTTGTCATGAAAATGCTAATTTTTGTTAGTTTACAAATGAATTTTTTTAGAAATACTAATCGATGTTTATACTTTAAATCAAATCATCAACCTCCAATCAAACCTAATTAGTGACAGTTTAAAATAAAATAAAAGTGCACGGACTATATATATTAAGAAAATGCATATCGCCACATTTGCTGAGCAGAGAACCTGGTAAACCAAACAGAAAAATACAAGAAATTGTTGAGATTTGCGTTGGGTTCAATAATTTAAAGACAAATAATCAAATGATTCAAGAGATATCAACATCAAAAATAATTAAAAACAAATAATCAAATGATTCAAGAGATATCAACATATCAAAAATAATTAATAACAACTTCGAAAGTCGTTCACAATTTCCAGACCACTTTGATTAGTCTTAACAAATTGTACACTAAAACAGAGAGGCTCCCTAACCTCTATGAGAGGTTTTTTGTTTACAACAAGTGACAGAAGCAGTGATGCAATATAATTAGGTGGTCACACTGAACACTTGTCCCTCAATCAATTCATATAATCACAACTTTTCAGATTGTTAGAACCCTTGTTGGGAAATACAATAAACGCTATACGTACGGCCGGTTCAGATCTAACGAATTATTAAAAATTTGAAATAAACTTAGATAATACACAAAACTACGGAGCAGATTTTTAAAAAATTTAAAGTAAAATATCTCAAATTTAAAATATATTATATGTAATACATGAAAAATTTAAGTTGTTATGTATACATTTGTCTAACATAGATCATATGTACCATGGTAGCTATTTTATAACCATGGTTACATAATCATATGTATAACATTGATATAAAAAGGTTATTGAGAAGCATCTTCCTAATATTATGAATTAGATTGTAGTCACAGAGGAGAGGTTGGTTTTTTTTTTTTTTTTTAATTTATCATATGCATATTTTATTTGACTATACATAAACTCCAATGCTATGTTGGGAATAATAAATAGTCATGATGATGAAACTACCTCATGTGGTTGTTCCTGCTTATGAAGGAGAAGATATAATCCCATATGCCCCTAAATTTAAAAAAATAATCTCTTATACCCCTTATAATCTGTATGTCCCTCCAGAGTTTAATGAAATAGAGATTGACGGAAATACCTCTGACCTATACCCATATTGAGACCCATGGATTCTTATTTTTTTTAAATATGTCATATTAAAATTGAAAACATAAATCGCAAACCCAAATCGCAATTTCCTCGAACTCCACTTTGTGCTTGACCATGACGAGCGACCTTCAGATCCGGCGAGCTGGTGCTCCTACGACGAGCATCCGACGAGCAAAATCGATGTTTGTTCTTCATTTCGTTTACCTTAGAGTGTTTATATCTTGATTTTGGCTCCAATTAATACTGCATTTTCCTAAATATCATTTTTTGGATTGAATCCGATAAATGGATTGCACATTGTGTTGTGGTGTTTTAATTTGCTAGAGTATGAGTTTCGTGGTTGAATTAGAGTGTTGTTAAATCCGATTAGAACCAATCTTCTCCCATTTGGAGGAATTCAAGATCAGAATTCATTTCAAATCCGATTAACTAGTAAAACTAGTAAAACTAATAAACCTAGTAAAACCAGTAGAACCAGTAAAACTAGTAAAACCAGTACAACTAGTGATAACTGAGAAATTCGGTAGAACTAGTAAAACTAGTAAAACTAGTAGTACCGATTGTGTTTTTTGTATTGTTTTTGCAGGATACAATGAGCAACAACGTTAGCATACATTTTAAATGCCAAGGTCGAATGTATAGTTTGCTGTTGAAGAAATCAGTGGACGAGATAATTTTGGTGATGATAGACGATAGGATATACAAGAAGCTTGGGTTAGATGTAAGTAAGGCTAAGCTGCAATTGAGCTACATTCCATTGCTAGTTGGATGTGAGGAAGAGTTTACTATTTATGATGATGATGATCTTTGTGTTTACCTAACGTCTATGGATAAAGATAACCGTAGATGTGTTTTGTACGCCGAGGTCATCAATGTATCGGAACTGACCGAGCAAGTGTCGAGAGTGGACAAAAATTCTATTGGTATGAACTATGAGTACTTGCAGTCAAAAGACGATAAAATCGGAGCTAAAGCCATAACTCTGTACGTGGAAAAGGAAAAAGCAGTAGAAGAACAACATGAGGCAATAAAAGATGAGAATGATGATGCGGATTATTTATCATGTGATGTAGGTATGGATACATCAGATAATTATGATAGATATGTCGAGCCGACATCTGTTGTAAAACCAATTCAGTTTATAGAGGCACGGGAAAACTGTTTGGGTTTGAGTGTGCGTCAAGAATTTCCAAGTAAAGCGTTCTTGCAGGATTCGATAAATAGATGCGCATTTAATGAGTGGTTTGGTTATGTAGTAAGGAAGTCTGAAACGAAGCGATTGGTGTTAAAATGTTGTGTAGCAAGCTGCAAGTGGGGTTTACTACTTTTACCCAGTTTTACCAGTTCTACTTAACTAGTTTTACTCAGTTTTACTAGTTTTACTTAATTAGTTATACCCAGTTTTACTAGTTTTACTCAGTTTACCATTTTTACTTAATTAGTTATACTCAGTTTTACTACTTTTACTTAACTAGTTATACTCAGTTTTATCATTTTTACTTAACTAGTTATACTAGTTTTCCCTACTTTTACACAACTAAATGGGTATAATACTTACCGATTGGGAATCAGAACTGTTGTGGGATTCCTCATCATCATCTTCTTCGGATACATTCTTGTTTGTCTCCAAGACTCTCAAGATTGGTCTCGGTTGCTCGGAATCGACCTCCTCTCTGTCTTATGTACTCTATGTCGCGTCGTCATCATCTTCTACTTCACTCCCACTCGCATCTTCTTCGCTTTGTTTCTCGAGATCAACTTCTCCTTCTTCGTCAGCAACCGTAACAGGAGCATTATCGACCGGACTCGTGGTCGTCGTAGGACCAACACTATCGCTCACCGGAGGAGGAGGAGCATTCGTGACCGTGGTAGGACCAACTACATCACTCGCTGGAGGAGGAGGAGCATTCGTCCCCAGAGCAACTAAATCTCTCGCCGTCGTTGGCGCATGCTCCGCATGCTCCGCATGCTCCACATCGGCATCAATTTTCTTGGCTAGACAAGTCTTTGGCGCCATCTCTTTTACTCGCGTGATTCCTTCATCGTTCGAGATAGGAGAGAAGGAGAGGAACTCGAATGGAGAAGAGGAGAAGTAACTGTAAAAAAGAAGTTAAGATTATTTGTCTCATCGAACTCTTGGAATGAGAAGAGAGAGTAACGGCTCCGAAAAATGGGAAGAAGTTAGAAAGAAATGGAATTAGGGATTTCGATTTTCCAATTTAGGTTTTTTTTTGAATTTTTCGGGTCTGGCCCAATTGATTTGGGCGGGTTAATAGATAGGCGGATAGGACTGGATATCAACTGGTAGGATAGGTAAAATGAAACTTTTTCTGGTTTTAAAGTAATTTTACCATTTTCGTATTTAAAAACAAAAAACAAAAAGAAAATGCCCTTTATAACGGGGGCATACGAGATTTCGGTTGAAGAAATAAGGGCCTACGAGCTATTTTATCCTTATGAAGTCAGTCATGCTCTTTTTACAAAGGAAATAGAGCTTTTAAAATGTTATAATAAAATAATTATTGTGAATAGAGAAGAGATAGAAAATTGGTATGTATTATTATAATGAATTAAATGTCTTTTATATAGAAATATAATGACTTGGTGACCAAGTAAAACTTATAGTACATGTAATTCTAAAATTGAAATAGGTATTATAATGGGCATCCATTTATTATTCATAACACTCCTCCTTGGATGTTTATTATAATGGAATGATTTGTAATGCTGCCTCATTAAACCTTACCAGCAAAACCCAATGGGAAAAATCATAGTTATAGGAAAAGGAAAAGAAGTGTAACACGAATTACTCCCCTCATGAATAAATATGTGGAGGTCTTTGCGATTTAATCCAATATGATGAACTAAATTATTAAAAGTAGAAGTAGGTTGCGCCTTGGTAATTAAGTCAGCCAAATTATCGCTTGAACGGATCCGTAGAACATACACTACAAGAAAACATGCAGGAAACCGACAGAATTCCCAACGGAATCAAATCCGTCGATAGAAACAGACGGAATAGTGACGGAGTTTTGATGGATCCATTTTCTCCGATACTCGCCAGTGATCCATCGGTAATTACATATGGATTACCGACCAATATATATATATATATATATATTGTGTGATTCTGTCGGTTATCCATCGGTTATCAGAGATGTTTATATAACCATTTTCGACCACGATATAGACGTTGGTGTAACCATTGGTGTAGTTGTTATGTGATTTAATATTACTGATGGATTACCGATGCAACAGCTATTTCCGTTGGTAATCAGGTATACATGTTGGTAATCAGGTATACATCTCTATAAATACATCCCTCCTCATTCTTCACACTTCACACACACACACACACACACACACACACACACACACACACACACACACACACACACACACACACACACACACACACACACACACACACACACACACACACACACACACACACATATATATCTAAAACAGTGTTATAAAAATGTATTCTTATAATTATTTTAGATCGTGGATGGACGGACCGATGTTGGATCCAACGACGAAATTATTGGTTGAGCCTTATTCACGTGGTGTTACGAAATTCATGTCGTTAGCATGTAGTCAAAGAGAAATGCAAAAAACCGGTAAATTAAAATGTCTATGTTCTAATTGCTGGAATACTAGGAGTGTTCGGATAGAGGAAGTATGGAATCAATTGTACTGAAATGGGTTTATGCGGGGTTAAAAGATTTGATATATTCATGGAGAATTATCGGATTATGGTAGTACTGGTATGGAACCTTATGGTAGTACTACTGAATCTTATAATGTTGAAGGACTAGAAGAAAATAGAACGGAAGTAGATTTTTGTGTAGGTACAGTTCAGATGGTTATTGATGCATATTGAGAAAATAATCAGGAAGGAGGTGAATATCAAAATCCTAGGGTAGAGGAACCTAATTTAGAAGCTAGAAGATTTTTTGATATGTTAGACGCAAAAAATCGACCAATGTACAAAGGTTGTAGAGAGGGTCATTCACCATTATCATCTCCTAGTCGATTAATGACAATAAAGACGGACTACAATTTGGCTGAGAATTATGTGGATGCGATTGCTGAATTTGTGGAAGATGAATTTGTGGAAGATGAATTTGTGAAAGATATTCTTCCTGAAGATAATCTTGCGCCTATTTCATACTACGAGGTCAAGAAACTTGTTAATGGGCTTGGATTACCATATCCGACGATAAATGGTTGCATCGACAAATGTAATATATTGGCGAGAAGATGAAGACCTTTTGGAATGTAATGGGAAGTCGCACTATCATGACACAAGGGTAATAATTAAAGTTCCATTTAAACGGATGTGGTGTTTGTCATTAACTGATAGATTGAAGCGGTTATACCAATCTAAATGCACCGCGGGGGGAAATGTGATGGCATCATGAGCATGGAAGAGAAGAAGAGGTTTCACATCCTTCATGTGAAAAGGCTGATATATCATGGTTTTTATGGGTTTGAATCCATGATATATGCATATAACCGAGTCATTTATGTTCTTACTAATCCTTTTTGAGTCCTTTACAGGTTTGCACACGTTTGGAGATATTTCTAAGATTTTGGAGCATTCTGGAACATTTTGGAGAATGATGCCGAGTTGATCAAAGTCACCATCGACCACCACACCTTGTGTTCCACAAATCCATGCCGAGTTTTAAAGACTTTTAAAGAATCACAAAGTGGCCCAAATTTTTGATATTTGCAGAAGTGTCTCATAACGTATTTTAGACTATTAATTATGTTTTTAGAGTTTTAACTCATTCATACTTTCATACTTTGAGTTTTTGAGAGAGATTAGAGCTTGGGCCTGATCCGATATTTTTATTGCTTTTGAGAGAAGATTTTGAACCCCTGTTTCTTATTCTCTTTTATTTTGTATGATATCTATTTTGATTATGTCTTGTGTTTCATTCGATATGTTTGAGTAGATCTCTAGTTAGGTTTAGGAATTCTCGTTAGGGATTTCAGGGAATGCTAGATTGACTTATTTGTTAGGATTCATAACTTCATTAGTTCTTCAACTAAGTTTTTCTAAAAGCTAGTTCTAGATTGATCACCTAGAATCTAGATCTTAGGTTGAAAAGTTGACATGAAAGTGTAATTTATAATTTGAACATAACTTAGGGTGACCAAATGACATAATTGCAAAAGATTTTGTATTAGATAATTTGTGATATATTAATGGAGAGTAAAACTAATGATTTTTAAATAAGTGATTCAGTTAGATAACCCATTCGATAAGTCATTAATATGATTGAGGACTTTAGGAGGTGTTTATGGATGAATTTTCTGTTTATGGGCCATCTTATCATGAGTAAAGATGACTCATAAATATGTTGGATAATTTTTGCAAAGTGCTAGCTAGATGTGAGGAGAAGCATTTGGTTCTGAATTGGGAGAAGTCCTATTTTATGGTTAGAGATGGTATTGTTCTTGGGCACAGAGTATCTGAAGCTGGGATTGAGGTGGATCGCGCCAAAATTGAGGTTATGACAACCCTTCAGGCGCCGGATTCTGTGAAGTCTGTGAGGAGCTTCTTGGACATGTTGGATTCTACAAGAAGTCCAGTAAGATTGCTAGACCACTAACTGCTTTGCTGTGTAAGGATGTGAAATTTGAGTTCATTGCAGATTGCCATATTGCATTTGAACAGATCAAGCAAGCACTAGTGAGTGCTCCTATAGTACAACCACCATATTGGGAGTTACCTTTTGAGGTTATGTGCGATGCAATCTATTTTGTTGTAGGAGCTGTTCTGGGGCAGAAGAAGGACAAGAAACTTCATGTTATGTATTATGCCAGTAGAACACTAGATGATGCACAAAGAAACTATGCCACTACGGAGAAGGAGTTGTTGGCAGTTGTCTTTGCCTTTGAGAAATTTTGCCCTTATCTGGTTGGATCCAAGGTGATAGTACATACATACCACTCAGATCTTAAGTACATGATGCAAAAGAAGGATGCTAAGCCGAGACTTCTTAGATGGATTCTCCTTCTTCAAGAGTTTGATATTGAGGTTAAAGATAAAAAGAGAGATGAGAATGGAGTTTCATATCATCTTTCAAGGATCAGAGTTGAAGAAGACGTCCCTATTAATGATTTTCTGCCTGAGGAGAACGTCAATTTGATTGAGACAGTGTTTAGGACGGATTTGGACAGAAATTTACAGAAGTGTCGGACTGCAGAACATGCGTCGATCGACGCACCCTTGTGTCGACGGGCATGAGTCGATCGATGCACCTCTATGCATTGACTGACAGAAGGCAATTGCGAACCCAGAACCTCTGAAGGTTCAGATTGGTCACTACAACATGGAGCTTAACGCTGCTTCGACGTCCAATCAAACAAGGTTTGCTAATATTGCGAATTACCTGGCTGCAGAGAATGAACCAGATGATCTCAAGGGGTATGCAAAGAAGAAGAGAACTCATAAGGTTCTACTAGGATGAGCCTTATCTATACAAGCACTATTCGAATGGGATTTACATGAGATGCATTGCAGAATCAGAGGTTCCAGACGTTCTATTTCACTGCCATGGATCAGATTATGCTGGACATTTTGCTACTTTCAAGACTGTGTCTAAGGTTCTGCAAGCAGGCTTCTTGTGGCTTACTATGTTCAGAGATGCTCATTTGTTTGTCTCTCAGTGCGATGCCTGTCAGAGGAGAGGGAAAATCAGTAAGAAGCATGAGATGCCTCAGAATTTCATTCTTAAGGCTGAGGTTTTCGATTGCTGGGGCATTGATTTCGTGGGTCCTTTTCCCTCATTTTATGGGAATAATTTCATATTGGTTGCTGTGGATTATGTTTCTAAGTGGGGGGAAGCAATAGCTAGCCAATGACTCTTCGGTGGTTTTTAAGCTGTTTAATACCATCATTTTCCCTAGATTTGGAGTTCCTCAGATTGTGATAAGTGAAGGAGGATCCCACTTTATCAACAAGGTCTTTGAGAAGATGCTACTTAATCATGGTGTTCATCATCGTGTGGCTACTCCTTATCATCCTCAGACTAGTGGGCAAGTTGAGGTCTCTAACAGACAGATTAAGGATATCCTGAGAAGACAGTTGGGAAGACAAGGAAGGATTGGTCTACAAAGCTGGATAATGCGTTATGGGCCTATAGGATTGCGTTTAAGAGGCCACTTTGGACTACACCGTTTCATCTTCTGTATGGGAAAGCCTGCACCTTCCAGTTGAGCTTGAGCATAAGGCAGCCTGGTGCAGCTGAATGAGTTGGATGAGATTAGGCATCATGCATATGAGAATTCGAAGTTGTACAAGGAGAGGACTAAGGCATATCATGACAAGAAGATTGTCTCCAGACAGTTTGAGCCTAATGATCAGGTACTTTTGTATAACTCTCATTTGCAATTGTTTTCAGGTAAGTTGCATTCTAGATGGTCATGTCCTTTCATAATCAAGGATGTGCGTCCGTATGGTACTGTTGTTATGATTAGCTCAGAAGGAAAGGAGTTCATTGTCAAGGGACAAAGGGTGAAACATTATTTGGCTAAGCTCGAGATTCTAAGAGGTCAGATTCTGCCTCTGGATGATGCACCCTCTGCCTAGTCTCCTTCCGGTCAAGCTAATGACGTAAAAGAAGCGTTGAGTGGGAGGCAACGTACTGGTAAGTCTTTACATATTCTTTTTGGTGTTTTTGATTCGATTTTACTTGGTGATTTTTGTTTTTGGTGTTTTTGTCGAACAGAGCTAAGTCATGAGTCTGGAAATCGACATTCGTCGATAGACACGGACCTGTGTGTCGGTCGATGCAGGTGTGTTACGGTTAGGCTTAGCCGAAGAGAGAAACCGCGAGCTTATAATGAAATTATACCGTCTAATTTGCGGTTTAACCAGCGAATGAAATCAAAACGCGAGGAAGAAGTTACTACGAAGTGTGTCGATCGCTGCGGTCATGTGCAACGATCGAGTCACCCGGTCTGAATCAGGAAATTGACAGGTATGTTATTAAACGCGAAAATTCGATTGAATCGACCCGGTTCGATCAGTAGCGATCTGCAACAATCGACAAACCCTTGCGTCGATCGACGCACATGCAAGCGAGGTAAGTGTTCAACAATACTTGGCTGGACATGGAGATTAAGCCCACACGGTTTGCACATCACACGACCTGTCAGATGTTGGGTACTACGGAGGATGTGCAGAGGCTGGTTCAGAAGATTGGTTAAGGGACTATGCCTAAGAGGAGTTATGAGATTTACCCAGACTTGGTAAGACAACTATTGTCCACCTGCAGAGTAAACTATAGGAATGAGATGTCAAAGAGAGCAGCTGATGGGACATTCACCTTCATGTGTTTGGGTATCCAGTCCTACCTTCCTATCCTTGATATATGCCGTCTATATGGGTTCAGTCTAGAGCCTATTCGTTGTGTGCTTACTGCTTCATGGGAAGACCAACAGGTCCAGTTCTTTTGGTCTCACTTTGGTAATGGACGCTATCATTCGAAGACCTCAAAGCAGACAGTTATCCGACATCCTGTCCTATGATATGTCGTGCGTATTCTGGGCTACACACTGTTGTGTAAGTATGAGGCGAACAAGATGAGGAAGCAGGAGCTGATGCTATTGTAAACTGGAGTTAGGGACTTGTTCGAGGAGTCTTTGCGGACCATCTTTGTGATCCGAAGAAGAAGAAGGCATTTGGCGGGAAGAAGATTGAGACTGTGGGCAGCTTACTCACTCCTGTCTTCCAACATTTTGGGATCCCTACAGAGGGAAGATAGTGTGATACCAGAAGGCTCTGGATGGATGATGCACACCTGAGGAGTGCCACTTGGACGAAGGATGGGAATCTGTGAGTTTTCCATGATGCACGTTTGCGTGAGTGGTGTGTGCAGCTTCCGTTGGAGGAAGTCACGAAGGTTGATACACTGCTAGCTCTGGCTTTTGATCATGACAGGAACCTTCTGCGCTAGGTCCTTATATTTGTGAACCCTCTTGGAGCCTCCACATCTCGAGCTTCTACATCTTCTGCGCCTCTTGCGCCTGCTCCTGCCATTGGAGATGATGATTTTGTGCCTATTTCATATCCTCCTCCTCTTATGGATCCTGCTGAGATGTCCCAGGGTGCTTTCCAGTCCATGCTTAATGATAGAGTGAAGGATTTGTGGGAGATGATGGCTAGTTGTTCTGCAGACGTCAGCAGAGAGTTCATGTACTTGTACCTGCTCCACGACGCTGACTTTCTCCTACACCTGAGACTTCTAGCAGCTTTGATCGTCGATATGCTGGTATTGATGATGAGTCTGAGAGCGATGAGATTTGATTCTGATTCCTTGACTATTGGTTATGTACTTTTTCACTCTTTCTTTTTATTTTCTCTTGAGTCATTTTGATGTTTTATTGAGTTTGTGTCAGTATGTTTACTTGGGAACTGATGTACTTTGCTATTTATGACAATTTGTTTCTTTGATTTTGGATTGTCTTTGGTTATTGTAGCTTACATGTTGAGTTTTTGTCATTTATCACGGAACATATGCTATCTGCAAGAATGCTCTGAACAGAAACGTAGTGCGTCAATCGACACGGTTCTGTGTGTCGATCGATTCACCCTTTCACGACATGCGCCGATCTTTGCGGTCTTGTGCAGCGATCGACACGGTTACGAGATAGGTAAAAAATCGCCATAACACAAGTAAATTCAGCCATTTTTCCTCTTTTACCGATCCTAAGTTTGATTCCACTGGGGACAGTGTGTTTCAAGTGTGGGGGGAGGTGGTACTGACATAATCTTTTTCTTTTCTTAGAGTCACTTGAGTCTGTTTTATAGAGTCAAATCAGTTTAGTAGGGAACTATGACTTTTGAGGAGATCACTACACTGCAGGAACCAAAGTGACCATTGGATAAGCTTGCAGATGATCTCTGACTATTAGAAAACCCAACACAGATCAGCCTACTGAGGACACCCATATCACTTCAGGTATTCAGTGAATCCATTACTGACTTCAACCTTAACTTGACTTAATTTTCTCACATAAGGGATTGGTATACTTTGAGTCAGATTCCTCTGTTAGTTCTGACACAGCTTGTAAACCTGTCCAAGTATGGTTCCCTTCTCCCCTTCCTTAAAGTAAAAAAAAAGAGACAAACTGCAGATAAGATATTAGCTTTGAAGTGATCATGGGAGTGGTAGAGACCCATATTACCTTTTGAGCATTCATGGAATGTGTCCAAAGTACACCACAATGCGGGAAGAGCACTGATAAAAAAATGATAACCAGTTGGAAAAAACCAGTTACTAAGGAAGGAAAAGGAGAAGAAAGGAAACAGAAAATGATAGTGTGGTGGTCAGGTGCTAACAAAGTAAGAGTCCATGTGTTATTTGATTGATATTCCCTAGGTGAGACCGCACTTATTAGATATTAAAAGTCAGTATGGTGAATTTGAATGCTTTGAATGTGATTGTGGAGTTACTTAGGACAGTTGCTAAGTGTTGGGGGGGGAGTATATGTTGGTCTTGATGTCTGCAGGTGCATTTTTCATGTGGCTTACAAAGGGGAATCTAAGTGTGGTACTTCTACGATGAAACGAGTTTCTGAACTTTTCAAACTTCTTCACCTCATTTTGGTTTTTTCTTTTTTTGCTTGAGGACAAGCAAAGGCTAAGTGTGGGGGAGTTGATATATCATGGTTTTTACCTATTTTAAGCCATGATATAAGTATATATTAGAGTCTTCTGTAGTTTCTTTTGAGTCTTTTCAGGTGTTTATTAGGATTGCACACGTTTGGAGGACTTTGGAAGATATTGGAGCTTTTTGGGCAAGAGTTGGAGCTGGAGCCGTGGTGAGAGAAACAAAGCATCTCTGTTCGACCTGAGCGTCGATCGATGCACCCTTGCATCAATCGTTGCAGTCCCAATTCACAGAAGTCCAACGCATTATTGAAGATTTGAAGAATTGCAGTTTTGACCCAGAAGTTCCTATATTTACAAAAGACCCAAAATCTGTTATGCACTTTATATTAGGGTTTTTATATTTTGTTTTAGGGACACTTACATACTTTTAGCTAGAGAGAGTTTTGGAGTTTTGGGGCTGATCCGTTCCTTGTATTGCTTTTGGAGAAGATTTCGAACCCCTTTTTCATTGTCTACTCTTTCTTTAATGCAATCTATTCATATTATGTTGTTTGCTTCAATCAATATGTCTGAGTAGATTAATTGTTAGGTTTAGGAATTCTCATTAGGGTTTTCATGAATTGTTAGATCTAATTAATCAGTTGAGGATTCATAACTTGTTAGTTCCTCAACCTAAATTACACTTAAAGCTAGTTTCTAACCTAATCAATTGGAATCTGAATCTAGGATTTATAAATTGACACGAAAGTGTAATTTAGAATTTGATCTGTTTATGTTGAGCAATTTAATTATCTGCAAAGAAATTTGGTTTAATTAAATTGTGAACTAATCGAACCTGCACTTAATGCTAGTTTAATCTGTTAGGAATTGCAAAGAAATTTGGATTTCTAGGGTTTAGACTTAGTAAATTCTCGCAACGAATGTTGGTTAGTTTTATATAGGTGTTTGAGTTTTAGAACGGTTCTTAATTTGATCATGACTGATATTTGATCTGCATGGCATGATTTCTTGAGAACGCCCTTGACCTAGCGCTTTTAGTATTTGAAAACAAACTCGCTTGCTACTGATTTATTTACTGCCTTTAGTCTATTATTCTTGATTTACATCCCCTAGCTCTACTTGACACTCCAAAGTTTATCGTAAGATTCTTGAGTCTTTGTGGTTTGACCCCTATTTACTACATTTGCATGTGCACTTGCAGTGGAACTTAGGGAATAAAACTCTGAGCTTATAAAGAGCTCAGAACGTTCTACTGAGATGAACAATACTTGTACTAGCACTGCGCAGATGGGATTTACAGAAGATGCATTGCTGAGTCTGAGATTTCGAATGTGTTGTTTCATTGTCATGGTTCTGAATACGCTGGACACTTTGCCACTTTCAAGACAGTGTCCAAAGTTCTTCAAACATGCTTCTGGTGGTATACTATGTTCAGAGATGCTCTATCGTTTGTGTCTCAGTGTGACGCTTTCCAGAGACGAGGAAAGATCAGAAAGAGGCACAAGATGCCACATAACTTCATTCTGGAGGTTGAGGTATTTGATTACTAGGGTATTGATTTTATGGGACCTTTTCCTTCTTCTTATGGGAATCGGTACATCTAGGTCATTATGCACTATGTGTCTAAGTGGGTGGAAGTTGTAGCTAGTCCGACCAATGATGCCTATATGATTCTTAAGCTATTTAAGACCATAATATTCCCTCGATTTAGAATGTCTCGGATCGTGATAATTGATTGTAGTTTTCACTTTATCAACAAGGTCTTTGAGAAGCTACTGAAAAATCATGGTGTCAATAATCATGTGCTACTCCATATCATCCTCTGACAAGTGGACATGTTGAGTTTTTGAATAGATAGATGAAGGAGATCTTGGAAAAGACTATGGGAAGATAAGAAATTATTGTTCTTCTATGTTGGATGATACGCTGTGGGCCTACAAGACTGCGTTCAAAATGCCACTGGGACTACACCATTTCATCTTCTCTATGGAAAAGCATGTCACCTTCTAGTTGAGTTGGAGCACAAAGCATCATGGAAGTCAAGATGATGAATTTCGACATTAAGTATGCTGTGGAGAGGTGATTGGTTTAGATTAACGAATAAGATGAGATAAAATTTCATACCTATGAGAACTTCAAGTTATACAAGGAATGAATAAAGGCATATCACGATAAGAAGATTATCTCCAAGAAATTCGAACCGAACGACCATGTACTTCTATATAATTCTCGTATACAATTGTTTCATAGGAATTTGTGTTCTCGTTGGTCAGGTCCTTTCACCATCAAAGGGTCCGACCATATGGTGCTATTGTTATGACAAATGTTGAGGGCAATGAGTTCACGATGAATGAACAAAGCCTAAAACACTACTGGGTGAAAGCCGAAACACCATCAGGATACATTGTGTTCTAACTAATGCAACCCCTGCCTGATCGCAGTACAGTCAAGCTAATGACGTGAAACAAGCGCTTGGTGGGAGGCAACCCATTGGTGAGTCTGTAAATACGCACTTTTGATTTTTTTTTGCCAGTCCTGTACAAATTCAGAGATGTCGAGTGGTGATCTTTGCGTTGATCGATGGCGGACATATGCATCAGTCGATGCATGACTTAAAAAGGCAAAGGAAAATCGACCGAGCTCTATGCAATGTGGTCGATGTGGTGGAACCTTGCCTGCGTCAATTGTTGCAGACCTGTGCATCGGTCGTAGCAGGTCCCCGAGAGGTAAGTGCCTTTAAATTTATATTTTCTTCTTCTTCTTCACTTTCCTCCCTCGCAAATACGAACCCTATATCTGGTGTTAATCGAATCGAAGGTATATACTAATGGTTTTCCCTCTTCGTCGTCAATTTCGTTGTCAAATTTAGGGTTTTTTGGTTTTACTCGTATAGATCTACGGTCTGTGTTCAATTTCAAGTTCAAGTTAGTTTCTACTTATATCTTAGAGATGACAGATTCTGGTCTCTTTCAATTTGAAGTTAATCTTAGAGCTATAGGATTAGAGATTCTTGTGTCTCTTTCAATTTCAAGCATTTGTCCGTTTCCATATGGTCTGCATGTGTCGAATTCTAGTTACATTTTGTTTGATAGAGCGAAGTTCTGACTAGACCGTATACAAAGGTGTATCTATGTTCAATGTGTGAAGCTTATACTGATTGCCCTTTTGTTTTCTGATTTCTGGTGGCAGGTAATTTCAACAACATATCAAGGTTGAGGAGCTTCTATCCAAATTACACGACATGTCATCACCTTTTCTCATTTCTGCTGTATGTGCATTGATATTGTTATTACATTACTTGCGTCTTGATTTCTATGTGTTACATTTCTGTGTTTGTTGTTGATGCTTGTGGTTTAATTTTGATTGGTTTATTTCTGATTGATTTATGTTTGAAATATTTTGAAATATGGTATTTGGTCTGAGCATATATTTTGTGTTGTCTATGACCCTTATTCTTGTTCTACCGGTGTAAATTAAGGCTAGAGCACACAATGTTGGACAAGTCGTGGGTGCATCTTTGCAGGTATGCATCTTACATATATATGTTACGTTTGAGTTTTTCCTCGAATGACTCTAAAGATCTTTTTTGTTATCTTTTAACTGCAGACTTGATCCTGATTATGAAAGAGGTGCATGGAGTTTTGTCAAAGCTGTGTTTGTGGATAAAAGAGAAACTGAGTTGATAATTTATCCTTGCAAAGACTGTCGCAATGTAGATCGACACTCCTGCAGTGATGTAGTTGATCATCTTATTACAAGGGGAATGGATTCAGATTATAAGTTGTGTAAGGACTGGTATTATCATGGAGAAGTGAGTTCAGTCGATGTTGGTGAAAGGAAAGTACATGAGTGGAATGAAGAGATTGTTGGGTTATACAAAGCTGCTGATAACTTAAATGAAGAAGTTGATAGTACGCGTGAATTCTGTGAGATGGCAGAAGGAGAGGACAAGAACGAAGATGAGTTCTTGGCAAAGCTAGCAGATGCTGAAACCCCATTATATCCAACCTGTGCAAGCCATAGCAAGCTATCCGCCATCATTTCACTGTTTAGACTCAAGACCAAGAATGGATGGTCTGACAAGAGCTTCAATTCTTTGCTTCAGACATTACCAGAGATGTTACCAGAGGATAACGTGCTACATACATCACTTTACGATGTGAAGAAGTTCTTGAAGTCTTTTGATATGGGTTATCAAAAGATTCACGCATGTATCAATGACTGCTGCTTATTCAGAAAGAAGTTGAAGAAGCTTGATAATTGTCCAAACTGCAATGCTTCAAGGTGGAAGATGAATTTGCAGACTGGTGAGGTAAAGAAAGGGGTTCCACATAAGGTGTTACGATACTTTCCTATCATCCCAAGGCTGAAGAGGATGTATAGGTGTGAGGAAATGGCCAAGAACTTACGGTGGCATCATACTAACAAGAGCACAGATGGAAAATTGAGACACCCGGTAGACTCTGCCACTTGGGATCAAATGAGTAACAGATATCCTGCATTTGCGGCTGAGGAAAGGAATATGTGGCTTGGCTTATCTACTGATGGCTTTAATCCATTCGACATGAAGAATAGTAACTACAGTTGTTGGCATGTTCTACTAGTTAATTACAATCTGCCTCCACATCTTTGTATGAAGAAGGAGAATATCATGCTCACTTTACTCATTCCTGGTCCACATCAGCCTGGTAACAGTATTGACATATACTTAGAACCCCTTATAGAAGACCTAAACCATTTATGGATTAAAGGAGAGTCAACTTATGATGCATTGAGTAAGACTGTTTTTACTCTTAAGGCAATGCTACTGTGGACAATTAGTGATTTCCCTGTGTATGGAAACCTTGCAGGATGCAAAGTCAAGGGAAAAATGGGCTGTCCTCTCTGTGGTAAACACACGGATAGTATGTGGCTTAAGTTTGGTAGAAAGCATGTTTACATGCGCCATAGAAAGGGTCTGTCACCATCACATAGGTATCGGGTGAAGAAGGCTTGGTTTGATGGACAAGCAGAACATGGGAGAAAGGCTAGGATATTATCTGGGCATGACATTTCTCATACCTTGAGAAACTACAAAAACACTTTTGGTAATGTGAAAGAATCTGTGAGAAAGAGAAAAAGGACGTGTGTAGAAAAAGACAGTGACAGTGAGTGTTTGTCTACTGATTCTGAGGAAGATGAAGAAGAAGTAGATGAAGAAGAGTTGTCCAGATGGAAGAAAAGATCCATCTTTTTCACTATGCCTTACTGGGAGGTATGTCATAAGTTTCTGTTTCACTTTAAGTTTTCTAAGCATCAAGCTAATAAGCCAATAAGTATAACTTTGGTTTTTTTATTGTTTTTGTGTTATCTAGGAACTGCCGGTAAGGCACAACTTGGATGTTATGCATATTGAACGAAATGTGGCTGCAAGTATTGTGGCGACACTACTGCACTGTGGAAAATCTAAAGATGGACTCAGTACTCGAAAAGATTTGGAACACCTAGGTATCAGGAAAGATTTGCACGCTAGCCCCAAAGGTAAGAGACTTTACCTTCCACCAGCGCCTTGGTCTTTGTCAAAGTTAGAGAAGAAAATCTTCTGCCAAAGACTGTTTGAATTTAAGGGACTTGATGGCTATTGTTCGAATATATCTCGGGCTGTATCTTTAGAAGACTGTAAGGTATCAGGCCTCAAATCACATGATTATCATGTGTTGATGCAACAGCTCCTTCCAGTTGCAATTAGAGGTTTGTTAGAAAAAGGTCCTCGGTTAGCAATCATCCGTTTGTGTCAATTCTTCAACCTCTTGTGTCAGAGAGTTATAGATAGGGAACAGATTTCAGTATTGGAAACTGAAGTAGTAGAAACTTTGTGTATGTTCAAAAGATATTGGCCACCAAGTTTCTTTGATATAATGGTTCACTTGGTAATACATCTCGGAAGGGAAGCTAGACTAGGAGGTCCGGTGCATTTTCGTTGGATGTATCCTTTTGAGAGGTATTAAGTCTGTTAATTTATAAATTACAATATCTATAGTGTCTAACACTTGGATTTTAATCTGTGATGACTACTGGCAGGTACATGAAAGTATTAAAAGACTTTGTTAGAAACCCAGCAAGACCTGAGGATTGTATAGCTGAGTGCTATCTTGCTGAAGAATGCGTGAGGTTTTGCAGTGATTGTCTAAAAAAGACAATAAGTGTTGAAGAGGAAGTGGAAAGGAATACTGATAATGAGAGTAGCTCCATCTTAGAAGGGAGGCCAATCTCGGCAGCAACTTCAGTGACTCTCTCTGATCTGGAGAAAACAATTGCCCATCTTGCAGTCATTCAGAACATGGCAGTTGTGGACTCATATGTAGAGTAAGTTATTACAAACTTAGTCTGCAATTGTCTAGATTTATATGATGGATGCCTGATTGATTACTTTTGTTTTTTAATAAGCCTGCACCTACAGTTTCTACAAGACTCAAATACGAGATGTAGGCGTGATGCAACAATTTTATGGCGAACTCATACACAAAATTTTGCATCTTGGCTAAAAGAACAGGCAAGTGTATGAATTCTGTGTAATTATAGATGAGTATATCATGTGGTTCACACTTTCTCTGACTTTAATTCATAATGTGTAGGTACCTGTGGATTCAGAACATCATGATGAAACGCTTAAATGGTTGGCATATGGCCCCCACAGTAGTGCAAGATCGTATACAAGATACATAGTGAATGGACATCGGTTTCACACTCATTCAGTCTCTAGGCAAAGTCAAAATAGTGGAGTTTTCTATGAAGCAACTGCCATGTGTAGATCAAGTGCAAAGGATACTTCACATGTAGCTGATTTATTAGGCTATTATGGGAGAGTAGTTGACATAATCCTGTTGGATTATAATGTCTTCTACGTTCCTCTATTCCAATGTCAATGGGTAGTAAGAGGGAAAGGGGTCAAAGTAGAAGATGGATTCACACTTGTCAATTTGAATCAAAGTCAGGTGTCCTTCATGAGGGATCCGTACATATTGGCATCTCAGGCTAAGCAAGTGTTCTATTTGAAGGATACTGATAATTCAGGTTGGTCTGTGGTATTACGAGGCCCTTAAAGAAGATACACAGAGGAAGAGGAAGACGATTGGAATGCAGATATTGGACCTTTGCCATCGACTATTGATATGGATGCTGAGTTGGATGAAGAAGAAGACCCTCACTATGCTAGAAATGATTGTGAAGGAATATATGTGTGATATATGACTTCTGATCAATTTATTTATGTGTTTCTGTGATCTGTTTGATGTTATGTAGTGTGCTTTGTTTGTGTTTGTTTGTTTGTTTGTTTGGTGTTCGAGTCTTTTATGTGTTATGCTTGTTTTGTTCAGATAATGTGAAGGTTACTAATACAATTGTTATTTTTCAGGTGAACTAAGATGGGCAAGAGAAAAAACACCAAAAAGACGAAGAACCTGAAAGAGTCAAAGAAGATAGATCCTGAAGAGCCTGAATATTTGGGCTCGTTTAAACCTGCAGACAGAGTGAATGAAGAAGTAAGAGAGATTGAAGACAGAGTCATTGAAGAAGAAAGAGAGAATGAGGACAAATTGAATGAAGAAGGAATAGAGACTGAGGACAGAGTGAATGAAGAAGGAATAGAGACTGATGACAAAGTGAATGGAGGAGGAATAGAGACTGAGGAAAGAATGAATGAAGAAGAAAGACAGACTGGAGAAAGAGATAATGGGAAAGAAAGAGATACTGATGGTGGACATAAAGAGAGGGATGAGGAAGAGCCTGAAGGTGATCTTCAAATGTCAGAGGCTGAACCCAAGCGTAAGAGGCATAGAGGACCAACAAAGATGAAAAACATAGCCAAAGATCCAAATTTCCGTGAAAGAGTTGACTTTTATGACCTCGGAGAGGCTGTTGGTCCAGGACCAGTGAAGTTGTCGTCGTATCTAGGTCCTCTTGTGCGTGAACATGTTCCTGTGACATTTTCCGACTGGAGGAAAATCACAGATGAAGTTAGAACAGTTCTGTGGAAGTCTGTTCAGGTAACCTTCTCTTTTAAGTCTCAATTTTCATTGTCTATTATACATGCAATAGTTTTGATTCTTTTTTTCTGTGATCTATGTGTGAGCTACTACATGCAAGGTTTGAGCTTGATGAAGAGTACCAGAAGATTGATGTGATGAGGCAGATGGGAACTATGTGGAGGGCATCCAAGTCACGTCTTGTGACGCAGATAAGGTGTAAAGCTACTACTAACCAATAAAGGATGAATCTGCGGCCAAAGAATGTGACACCAACAGAATGGCGCAAATTTGTGAAGCTGAAGACAAGCTCAGATTTTGCAGTTGTGAGTGATTCCTACAAGCAAAGAAGGAGACTACAGATACCTCACACGTGTAGTCGTAAAGGAATGGTACGGCTCAGAGAGGATATGGTAGCTTCTATTACCTTTCCTATCATATGAATTCCCTAGACTTCTCGTAAACAATGTCTTGTTTTTGAGCAGAAACAATCAAGTAGTGAACCATCACAAGTGACTAGGCTAAAGGTGTGGGTGAAGTCGCGTACAAAAAAAGATGGTACTCCTGTCAACACAACAGCTGCTGAAAAATTTGTAAGTTATTACAATTTTAGTTTGAGATAAGATCTCATTTTCCATTTTCATGAGTCTTTTCATATTTGCGCAGAGGAAGGCAGCGGAGCTGTTTGATATTGCTGACCAATCAAAGTCAACAAACGCACATGAAGACCATCTAACACAACTTTTAAGACAAGATAATCCAGGTCGACTGAGGGCAATGGGTAGGAGCATGAGTAAAACCAAGTTAGCATGTTTTGAAGTTAAGAAGAAGTTTTTGACTGACATGGAAGATAAGCAGATTAGTTTGCTTAACAAAGTACATCAATTGGAAGATGAACTTGCTAGAGTTAAACAGGTTGGTGACATCAGTTACTATTGAAGAATCATAATAAAGTTCAAGTTTAACATTAATCAACTGTTTGACTACATGTTTTTTACTTTGCTTTTTAGGGACAGAGGCAAGAACCTGAAGTTGGTGAAAACTCAGCTGCTGCAAGAGCAAGAGTAAGTTGATTACATGAAAGAAATTGCTACTACTTTAAAAAAAATTTGACCATTTTTTATGTGAAACCCTTGTAGAGTGTTAACAGGGAATGCAATCGTAAGTTTGTGTTAGTCGATTGGGATGACACTGATGATATAGTGGCCGAGGGACGTATCCTTTCATCTGATCCAGAGGACTTCGTGAATGAGATCCCATTAGGCCCTGATGCTGTCAAAGTTTTGGTTGAGACTGCGATCAAGTCAGATATTTTTCTTTGGAGACCTGCAGCCGGAATTCTGACTATTGATCAAGCTGTTGGCGAAATGATTGCATGGCCAACAAATAAATGTGTTTTCATAGACCAGGGGCCATATTCTTAAGACATTCCCCTTCTGGTAAACTTTCATTGATAAGTGTTCAGCTAGATACTTTACAGTGTTCATCTTTACTGACTTTTTTTTTTCTTTATGTGACAGAGTCCAAAAGCAGATTGTCAGAACAAATGCAAGCTGCTAGACATGTCAGGTACTGAAGAAGTTGTTGCTGAAGGCCGTTGGCAATGCAAAGAACCCACAGCTTTGGTTAATGGTCTTCCTATAGGACCAAAAGCAGTAAAAGTCTTCGTGGATGTAGTTCATAAACAAGAGACATTTCTATGGAGACCTACGAAACAAGTCAGATATCTTGGGGAATCTGTGAAGTCATTCGTTGCATGGCCTGCTAATAAGTGTGCTTTTGAAGATAACACAGATTCTATGTTTCAAAGGTTTCGTGAACATACTCCTACATCAGCTGCAAAAGCATTATATGCGAAGGTTGCATCTCCATTATCAGCATCAGAAGGTGTAAAGGCTGCATCTCCTAATTGTATATCTCCTACGCATCAACTCCAACAAGCTCCTGTTAAGAAAAGAGTGTTGCAGACCCAATCACCGACACGAAGATCTACGGTAAGATACTTCTCATATTGTGTGGCCTTCAGCTTTTGCTCTTATATCAACTATAAACTGGTTTCTATTGCATGCCTTGTAGCGTAATAGTCCATCACAGCAACCCAAAGAGAATCAGAAGTGTAAGTTAATGGAGCTTAGCGGAAAGAATGAGGTAGTGGCTGAGGGACGTTGGGCTTCAGACAACCCAGAGCAGAAGGTTCACTTTGTTCCTTTGGGGCATAACGCAGTTAAGATATGGGTTAAAATTGTGAAAGTTCCAACTGCAGCAGTTTGGAGGCCATCAAATGAAATTGAAATCATGGGGGATGCAATTGGATCAGCCATTGCATGGCCAAAGGAGAAAGTCATTTTGTGTTGAATGTTATCAGGTTCACTCTAGCACTATTTCTAGTTTGGTTTGAGACTTGAATGGGGAAGTAGATTTATGTAATGAATGGTTGCACTCTTGGTTGTTTTGTGTGTTTCAAACTTGTTTGAATTGTGTTCGGCTTTCAGTATTTTGTCATTAAAACAGGTTTCGGATTAATGGAAAATGTGCAATCGTTGAAAATTATGGCATACCAAAATTATATTGCTATCAATACATAAACTATTGCATATTAAAAATTGCTATGCAGTCATATACCGTAGCTTCACAAACGAGCCATGACATTAAAAAATACAGCATTACAAAAGAGCTATAACTTATCAGAGTGCAACACAAAGATTTGCTACAAGAGTAAAACATATAGCGTTAAATCAAGGCTACCAAATAACTACATTAGCGTTTAAACAATAAGCTATCATAAGAGAAAACAATACATAGCAAGTAAAAAACAATGCTATCATAAGTAACTCTTTCAATAGCAGTAGTGAAAAACGCTATAATATATGGGCGACCTATTATAGCTGGGGCAGACATAGCCTTTGATAATTCGCTATCAATGACGTATTATTGCATATATCCAACGCTATCAATGCCCCCTTTTTGTAGTAGTGTAGGAATGAATTTTGCAATGGATTGATATTGATTTTGGTGTTGTAGTCTCTTTCATGTGATGTTTATGTCTAAAATTTTGTCATTTCTCGATATTTTTATTTCTAGCCTAACTTTTCGAGATTGATTTTCTTGTGTATTTGATCTCAAATGGCTCCTTAAACCAAGAAGTCCTGCAAGCACCTGGGTGAAGCAACAAGCTCGACCGCACCTCCACCATATCCTTCACTGCTTTACTCACCCGATTTATCACCTCCTTCTCAGCCACTAGCAGCTCCTGACGCATGGATTATGCATCCTTAGCCTAAGGCAAAGCATAAAAATGTCAAGATGCACAAAAATTGGGAGAATGATCTCAAGACAGAGACATAGAAAAAGGCAAGCACACACATGCCTATCTCTGAGGACTGGGACGAGCTTGATACACATTTCTATAATGTGTGTCTATCTGTTGAAATCAAACCCACACGACTAGTTGACTACTCGACCATCTAAGCATTGGGGATCATGGAAGACGTGCAGAGGATCTTGAGAGCGATTAGTTTATGCCACATGCCTACCAGACAATATGATCTCTTTCCTTATTTTGTACGACAGTTCTTTTCCACTTTCCATGTCTACTATGAGAACGAGTGAGTGAAAAGAGCACAAGTAGGAGACATGACCTTCATGTGCAAGGGTATTAGGTACCACATCTCTATCACTAATCTCTGCGGTTTTACGGGTTCAAGAAGGAGCCGATTCGCTGTGTCTTAACATCCGAGTGGCAGAACATTCAGATCTTTGGGTCACATTTTGGTAATGGGACCTATGACTATCGAGAGTCAAAGTAGACTGTAGTGAGACATCCGGTCCTTAGGTATGTCTTGCATGTCCTGGGAAACATAATATTGTGGAAAGCTGAGCCGGACAAGATGAGGAAGTCAGAGATTTTTTGCTCTATGTCGGGATTGGTCACATCTTTCCCAATGAAATTTGGACGCAGCGTGAGCCATGCACCAACCAGAACATTGGTGCAGTTTTCGCGGACCATCTTTGTATGTTGAAGACTAAAGATTTTTGTGGGAAGAAGCTTGAGACAACTGGTAACCTGTTGAATCCGACCTTCATGCATTTACGCATTGACGCGAACAACAACGTTATTAACACCGACCGCTTGTGGATGGACCAAGAGCTCCTAAATAATACGGCATGGATGAAACATGTTCTGAATTGGGTTTTCGCGGATTCATAGGATCGCGAGTGGAGCATTAAGCTCCCATTGTAGAAGCTCACACTTATTTTGGACGATGATATTTTGAGATTGAGCTTCCAGCCTCATGAGCACCTCCTGAAGGTTGTCTGCGACGCAAGTGTTGGATCGTTTAGTGTTAATCCAGATTCAATTCTCAGATTCAACAGTCCTAAACATGCAGATCTAGGTTCTCTTGATTAGAAACATAATAGATCTCACCTGTTACCTTATTATGCAGCGGAAATATGAAGAATAGGTCAGAGATCAGTTGAACCACCAAGTGATAGCTCCTCCAAAGGTTCACACACGCACACCAAGCAGGAAGAAGGCTGCTAGACCGAGCTGAGGAGGCCGCAGGGAGAGAGAGAGAGTTGGCGCAGAGCTTAGGGTTTTTGGGATTCAGACTTAAGTTTTATTTATAAAACTTGTCTAGTTCCTTTTGGGCTTTTGGGCCCAAATACCAATCTGATTAAATCCCTTAGATTTAATCAGACCCATTAATCTCTCTCTAAGTACGACAAATGCCTGGCACTTTTACCGTACTTCTGCTAAGCCGTTCCAACACATTTTCCTGTTAGCTTAGGCGTGTGACCCATATGGGATCATATAATAAAGGCAATAAGTCCAAGACTTATAGATCATGAGCGGACTCTAGCAAGCCATCATGACCCCCAGTATTATATGACTTATGTCTGATCATTGACATACTCTTACTTTCTAGAGACAGTACCGAGATTACTGGACACAATTCCAACAATCTCCCACTTGTACTGGAATCTCTGTATTCATAATCCTTTTGTCTCAATATCTCGATTAGTCATAAGGCAAGATTAGTGTCATCCTTATAAAGCCTAATCTTGTTCATCGAACTCTGATTTGATACTGACAATCCAAACGACTCGGGACAGTCCGTTTGAGCATGGCCATGCATTTTCCAGTATTCAAATCTCCTATTGGCCTAGAGATATTCACTCCATTTATATTGGAGGGACAAATCCCGTCTTGTTCCATCACTGTAAACTACTCATTTCATAATACACCCAATCAAGGTCCTTATAACTATCGCTTAACGACAGCATTAGACAATGATCAAAGCGCATTAGTTCATATGCAGTCACATGCATGCGAACTCAGGTCTAAGGACTATACTCTATAGTCGTAGTAAGAATCTCTTATGACACAGATATAAATATCCTGAAGAGTTCTTATAATCGGGTCATGTCCGGTCGTATGTACCCAACATACACCTATGTACTGACTTTGATGCCGCGCATCTATGACACACTGAGACTTTGTCATAAGTCACATACCAATCTAGTCTCACACGGTTGTTGGTGTTCCAATTTCAACAACCTTCGACTAGGGACATTTTTGATATAAGCCATCTATCAAATATAGGGTCTCATGATCAAGCTAAATGACTTTGATAACTCAAGATCAAGTCACTTACTTCGATGACCTATAAAATGGTTCATATCACTTTGGAACGATTATTTCATCACAGTTAAAATAATCTTGAAATAATAATTTCATTAAACATCATAAAATGTTTTACAAGAACATATCAATAACTAAATAAAGCCATTTACTAACTCCCACTGAAATTAAGACTACATCTCAATTTCACTTATCCTATAGCAACAGTCCGCGACTCGTGCTTAGGCCTAAGGAGTGGCTTCGTTAATAGATTAGCAACGTTCTCATTCGTTGAAACTTGCTGATCTACTTAACATCTCTGTCATTTATCTCACGGAATAGGTTATACCTACCCCCAAGGTGTTTGGACCTCTGATGTGCAGCTAGTCTTATCTATGCTGGGAATCACATCAAGTTCAGTGACGAACTCTTCTTTCCAAACAACCTCTTTCGCCGCTTCCCAAGCTGCGAAATGTTCAGCTTAAGTCATGGAGTCAGCAACAGTGCCTTGCACCGCCAGATAGACACAAGATATAACCGGACTGTGACCGGAAATCATCTTGGTCCATTGGAAACTTTCCTTTCAGACTCTACCGACTCGTAGCACCTTACTTTCTCCGTAAATCAAGAACCTTTCTTAAGTATTTTCCAAATACTTGAGAATATTCATTACGTTTATCCAGTGATTCTTTGCTGGATTTGACTGGTCTTTACTTGTCTTGCTTAACATTAAAGCAACATCAAAACAAGTACGTGTCACGGCATACATGATAGATCCAATTGCCTACGCATATGGAATCTCATCCATGCATTCAAGCTCAGCAGTTATCGTAGGATACTGTATCTTGCTTAACTTAATGCCATGTGACATTGGCATAAAACCCTTCTTGGATTGCTCAAACGTGTAGGACTTTGTCAATTTAAGAATCCTGACATTGTCCTACCAGCTCTTTTGGATCTCTATCTTTAGATCCAAAATCCAAGAACTACGTGGCTTTACCCATGTCAATCATAAAACCAACTCCCAAGCCAGTCCTTCACCGACTGCAGCATTGGGACGTTATTTCCGAGAATCAGTATGTCATCGACATACAATATGAGAAATGCAACATCGCTCCCACTAATCTATTAGTAAACGCACAGTTCCTCTTCGTTCCTGTTCAAGTCAAAACCTTGACTACTTCAACAGAACGAAGATTCCAACTCAGATACGTTCGCTTCCATCCATTAATGGATCAATGAAGCTAACTTACACAAAATGTAATTTTTTTTTTTTTCGGAGTCTGGGCTCACTTTCGCTTCTTTGAATTTCGCAGATTCGTTGCTTTCAATGATCATCAGATCATGCGAACTTTCAATGATCATCAGATTTAACTAATGACGAGAATTCACTCTCGGATTAGTGACTGATTCTTTCATATCTGCGAACTTCAGGCTCCACAGATGTAGATTCTACAGAAATCTGTAAATCCATCCGCTGCTCTCCCTCAACAGGTTAAGCAGCCACCTGTATTTGTCGAATTTCTTCGAGTTATACTTTTACTCCCACTGTTCTTCTTGGAAAGTAACTTCCCTTCTTGAAAACAGAATGGACGTAAAAGATAACAAGCCTTGGTTTCCTTAGGACAACCAGCGAAGTAGTTCAACTACAAATATTCAGTAAAGACGAATTTGGATCGATTCCAATCCACATTTACGTGGTGTCTTTCAACTGATATTTGTGGAACTATTTTAGCGTAAACTTAGATATTTATAGAGCGTTATTCTTAAAGAATATCATGGAAGATTCGTGCGACTCATCTTTAATCATTTCTTATAAGATCTGGTTCTTTCTCACAGAAACACCTCAAGGTTTTCAGGAGAATTGAGCTGTGAAACGACTTCACACTCATTCAGATGATCACACCATTAATGACTCAAGTATTCTCACTCATGATTTAATTCAGAGTCTTAACACTTCTGTCACTTAGATTCTATACCTCATTCTGGAACTCTTTCGACCATGTCAAAGAATTCCGACTTGTGTCTCATCTATGCTGAACAAAGTCTTACTCACTGAATTAATCAGTAGAGACAATGAAGTACAGGAAATTTTCTCTGGCATTACTGCTCATCGGACCACATACATGAGTATGTTCAATCTCCAATAAGCCTTTGGGCCTTTCTCTAGCTCGGCTAAGATAGGCCCCTTTGTCTTTTGGTCCAGTAAACAGAATTCAAGTCTCATAAGATATCCGATCAAATGAGCCCAATAGTGCATAACTATGGGATTTCTGAATCCGACTTACTCTATGTGACCAAGACTTTTACGCCCAGAAAAATCAGGTTTAATTCATCAGATTTAAACCAATTTGGTATTTATGTTACATTTAGGCACTCCTTTTTGGTTTAAGATATAAAACCCATTCCTTGAATAGGGTGCTACAAATAATATTTCATTAAGATCAAAAGAACAAAACTTGTCTTTTATCAAAATGAAAAACATCCAAATTCTTACAAGAAAATGAAAGACAACTCTGCTTAAAGCAGGTACATTGTAGCAATTACTTAATACAAAACCAAGCCTCAAAGGGATTGATATATCATGGTTTCTACCCACTTTATACCATGATATAGTTGTGTTTTTAGAGTCTTTTGTATTAGTTTAGAGTCTTTTACAGGTTAAATCAGGTTTGGAGCTAATTGGAGATATTTGGAGCATTTTGGGCATTTTGGGACGTTTTGGCCGAGAGCTTTATTCACTGTTCGATTATTTGATGTTGCATCGATCGACACGCATTGTGCATCGGTCGATGCAGTCGCGAGATGGGCCGTACGCGTCGGCGTAACAAGTATTGAAGATTTGCAAAGAAGCCCAAGATACTTTCAGTATTTACACAGAAGCCCCAACCGAGATTATGCCTATATATACTAGTTTTTGGTGTTTAATTTAGATACGCTTTGATACTTAGAGCTAAGAGATATTTAGAGCTTTTGGGGCTGATCTATTTTCCTTGTATTGATTTATTTTGGAGAAGATTTCGAACCCCCTTGATATTTTAATTTCTTATATGCAATCTATTTATTCTATGATTATGTTTTCATCAATCATGTCTGAGTAGATCCATAGTTGAGTTTAGGGTTTCTCATTAGGGTTTGATGACTTGCTAGACTTGTTTAAATCAGTTAGGATTCATATGATTAGAATGTTCTTCAAACTAAATTGTGCTTAAAGCTAGTTCTAACCTGATCAATTAGAATCTAGATCCTAGGTTACTAAATACGTCACGAGAGTGGGGTTTAGGAATCTGAACTATTTAGGTTGAGCAATTGAATTATTCGCAAAGAGATTTGGTTTAGTTTAATTGTGAACATATCGAACTTGAACTTAATGCTAGTTTAATTTGTTAGTAATTGCAAAGAGATTTGGATTACTGCACTTAGACTTAGAGAGTTTTCGCAAAGAGATTTGGTTAATTCTATTTTCGTGATTTGAGTTCTAGAACTGAGTTTAATTTGATCCTGACTGATTAACTTGTCTGCTTGTCTGATTTCCTGAGAATACCCTAGGCTTGACGCTTTTAGTTTATTGCTTACAAACCGATTTCCTGCTACTGTTTACTTTCTTGCACCGCAATTCATTACAATCACTACTTGCTTATCTCTAGTATTAATTCCTACGGTTTGATTCTCTTGAGACCAAGTGTCCCTGTGGATTCGATAACCCTATATACTACATTGACTATACTGTGCACTTGCAGTTTAGAATAGGGAAAACTTACAACCTATCAAGTTTTTGGCGCCGTTGCCGGGGACTCTTTGAGTCTTCGATAGGACCGAACTTAGGGTTTTACTAGAAATTTTTCGTTTTTGTTTTTGCTTTTCGTTTTTGTTTTATTTTGATTTTACTGATTCTTTTCTCTGATTCTTTCTGTCGCAGGTACCAAAATCGCCTTGCATCGACCGTTGCACATCTTGCGTCGATCGACACTAGGCGATTCTGAGATTGAACCGATCGTTGCACTGATAGCATCGATCGTTGCTGGACGATTACAGACAGTTTATGCCAACGCAGAACACTAGAAGTAATCCGAACTCGAGCTTGGTTAATCTCAATCTAGAGGAACTTGGACGTCTAGAAAGGACAATCAGAAGGGAAAAGAGAGAGAGAATGGTACTAGAACGCTTGATCTTGATATCAGATGCTGATGGAACCCTGAGGGATCCAGAGAACAATCCTTACAATGCTGCTGGGCATAGGATTGATGCTGAGGGACGAGTGATCCCTGATGAAGCTGAGCCACTGGGTCAGATGGTTGTCCGTGAAAGGACATTAGCTGATTACAATAGACCTGACGAGTTTCATGCGAACCGAGCCGCTTTAGTGCTTCCTGCCTTTGAGAGGAACGACTTTGAGGTAAAGACTATCTACTACCAACTGATGAGGCAGATTGCTTTTCATGGTCTTCAATCAGAGCAGCCTATGGATCACATAGACAAGTTTGAAGACATAGTTACTGGTATGAAATACGATGGAGCTTGCCAGGACTATCTGTTCCTTAAGCTATTTCCGCACAGTCTTGCTGGAGACGCTAGTGCATGGCTGAGACAACTGGCACCTGGTCAGTATACTACTTGGGCAGCCTTAAAGAGTGAGTTCCTGCGTCATTTCTATGACAATGCGCGTTTAGACCAATCTAGACAGGACATACTTACTTTCTCCCAAGGAGTTGTGGAGCCTTTAAAGACTGCCTGGATGAGATTTAAGCAGTATCAGCGTGACTGTCCGCACCATGGATTCACTGAAGTTCAGCTGATAGGTATTTTCTTCAGAGGAATAGATCTTCCGTATCAGCAGGCGCTGGATAATTCTAGTGATGCCAACTTCAACACCAGGACTCCTACACAAGCTAAGCAACTGATCGAGAATTTGATTAGCAGCAATAGTTGCAAGACTATGGATGAGAGGAGAAAGAAGCCTAGTGGAAGTGTTGATAAATCAGAGATGGCTGAATTAAGATCCAGGGTGGACAAAATCTACACTCTTCTAAGTGAGAAGAAAGCTGTCCACTTTGCTCAAGAAGTAGAAATGATTCATACTGAGAAGGACACTCAGGGAGAAGATGTGAATTACATCGAAGGATCTGGTTTCCAAGGAAACAGATTTGGATATCAATCTGGAAACAGATTTTCTGGTGGAGGACAGACCAATAGTTCTCAGAGAGCCTACGGATCTGATTTTGAAGCTAAGATGGCAGCAATGATGGACAAGCTACTGGAAGGACAGATTAAGAGTACCGCAGACATACACAAGAGAATAGATACAGTCCATAAGGAGCTAGATGGGAAGATTGAATGTCTAAGTACACATATGAAGGAGCTTGATGCTAAGGTTGCGAGAACTGCTGGACATGCTCGGAGGGAAAATGGATATCTTCCAGGAAGAACAGACACTAATCCCAAATACCAATGCAATGCAGTGACGTTGAGAAGTGGTAAGGAACTGTTACCCAACCAGATCAGGCAGCTGAGCGTTGAAGAACTCACAGAAATTGAAGAATTGGAAGATGAAATCCGTGACATTCGCGATGCATCGATCGATGCTACAAAGCAACGGTCGACGCAAAGCGATAACAAAGAAGCTGATGTCGCGAAGTCACCCAGCAACGATCGACACAAATATAGTAACGATCGTTGCAAGACGACTGCCGAGAATGAAAAGCCAGAGGATCCAAAGCAATCGACAGAGAAGGTGTACAAGCCTAAAGTACCCTATCCTAAGAATCCGAAGAAGGCTAAAAGCGAGAGGCAGTATGCTAAATGCAAAGAGATGATAAAAAGGGTGAAAGTTGAAGTGCCTTTGCTTGACTCCATGGATACTTCACCAATGATGAGGAGATGCCTTAAAGACATGTTTGCTGGCAAATGGACTGATGAAGAAAGTGTGATGATGATCAGTGAGGTATGTAGTGCAGTGATTCAAGGCAGGTCCCCTGAGAAATTGAAAGATCCTGGGAGCTTCGTATTGGATTGCACCATCTACAGGGAGAGATTCGAAAGATCCTTATGTGATCTTGGTTCCAGTGTGAACCTTATGCCTCTCTCAGTTGCTAAGAGGCTCGGTATGACTGATTTCAGACCCACTAGGATATCACTGGTTCTAGCAGACAGAACGGTCAGGATTCCCGAAGGAGTATTGGAGGATGTACCTATAATTATCGGCCAATGCGCGATACCTACTGACTTTGTGGTTCTACAATATGGACAGGAACCAAAGGATCCACTAATTTTGGGCAGATCTTTCTTAGCTACAGCTGGTGCAATGATTGACTGTCAGAGAGGTAAGATAGTTCTGAATGTGGGTGATCTGAAGATGAGTTTTGATATGAACAAGCTGGTAAAGAGACCAACCATCGATGGACAGACTTTCTATGTGGACACACTTAGTGAATTAGCTGCAGAGTACTTTCACCAGTCACATGCTGAAGATCCACTGGAAAGAGCTTTACTGAGCTCTATAATGGAGTTGGAATACCTGCAGGACGAGCCAGCAATGTGCTATAGAAGACTGATGGATTCTGTTGAAGTTGCAATGCAAGTTGAAGTATCTGACGCGACGATGCAACGATCGACACCTACTAAGCATCGGTCGTTGCAAAGCGACGCAGACTGGGCAGAAGAAAAAGCTCCGAAGGTAGACTTGAAACAACTTCCAACCGGGCTAAGGTACGCGTTTCTTGGACCTAATTCAACTTATCCAGTGATAGTTAACGCTAGTTTGAACAACGCAGAGCTCACTTTACTGCTAAGCAAGCTGCGCAAGCATCGCAAGGCTCTTGGCTATTCTCTTGATGACATTTCAGGTATCTCACCAAAGCTGTGCATGCATCGGATACATCTTGAGGACGAGTCTAAGACATCTATTGAGCATCAGAGAAGGCTTAATCCCAATCTCCAGGAAGTGGTTAAGAAAGAGATTATGAAGCTTCTGGATGCTGGGATCATCTATCCTATTTCAGACAGTGATTGGGTAAGTCCAGTCCATGTAGTGCCTAAGAAGGGTGGAGTTACAGTCGTGAAGAATGCGAAGAATGAGCTGATACCTACTAGGACTGTGACGGGACACAGGATGTGCATAGACTACAGGAAACTAAATGCTGCAACTAGAAAGGATCACTTTCCCTTACCTTTCATTGACCAGATGCTGGAGAGGTTAGCAAATCACCCTTACTACTGCTTCCTCGATGGATACTCAGGTTTCTTTCAGATTCCTATCCACCCAGAAGATCAGGGAAAGACTACTTTCACTTGTCCATATGGCACATTTGCCTACCGTAGGATGCCTTTGGACTCTGCAATGCTCCTGCTACTTTTCAGAGATGCATGATGTCCATATTCACTGATATGATTGAGGACTTTATGGAGGTATTTATGGATGATTTCTCAGTCTACGGATCGTCTTATAATGAATGTCTAGAGAATCTGTGCAAAGTGCTGACTAGATGCGAAGAGAAGCACTTGGTCCTTAACTGGGAAAAGTGCCATTTTATGGTCAAAGATGGTATTGTTCTTGGACATAAGGTGTCTGAAGCAGGGATCGAAGTGGATCGCGCTAAGATTGAGGTAATGACAAACCTGCAAGCACCTGATTCTGTTAAATCCATAAGAAGTTTTCTTGGACATGCTGGTTTCTATAGGCGGTTCATCAAAGATTTCAGCAAGATTGCTAGGCCACTAACTGCCTTGCTGTGTAAGGATACAAAATTTGAGTTCAATGCAGACTGTAAGGCTGCATTTGAACAAATCAAGCAGGCTTTAGTGAGTGCTCCAGTAGTCCAGCCACCAGATTGGGATTTACCTTTTGAGGTTATGTGTGATGCAAGTGATTTTGCTGTGGGAGCTGTTCTAGGACAGAAGAAGGACAGAAAGCTTCATGCTATCTATTATGCTAGTAGGACACTAGATGATGCGCAGAAGAACTATGCAACCACAGAGAAAGAACTGCTAGCCGTTGTCTTTGCTTTCGAGAAATTCCGCCCCTATCTTGTTGGCTCTAAAGTGATTGTTCATACTGATCATTCAGCCCTGATGTATCTGAAATCACTCAGGAGGAGATTTATGCACAAGCCATTAGGCAATATCCCAAGGTATCTGAGGTAATTAAACAGGAGATTGAGGAGCTGAAGAAACTGGAAGAGAGTGGTGAAGACTTGGAAGAAATTCCACCGCCTGATGATCCACCTTATCATCCCTGTGTGCAGAGGTATTTGAACAAGATGCTACCATTGGATGATGACCTGAAAGAATGGGTGATTGTAGTTCCCCAACACATTAGTGAAGTGCTACTGAACAAGATCCCAAAGAAGTTACCTGACCCTGGAGTCTTTATACTTGATTGCTCCATCTTCGAGAATAGCTTTAGACGCTCTCTTTGTGATTTAGGAGCTGCTGGAAGTATGATGCCTTATTCTGTGGCAGAGAAGCTGGGGGTGCTGAATTTTTCTCCTACTAGAACCCGTCTTATCCTAGCTGATCAGTCTATACGAGTTCCAGAAGGAGTTTTAGAAGACATACCAGTGAGAGTTGGAAACTACTTGGTTCCAACAGACTTCCTTGTGCTGAAATATGATTGCGATCCGGATGAAGCACTGCTACTTGGAAGACCATTCTTGGCTACAGCAGGAGCTGTGATTGATGTCAGACAAAGTCTAATAGACCTCCACCTAGGAGATGAGACGCTGCGATATGACATGGAGAAGCTGCGGAAACCACTGATAGACGGGGAGACATTCACGATCCTGGAAGCAGAAGATGAGCAGCCAGATGGGCCTGTGATACTAGATCCTGGAGCACAATCTACACCTGTTTTTCTTGAACTGAAGCATTCAGCAACAGCCTACACTCCACCATGGATGAGGAGACTTGAACAGAGACAGAAAAAGTCTCTGTCAGGATTTCTAAGTGCCTAAAAGATCTTGTGCGTCCGGTCAAGCTAATGACCTTAAACAAGCGCTGAGTGGGAGGCAACCCACTGTTTTCGTTTTTGCATTTTGATTTTAGTATTTTGTCTAGATTTTACGTTTTTGTTTCTGTTTGGTGAGTTTTTGGTTGCAGGGTTCGTGAAAATCGCATTGCGTCGATCGACACACATTTGTGTCGATCGTTACAACAGAAATCACACAGCAACGGTCGGTGCACCTAGTGCAACGATCGATGCCTGACTGCGACAGAGGTAAAACCCGAGAGAACTAACCATTCAACTATTTTAATTTTTCTTTTCTTTTAACCAATCCCTTGCTTGACACTACTGGGGACAGTGTGTCTTAAGTGTGGGGGAGGTTCTACTAATTAGTTTCTTTTGTTTTCTTAGAGTCAGTTAAATTGGTTTAAGTAGGAAACAATGATTTTTGGAGGAGATTAGCAGCATTTGCAGGAACTTAAGTGACCATTGGGATGAAGCTGCAGATCTATCTATGACTATTAGAAAACCCAGACACGGATCAACCTACTGGGAACACCCACATCACTTCAGGTATCAAAGGATCCTTTACTGGCTTCAACCTTAATACTGACTTAGATTTCTCACCTAAGGGCTTGGTATGCTTTATGTCGGATTCCCTGTTAGTTCTGACACAGCCTGTAAACCTGTCCTATTTAGTCCCCTTCTCCCCTTCTAAAAAAAAAAATATATAATAATAAACTGAGGATGAGTTAGTAACTCCGAAGTGGTCATGGGAATAGTAGCAAACACTATTATCTCTCATGTGATCCATGGAATGTGTCCAAAGTACACCCCATAACGGGAAGAACACTGATAAAAAAAAATAAAATGATACCCAGTGGGGAAAAATCAGTTGTTAAAGAAGGGAAAGAGAAGAAAGGGACTAGAGAAAGATAGTATGGTGGTCTAGAGCTGATAAGGTAAGAATCCATGTGCCTTTAGATCGATATTCCTTAGGTGAGACCGCACTTAAATACTTGCAGAAGTCAGTAGGGAGAATTTGAATGTTTGAATGTGATTGTGGAGTTTACTTAGGACAGTTGCTAAGTGTGGGGGAAGTACATGTTGGTCTTGATATCTGTAGATTGATTCTTTCATGTGGATTACTAAGGGGAATCTGAATGCTGCTGCTTCTATGACAAAATGAGTTTCTGAAGAGTTTTCAAACCTCTTCACTGCATTTTAGTTCTCTGTTTTGCTTGAGGGCAAGCAAAGGCTAAGTGTGGGGGAGTTGATATATCATGGTTTTTACCCACTTTATACCATGATATAGTTGTGTTTTTAGAGTCTTTTGTATTAGTTTAGAGTCTTTTACAGGTTAAATCAGGTTTGGAGCTAATTGGAGATATTTGGAGCATTTTGGGCATTTTGGGACGTTTTGGCCGAGAGCTTTATTCACTGTTCGATTATTTGATGTTGCATCGATCGACACGCATTGTGCATCGGTCGATGCAGTCGCGAGATGGGCCGTACGCGTCGGCGTAACAAGTATTGAAGATTTGCAAAGAAGCCCAAGATACTTTCAGTATTTACACAGAAGCCCCAACCGAGATTATGCCTATATATACTAGTTTTTGGTGTTTAATTTAGATACGCTTTGATATTTAGAGCTAAGAGATATTTAGAGCTTTTGGGGCTGATCTATTTTCCTTGTATTGATTTATTTTGGAGAAGATTTCGAACCCCTTTGATATTTTAATTTCTTATATGCAATCTATTTATTCTATGATTATGTTTTCATCAATCATGTCTGAGTAGATCCATAGTTGAGTTTAGGGTTTCTCATTAGGGTTTGATGACTTGCTAGACTTGTTTAAATCAGTTAGGATTCATATGATTAGAATGTTCTTCAAACTAAATTGTGCTTAAAGCTAGTTCTAACCTGATCAATTAGAATCTAGATCCTAGGTTACTAAATACGTCACGAGAGTGGGGTTTAGGAATCTGAACTATTTAGGTTGAGCAATTGAATTATTCGCAAAGAGATTTGGTTTAGTTTAATTGTGAACATATCGAACTTGAACTTAATGCTAGTTTAATTTGTTAGTAATTGCAAAGAGATTTGGATTACTGCACTTAGACTTAGAGAGTTTTCGCAAAGAGATTTGGTTAATTCTATTTTCGTGATTTGAGTTCTAGAACTGAGTTTAATTTGATCCTGACTGATTAACTTGTCTGCTTGTCTGATTTCCTGAGAATACCCTAGGCTTGACGCTTTTAGTTTATTGCTTACAAACCGATTTCCTGCTACTGTTTACTTTCTTGCACCGCAATTCATTACAATCACTACTTGCTTATCTCTAGTATTAATTCCTACGGTTTGATTCTCTTGAGACCAAGTGTCCCTGTGGATTCGATAACCCTATATACTACATTGACTATACTGTGCACTTGCAGTTTAGAATAGGGAAAACTTACAACCTATCAGGGATCTATAAGTGAAAACCCTACGGCTGAGGCAGCATCCCAAGCTCCTTCCAGACATGTAGTTTCACTTGCCCTTCCTTCAAAGTTCTACTGTTTCCCAGGCTCTGCATATTATGACAAATATCAGTGCCACAACCAGTATCCAATACCTATAAGGTAGAACTTGAAGTAATAACATGAATACCTGAGGAAGTAGTCTCATACATCAACTTCAACTCCTCATCATCTTCCATGAATTTAATGCAACTTCTCTTCCAATGCCCAGTCTCTTTACAGTAGCAGCACTTACCAACGTAAGAGGTATCTGACTCGGGCTCAGAAGACACACGCTTGCCATGATTCAAAATCTGGACAACTTTGTCTTCACCCTTGTCAGCATTAGGTTTAGTAAACCTACCCTTCTCATTCATGAGATTGTACAGGGTACTCTTCACGTTTGGCTCAACTGTCTTGAGCATATCATGCAGTTCAGTCAGCGTCTTCGTTAAGCCTTTCTTGATATAGTTCCTTCTGAACTTATCATAGCTTGACGGCAGTGACTGCAGAATGATCTCAGTTGCCAATTCTTGGCTAACTGGATAATCCAGTTTCCTCAGGTTATCAATGTAACCCATCATTTTACTGACATGAGGACTCACTGGATGATCATTTGGTAGCTTGCAGCTAGTGAGAGACTTAACCAACCGGTATCTCTCCACTCTTATCTGCTCCTGAAATTTCAATTTCAGGCTGCTGATCATCTCTATTGGCGACTCCATGTTCTCATATTGCTTCCGCAAGTCTGAGTCCATGGTAGCCAATATCAGACCATGCACATCTACCGCATCATTATAATGCTTATTCCAAGCATCATATACTGCATGAGAAGCATTGGACCCGATCCTTACGGGGAGAGCTCTCTCAAGAACATAGTCCTTTCTCTCCTGCCTGAGGACTAGCCTCAGGTTCCGCGACCAAGTCAAGAAATTTGATCCGTTCAGCTTGTCCATCTCAAGGACAGACCGGATCGAGAAAGTGTTTTGATTGTTTGTGCTAGTCATAGCTGAAGTATAAGATAAAAGGATTTTAGTTAATATGTTCAATATAATTAATCTCGCATTATATTCAATAACATCAGTTACCCTCAATAGAATATAATGATTCCAAGATCCACATATAACTAAGATCAAAGTGGGCCACTGGCCATCACCCAACCTTAGCTTATATCGGTAAGCCCTATCTCGGCTAATTATATCCGTGATATAACTCTTGGTTGTGAATCTGGGCCCGAGGCCCAATCCACTCTGATGTCTCAAGGCCCGGGACTCCCGATGGCCTAGTCAAGAAAACCAGACTATACAGTCATGTAATCATTAATATCTGGGACTCCCAATGACATTTATGAATCACAAACCGTCTTATCCACGCAAAAGTAGACACCCTCACACTGTAAGGCCATGAATACAATTGAATGGGCTTCGACAGCTGACATAGACTGGACAAGACATCCAACGCTTGATATTGTTTGAGGTTTGTAGGTTTATTAAAATATTATCCCAAAATAGAAGATTACTATTTTTGGAAACTTTCCTTTTTGGGAAACCTACTAATTTTGGAAACTTTCTAAAATTGGAAACTTCCTAAAATCCAAAGCATGCAAATTTAGAAACTTCTAATTTAAGAAACTTTCTAATTTCAAAATTTTGGAAACTTATTAATTTTAAAAATCGATTTTATAATTATTTTATAAAAATAAATTTTAAATTAATCTGATGAAAAGACTCAAATAATTGGCCCAATTGTTTTAACTTCTTGGCCCGAGGCCCAAGAATTGGTCTATGTCCAAGACATAACCCAATTGCCCAATTAAATGACATAACCGGTCTGGTTCATTAAAATTGGTCTTAACCAAAATTAATTACTACAATGACCACAATTGTCAACCGGTTATTTACTAAACCGGATTTTCTCAATTTATTTGGTCCAACCAAATCAAATTAGAAAATCACTGGTTTAGGCACAAAATCTAATTTTTTGACTTTGGATTTCTTATCCCGGTTTAACCAGAACTTAATAAATTTATTAAGTCTGTTTATTAAACCGTGATGATTTGATTTTAATCAAGTTTTATAAACCGAACCATTAACCGAAACAAACCGAACCAAGCTCGAGCCAAACCGAACCGACCAATTAGGTCACGTGTTGGGATGGCCGTGAGCAACACACGCGATCGGGACGGCCGTGCCTCACGATCGGGACGTGCTTGGTTGTGATCGGGACGTTCGGGCCGTGTGATCGGGACGAGACATCCGGGCCATCTCTCGCGATCGGACGGGACGATGGGGACGATTGCGGGACGACGATTGGGCCGAGATCCATGCGATCTGCCTTGCGGATCCATGCGATCGGGACGTGAGAAAAACGACGATCGTGGTCGATCTCGCGATCGGATCCATCGCTCCTCTCGGTCGTGCGCATCATCGCCGATCGGTAATGACCATGCGACACGATCCACGATCGGTCCGTGCGTCATGCCGATCCGGATGTATGATCCTTCAACGATCACACTCCGACGCATACCAATTCAATATAGATTGGATCATGCGATTTCAAGTTTGTTTAGGTTTTAGTTCTTTGTTTCTTAAGTGTTTTTCCTTATCAGTAGATTGATTCAAAAACACTTCTTAAACAATCCTAAACATGATTCTAAACAAGAAAAACCACAGAACCAATGGCTCTGATACCACTGTTGGATCGTTTAGTGTTAATCCAGATTCAATTCTCAGATTCAACAGTCCTAAACATGCAGATCTAGGTTCTCTTGATTAGAAACATAATAGATCTCACCTGTTACCTTGTTCTGCAGCGGAAATATGAAGAACATGTCAGAGATCAGTTGAACCACCAAGTGATAGCTCCTCCAAAGGTTCACACACGCACACCAAGCAGGAAGAAGGCTGCTAGACCGAGCTGAGGAGGCTGCAGGGAGAGAGAGAGAGAGAGTTGGCGCAGAGCTTAGGGTTTTTGGGATTCAGACTTAAGTTTTATTTATAAAACTTGTCTACTTCCTTTTGGGCTTTTGGGCCCAAATATCAATCTGATTAAATCCCTTAGATTTAATCAGACCCATTAATCTCTCTCTAAGTACGACAAATGCCTGGCACTTTTACCGTACTTCTGCTAAGCCGTTCCAACACATTTTCCTGTTAGCTTAGGCGTGTGACCCATATGGGATCATATAATAAAGGCAATAAGTCCAAGACTTATAGATCATGAGCGGACTCTAGCAAGCCATCATGACCCCCAGTATTATATGACTTATGTCTGATCATTGACATACTCTTACTTTCTAGAGACAGTACCGAGATTACTGGACACAATTCCAACAGCAAGCTCCATAAGCGAGTTTCTTCTTCAGTTGTTCCTACTGCCGCAAAGGATGACTTTGTACCTGCTGCGTTTCCTGAGCCTTCTGTGCTACCTGCTGAGATGGACCGTCTTGCTTTTTAGACCTTCATGAGTGATACGCTATGACATATTTGGAGTATGGTGGCGAGTTTCTCATGTCGTCATCCTCCCCAGTTTAGTGTGCCACAACCTGCTGCACATCGTCGTCATTCACCCACTCCTGACCTCTCCATTGTTGTTTCTGCATACAAGGATGCTGAGTATTCTGATGTGATGGCTTGGATCGATGATGAGACCTTTGAGGAGTTCTAGGTTTTTTTCTCCTCGACTATGTGGTTCAGTTTTTCTTTTCTTCTTTTTTTTTTATATTTCATCATGAGTCCTTTTCATGTTTTCTTGAGTCGTTTGTCAGTCCATTGTGTTTGGAACTTGTGGACTCGATATTATGATGTGGTTTTGCTTATGATGTGTGTTTCTGTGATCCATATAGCTATCAGGTCGAAAATTGGTGTGAAAACAAGAGTTAAGTGTATATGTGATAATCAAACTGTTCAAACACACTTTGTGTCAATCGTCGCACTGTGTGCATCGATCGATGCATCTACTCATTCATAATACCTGCGTTAATCAAAATGTGATGTCGATCGTCATCATTTTGTGTGTTGCTCGATGCAGGTTGCCACAACATGTAATGTTCATGTTTTACTCGTTCTATAAGTTATATATCACTTTTCGCTGAGCCTAAGATTTGATTCCACTAAGGACAATGTGTTTCAAGTGTGGGAGAGGTGGTTATTGACGACATCTTTTATTTTCTTAGAGTCAATCGAGTTTGTTTTATTGAGTCAAACCCTTGTGTAGGAAACTATGATTTTTCGAGAAAACTACCACATTTGCAGGAACCTAAGTGACAATTGACACGAGTTTGCAGAAATATAAGACTATTTGAAAACCCCAAGACTGATCAAATTAACAAGGACATACATATCCTTTTGAGTATTCAAAAGATTCAGTACTGACTTTTTCCCTAACCTGACAAAATTATCCTCACCTTGGGGCCTAGAAATACATTACAACTGATAAAAAAAAAATGATACTCAATGGGGAAAAATCAGCTGCTGAAGCGAGAAAAACAAGAGGAAAGGAACATGAAGGTATGACAGTCTGTGTGATTAGGTTATGACTGAGTAAGAATCCATGTGTACTCTGATCGATACTCCCTCGCTGAGATTGCACTAAGTTTTTATAGAGGTCATTATGGTGAATGTGGATCTCTCATCCGGATTGTGGAGTTTACTTGGGACATATGCTAAGTATGGGGGAAGTACATTGTGGTTGCGATTTTTGCTGGTTCGTTTTCATGTGGCTTATTGTGGGGAATGTGAGTGTTGTGCTCCGAAGACGAAATGTGTTTCTGTGTTTTCAAACTTCTTTTTCAGATTTTAGTTTCATGTTTGTTTGAGGGAAGGCAAAAGCTAAGTCTGGGAGAGTTCATATATCATGGAGATATCTCATGTGTCTTTCTAGTCCTTTTTGAGTCATTTACAAGTTTGCACACATTTGGAGATATTCTAAAGATTTGGAGTATTCTAGAACAATTGGAGATTGAAGCCGAGTTGATCAATGTCACCATCGACCATCACATCTTGTTTCGATCGATGCATGTGTTTCATATGTCGACACGAGATCCTTTCCACAAATCCATGCCGAGTTTTAAAGACTTTTGAAGAATCACAAAGTGATGTGTTTTAGACTATTAATTAGGTTTTTACAGTTTAACTCATTCATACATTCATACTTTGAGTTTTTGAGAGATATTAGAACTAAAGGCTGATCCGATACTCTGTACTACTTTTGAGAGAAGATTTCGAACCTCTGTTTCTTATTCTACTTTATTTTATATGATATCTATTTTGATTATGTCTTGTGTTTTATTCGATATTTCTGAGTAGATTTCTAGTTAGATTTAGGGATTCTCGTTAGAGATTTCATGGAATGCTAGATTGATTTATTTATTAGGATTCATAACTTGATTAGTTCTTCACCTAAGTTGTTAAGTTGACATGAAACTGTAATTTATAATCTGAACAGAACTTAGGGTAAGCTAATTAAAAAATTGCAAAGGAATTTGGATAAGATAATTTGTGAAAAAATCGAATATGCGGTTAGGTTTTAGACTTAGTAAATTCTCGCAACAAAATTTGGTTTATTTTATCTATGTGGTTTCATTTCTAGAACATGTTATTTATTCGATCGTGACTAATAATTAATCTACATTGTTTGGTTTCTTGAGAAATTTCATGGACCTGGCATTTTTTTCAACTTGATAACAAACCGATTCTTATGTTTCTGATCTACTTTTATTTATTACAATCTTTCATGCTTAGCTTAATACGATACTAAAAGCCTATCATGAGATTCTTGAGTCTCTGTTGATTTGACATCTATATACTACAATTTTATTATGTGCACTTGGGGTATAGCTCTAGGAAATTGAAACTTTGTCCTTATGAGAGGCGTGTCAAAATTTTCAGACAGTATATACGGGTTTTGCTTATGAGTCACATAACATATACTTTGGATTATGTACTGATGGTTTCGACCCATTTGGAAGTCATGGAAGACAATATTCGTTGTGGCATGGATATTGATGTCTTTTAACTTATCGCCACCATTGTGCATGCGACGAGTGTTTCTTACCTCTCCATACTCGTTCCTGGACCAAAGCGTCCAAAATATCACTTGATGTATTCTTGCATGCATTGATATATGAGCTGCAAATTTTATGGGAGCAAGGTGTTGAATCATATGATGTCTCGTGCAAACAAAATTTAAGATGTGTGATATTCTAATGTGGACTATTAACGATTTCCCTGCTTATGCTATGTTATTTGGATGGACAACGCATGGGAGGTTAGCATGTACTTATTGTAAAGAAAATACTGATGCATTCCAGTTGAAGAATGGATGCAAATCATGTTGGTTTGATTTCACAAAAGATTTTTACTGCGGGATCACCCATATCGGAGAAACACCACACTTTTTACAAAGAAGAGAAAGGTGTTTGATTATCCACCTCCAGACGAGAGAGGGTCTGTTACTTTTGGGCTATTGTTAACCTATGAAGTGCAAAAGACTCCTGATTGCGGTGGAAATGGGCGTAAAAATGTTTATGAAGCTGGTTTCCCCCACAACTAGCATAAGCAAAGCATTTTCCGGGATTTGCCATATTGGAAGGACCAACTACTAAAGCATAATATTTATGTCATGCAAATTGAGAAGAAATTTTTTGATAACACCATGAATAAAGTTCTAAATCTGCAAGGAAAGACAAAAGACAATATGAAGTCAAGACTTGATTTGCCATAAATTTGTCATAGTGAGCTTCATGTTAAGGAGAACGGGAAATGATCAATTTCAGCTTATTGGTTAGACGAGCCTTCGAAGCAAGAGTTATCTGATTGGATTATGCGAAGTGTTAAATTCCCTAGCGGTTACGCTTCAAACTTCTGTAATTGTGTTGACATTGGAGACGGAAATTTTGTCGGAATGAAGAGCCATGATTGTCATGTTGTGATGTAGTGACTGATATATCATGTTTTTACCGGTTTTAGACCATGATATAAGTATGTTTTAGAGTCTTTTGGTGTTTCTTGTTGGATTGTTTAGGTGATCCTGATTCAATTCTCAGATTCAGATTATCCTAAACATGCTGATCTAGGTTCTTTTTGAATAGAAACATAATTGGATCTCACCTTTTACCTGTTAATTGCAGCGGAAGGAGATAGAACAGGTCAGAGATCAGAGAAACACCAAGAGATGAATCCTCCAAAGGCTCACACACGCGATCACAGAAAACGGCTGCTAGACCGAGCTGATGGGAGGCGCAGGGAGAGAGGAATTTCGGCGCTGGGGGCTAGGGTTAGGAGAAAGAGATTTGGCTTTTAGTTTATAAAAGCCTTCTCTTTCCCTTTTGGGCTTTTGGGCCCAAATACCAATCTGATTAAATCCCTTGGATTTAATCAGACCCATTAATCTATCTCTTAGTACGACAAATGCCTGGCACTTTTATCGTACTTCTGCTAAGCCGTTCCAACACATTTTCCTGTTAGCTTAGGCGTGTGACCCATATGGGATCATATAATAAAGGCAATAAGTCCGAGACTTATAGATCATGAGCGGACTCTAGCAAGCCATCATGACCCCCAGTATTATATGACTTATGTCTGATCATTGACATACTCTTACTTTCTAGAGACAGTACCGAGATTACTGGACACAATTCCAACAATCTCCCACTTGTACTGGAATCTTTGTATTCATAATCCTTTTGTCACAATATCTCGATTAGTCATAAGGCAAGATTGGTGTCATCCTTATAAACCCTAATCTTGTTCATCGGACTCTGATTCGATACTGACAATCCAAACGACTCGGGAAAGTCCGTTTGAGCATGGCCATGCGTTTTCCAGTATTCAAATCTCCGATTGGCCTAGAGATATTCACTCCATTTATATTGGAGGGACAAATCCCGTCTTGTTCCATCACTGTAAACTACTCATTTCATAATGTACCCAAACAAGGTCCTTATAACTATCGCAGAACGATAGCGTTAGACAATGATCAAAGTGCATCAGTCCATGTGCAGTCACATGCATGCGAACTCAGGTCTAAGGACTATACTCTATAGTCGTAGTGAGAATCTCTTATGACACAGATATAAATATCCTGAAGAGTTCTCATAATCGGGTCTTGTCCGGTCGTATGTTCCCAACATACACCTATGTACTGACTTTGATGCCGCGCATCTATGACACACGGAGACTTTGTCATAAGTCACATACCAATCCAGTCTCACACGGTTGTTGGTATTCCAATTTCAACAACCTTCGACTAGGGACAGGATGATATATTTCATCTATCAAATATAGGGTCTCATGATCAAGCTAAATGACTTTGATGACTCAAGATCAAGTCACTTACTTCGATGACCTATAAAATGGTTTATATCACTTTGGAACGATTATTTCATCACAGTTAAAATAATCTTGAAATAATAATTTCATTAAACATAAGAATGTTTTACAAGAACACATCAAATAACTAAATAAAAGCCCTCAAACTCCCACTCAAATTTAGATTACATTTCAATGTCTCTAATGCCTACAGCTTCAGTCAGAAACTCGAGCTTAGGCCTTGGGAGTGGCTTTGTCAATGGATCAGCGACGTTATCATCTGTTTGAACTCGGCTGATCTTGACTTCCTTTCTATTAATGATGTCACGTATCAAGTGAAATCTTCTTAGAACATGCTTGGATTTCTGGTGTGATCTTGGTTCCTTTGCCTGAGCAATAGCACCATTGTTATCACAAAATAGTGCTAGAGGCTCAGCCGCATTTGGTATCACACCTAGTTCAATAATGAACTTTCGTATCCAAACAGCTTCCTTCGCAGCTTCTGAGGCGGCGATATATTCAGCTTCTGTAGTGGAATCAGCAACGGTGTCTTGCTTGGAGCTTCTCCAACTGATTGCACCGCCATTCAGACAAAAGATATAACCGGACTGTGACCGGAAATCATCTTGGTCTGTCTGGAAACTTGCGTCCGTGAATCCACTGACTTTAAGCACATCACTTCCACCGTACACCAAGAACTTATCCTTAGTATGTCTTAGATACTTCAAGATGTTCTTTACGGCAATCCAATGGTTTTCACCTGGATTTGACTGGTATCTACTCGTCATGCTCAATGCATAAGCAACATCAGGACGAGTACAGATCATGGCATACATGACAGATCCTATTGCAGATGCATAAGGAATATTCTTCATGCGCTCAAGCTCAGCAGCCGACGTAGGGCTCTGCTTCTTGCTTAGCGTTGTGCCATGTACCATTGGCGTGAAGCCCTTCTTGGAATCTTTCATGCTGAATCTTTGTAGGACTTTGTCAATGTATGAATCTTGACACAAGCCTATCAGCCTTCTAGATCTATCCCGGTAGATCCTGATTCCAAGAACGTATGCGGCTTCACCCATGTCTTTCATGGAAAAACAACTTCCAAGCCAGTCCTTTACCGACTTCAGCATTGGAATGTCGTTTCCGAGAAGCAGTATGTCATCGACATACAGAATAAGAAATACAATCTTGCTCCCACTAGATTTCTTATACACGCATTGTTCTTCTTCGTTTCGGATAAAGTCAAATTGCTTGATCGCTTCATCAAAACGAAGATTCCAGCTCCTCGATGCTTGCTTCAATCCATAAATGGATTTATGAAGTTTGCATACTTTCCCAGCATTCTTTGGATCTATGTAACCGTCAGGTTGTGTCATATACACATCCTCTTCCAGAATACCATTCAGGAAGGCGGTTTTCACGTCCATCTGCCAAATTTCATAATCATGAAAAGTTGCAGTTGCTAGTAGAATCCGAATAGATTTCATCATAGCCACTGGTGAATAGGTTTCTTCGTAATCCACACCGTGAACTTGTCTGAAACCTTTTGCCACCAACCTGGCTTTATAAATCTGGACATTTCCATCCACGTCAATCTTCTTCTTGAAGATCCATTTGCACTCGATGGCTTTTACACCAGCGGGTAAGTCAACCAACGAAAACACTTGGTTGACCGACATGGAGTCCATTTCGGAATCAGTGGCCTTGCGCCACTTAGAGGAATCTGGGCCCATCATGGCTTGATTGAAGTTCGATGGTTCATCACCATCAATGATCAGAAGATCATGACAGTCAGTCACGAGGAATCCTTGATATCTCTCGGGTTCGTGACGGATCCTCCCGGATCTTCGAACTTCAGGTACTACAGGTTCAGGCTCTACAATTTCTTGTAGGTCCTCCTGCTGCTCTTCCTCATTAGGTTGAGCAGTATCCTGTTCATCTTGAATTTCTTCAAGCAGTACCTTACTCCCACTGTCTTTCTTAGAGAGAAACTCTCTCTCAAGAAAGTTACAATCCCGGGCAACAAAGATCTTGTTCTCGGAACGTAGATAGAAGTAATAAGCCTTGGTTTCCTTCGGATAACCAATGAAGTAGCATTTATCAGACTTTGGTGGATCTTGGAATCATTATATTCTATTGAAAGCCCAAAAGGGAAAGAGAAGGCTTTTATAATCAGACCCATTAATCTCTCTCTTAGTACGACAAATGCCTGGCACTTTTACCGTACTTCTGCTAAGCCGTTCCAACACATTTTCCTGTGATACCACTGTTGGATTGTTTAGTTGATCCTGATTCAATTCTTAGATTCATATCAACCTAAACATGCGGATCTAGGTTCTCTTGAATAGAAACATTATCAGATCTCACCTTTTACCTGTTAGTTGCAGCGGAAGGAGATAGAACAGGTCAGAGATCAGAGAAACACCGAGAGATGAATCCTCCAAAGGCTCACACACGCGATCACAGAAAACGGCTGCTAGACCGAGCTGATGGGAGGCGCAGGGAGAGAAGAATTTCGGCGCTGGGGGATAGGGTTAGGAGAAAGAGATTTGGCTTTTTAGTTTATAAAAGCCTTCTCTTTCCCTTTTGGGCTTTTGGGCCCAAATACCAATCTGATTAAATCCCTTGGATTTAATCAGACCCATTAATCTCTCTCTTAGTACGACAAATGCCTGGCACTTTTACCGTACTTCTGCTAAGCCGTTCCAACACATTTTCCTGTTAGCTTAGGCGTGTGACCCATATGGGATCATATTTGAGTGGAGTTTGAGAGCTTTTATTTAGTTATTTGATGTGTTCTTGTAAAACATTCTTATGTTTAATGAAATTATTATTTCAAGATTATTTTAACTGTGATGAAATAATCGTTCCAAAGTGATATGAACCATTTTATAGGTCATCGAAGTAAGTGACTTGATCTTGAGTCATCAAAGTCATTTAGCTTGATCATGAGACCCTATATTTGATAGATGAAATATATCATCCTGTCCCTAGTCGAAGGTTGTTGAAATTGGAACACCAACAACCGTGTGAGACTGGATTGGTATGTGACTTATGACAAAGTCTCCGTGTGTCATAGATGCGCGGCATCAAAGTCAGTACATAGGTGTATGTTGGGAACATACGACCGGACAAGACCCGATTATGAGAACTCTTCAGGATATTTATATCTGTGTCATAAGAGATTCTCACTATGACTATAGAGTATAGTCCTTAGACCTGAGTTCGCATGCATGTGACTGCACATGGACTGATGCACTTTGATCATTGTCTAACGCTATCGTTCTGCGATAGTTATAAGGACCTTGTTTGGGTACATTATGAAATGAGTAGTTTACAGTGATGGAACAAGACGGGATTTGTCCCTCCAATATAAATGGAGTGAATATCTCTAGGCCAATCGGAGATTTGAATACTGGAAAACGCATGGCCATGCTCAAACGGACTTTCCCGAGTCGTTTGGATTGTCAGTATCGAATCAGAGTCCGATGAACAAGATTAGGCTTTATAAGGATGACACCAATCTTGCCTTATGACTAATCGAGATATTGTGACAAAAGGATTATGAATACAGAGATTCCAATACAAGTGGGAGATTGTTGGAATTGTGTCCAGTAATCTCGGTACTGTCTCTAGAAAGTAAGAGTATGTCAATGATCAGACATAAGTCATATAATACTGGGGGTCATGATGGCTTGCTAGAGTCCGCTCATGATCTATAAGTCTCGGACTTATTGCCTTCAGTTATATGTGGATCTTGGAATCATTATATTCTATTGAGGGTAACTTAGGTTATTGAATATAATGCATGATTGATCATATTAAGTATAATATAAGATTAATCATATTGAACATTTTAACTAATAACCTTTTATCTATATATTTCAGCTATGACTACTACAAGCACACAAAACACATTCTCAATCCGGTCTGTTCTCGAGAAGGAGAAGCTGACTGGAACGAACTTCCTGACGTGGTCAAGGAACTTGAGGCTGGTCCTCAAGCAGGAGAAGAAGGATTATGTCCTTCGTGATCCTCTCCCCGAGAGGCCTGCTAACAATGCCGCCAGGACTCTGCATAATGCTTGGGAAAAGCATTCGTCAGATGAAAATGATGTGTATTGCCTTATGTTGGCGACAATGACTGCTGAGCTGCAAATGCAGTTCGAGAGTGTATTGTCACCAATTGAGATAATGGCAAGCCTGAAATCGCTTTTTCAGGAGCAAGCAAGGACTGAGAGGTTTCAGACAGTTAAGAACCTCTTAGACTGTAAGTTGGCTGCAAATGCGGCAGTGAGTCCTCATGTCTTGAAGATGATGGGTTATCTCGATCATCTTCAGAAACTCGACTGCCCTATCAGCCAAGAACTTGCATGCGACATCGTTCTGCAGTCATTACCTGCAAGCTATGATCAGTTCATTCTGAACTTTAACATGCATGGCTTGAGTAAGACATTGCCTGAGCTTCACGGAATGCTCAAAACTGCAGAGCCCAACTTGAGGAAAACCGCCAAGGACCCCAATGTGCTTCTGGTGCAAAAGGGCAAGTGGTTTTAGAAATCCTCTGCTAAGGATAAGGGAAAGGCCAAGGCTGTCCAAGTCGCGGACAAGGACACGCCAAAGCCCAAGCCCAAGTCCAAGGCTGGGCCAACTGACATATGCAGGTTCTGTAAAGAACTAGGGCATTGGAGGAGAGAATGTAAGAAATTCCAAGAAGGTCTAAAGGAATTGAAGAAGAAGACTTTCGAGACTTCTTCAACAGGTATTTTTGTTATAGAAGTTAATACGACTACTTCTGATAATACCTCATGGGTTATGGATACTGGTTGTGGGGCTCATATTTGTACTAATATGCAGGCACTCAGCAACAGTAGAAGGCTGAAGCAAGGACAAGTGGAGCTACGAGTTGGGAATGGAGCGAAAGTTCCAGCACTAGCTGTAGGCACATACTTGTTGTCTTTACCTTCGGGATTGATTTTAGAACTCAATAATTGTTATTTTGTACCTGCTATAAGCAGAAATATTATTTCAATTTCTTTGTTGGATTTGGAAGGTTATGATTTTTCAGTTAAGAATAAATTATGTTCCTTCAATCGCAACAATTTGTTCTATGGTTCTGCCCCTCTTACGAATGGGCTTTACATACTCGATCAATCCGCGTCAATTTATAACATTAATACCAAACGGTTCAAACCTAATGAGGAGAACCGAACGTTTCTATGGCATTGTCGTTTAGGGCACATCAGCGAGAAACGCATCAAGAGGCTCCATTCGAATGGACTTCTTGGCTCATTTGACTTTGAGTCATGTGAGAAATGCGAATCCTGCATGATGGGCAAAATGACACGGGCCCCCTTTAATAAACCTAACGAGAGGGCCAGTGACTTATTGGGCCTGATACACACTGACGTGTGTGGCCCAATGTCCACAAATGCAAGAGGAAACTATCAGTACTTCATTACCTTCACTGATGATTTCAGTAGGAATGGATATGTTTATTTAATGAAACATAAGTCTGAATCTTTTGAGAAGTTCAGAGAATTCCAAAATGAAGTACAGAACCAACTTGGCAAAAGCATTAAGGCTCTTAGGTCCGACCGAGGAGGAGAATACTTAAGCCAAGAATTCAGTGATCATCTAAGAGAGTGTGGGATCGTATCCCAACTCACTCCTCCCGGAACACCTCAATGGAATGGTGTGTCTGAGAGGAGAAATCGGACCTTATTGGATATGGTTCGGTCTATGATGAGTCACACAGACCTTCCAATATCCCTTTGGGGATATGCTCTGCTAACAGCAGTGTTCACTCTAAATAGAGCGCTATCGAAAGCAGTAGCAAAGACACCATATGAATTATGGACTGGAGTTGCTCCAGTGCTGTCTTATCTCAGAATTTGGGGTTGTGAAGCCTATGTCAAGAGATTAATCTCAGACAAGCTTACACCAAAGTCTGATAAATGCTATACTCTTACTTTCTAGAGACAGTACCGAGATTACTGGACACAATTCCAACATTTCTTTAGAGTCATTTGCAGGTGTTATTAGGTACATGCACGTTTGGAGCGGAATTGGAGATTATGGAGCATTCTGGAGCATTTTGGAACATAGACCCGAGAAGAAGAAGTCACTGTCTATTCTGAAGACTTGTGTCGATCGACACACCTTTGGTGTCGATCGATGCACACGCGAGGCAGACAATTTCTCGGCGAGTTAATGAAGAATGTGGAAATTGTAACAAAGCCAAGAAGTTCCTGATAATTACAAAGAAGTCCCAAAACGTGATTAGCATTATAATTAGGTTTTACAGCCACTTGTTAGGCTAAGTTTTATTCTAAGCTTTTCTTGAAGAGAGATTAGGAGATTTTGGGGCTGGTTTTGTTCTCGAAAGAGACTTAATTTCGAACCCCTGTTCTTATTCTTTTGATTATTATATGATATCTATTTTGACCATGTTATCTGTTATGATTGCTATGTCTGAGTAGATCTCTTGTTAGGTTAGGGATTCTCATTAGGGATTTGAAGGAATGTTAGAATAATTGATTGATTAGGATCTATCATCTAGTTCTTCATCTAAATCGTTCTTAACGCTTAATCTGAACTGGCCGTTTAGATTATTGATATTAGGTTGATTTCCACAACGACAGTTGGTTAATTAGCTAGAAAAGATTTAGGTGAGCAACTTATCTATTCGCAAAGAAATTTGGTTTAGAAAAGTTGTGAACAAACGAACTTGGAATTAATGCATGTTTAGAACTCTAGGATTCGCAACGAAAGTTGGTCTGCTAGGTTGTTAGATATAGATAACTATCACAGCGAAAGCTGGTTAGTTTTACCTCTGTGATTCTAGTTCAAGAACGCCAATAGATTGAATCATGACTGTGTGTTAATCTGATTTCCTGATGTCCTGAGAAATTCCCGAAACCTAACGCCTTCGTTTGATTGCTTACATCCACCTCGCTTGATCTGTTTACTTGCTATTTTGTTTACTGTTTTACAATCTACTTCGCTTAGCTTAATCTGAACTACTCATAATCTATTGTGTGACCGGAGTCCTTGTGGATTTGATACCCTAAGTACTACATTCACATTACTGTGCACTTGCAGTTAGAATAGGGATAACTCTTGACCTATCAAGTTTTTGGCGCCGTTGCCGGGGACTCTTTGAGTTCGCCTATAGATTCAGTATTAGGATTTAGACTAAGAATTTTTTATTATTTTTTTATTTTTCTTGTTTACTCACGTTCTTGTTTCTTTGGTGTTGTAGGAATCGCCCTGCATCGATCGACACGATCCTGTGTGTCGATCGTCACATCTTCGAGCTTGCATCGATCGTCGCTTCTCTTGCATCGATCGACACAAAGCGTAACCAGTGATACCGAGAGCTTGAGCACTTAGCAGGTTCCTCTCTATGGAGCCTGTGATTCTGATTCGCGGTGAGGACGGCATTTTACGAGACCAAGAGGGTCATGTATGCAACGCGAAGGGTCAGAAACTGGATGGGGAAGGAAACCCCATAACACCGTACGCATTGGTGGAGCAGATAGCAGAGATGAAAGACAAGATTGATTCTATCCACAGCATCCTACTTAGGAAGAGACAAATCCGAGCTGATGCAGAAGCTGAAAAGTTTGTAGAGGTGAATTATATAGCTGGAGCTGATTATCATGGACAGACATATGGAAATCAGCATAGACAAGGTTCTAGTTATGCTCCGAGATCGAGAGATTATGGTTATTCATCTCACCAAACACATCCTGCACCTACACATAAGAGCAGATTGGAAGCCATGATGGAGCAGTTTCTTGAGGGACAACAACAGACCACTGTGTTTGTCAACTCGAAGCTTGATACCTTGTACACTGATTTGAATGAGAAGTTTGAGTCCTTGAACACTCATGTGAGGCTGCTGGATACACAAGTGGATCAGATTTCAATTTCTGTCAAAGGGAAGAATGCCCAGCATGCTCATGTCAACGCCATCTCAGTTCAGGATGAACATAGGCTGGATCCGAGATCATATTTTGCAGTTAAGGCTGTGAAAATCGTGGAAAACGGAGAAGAATCTGAGATTGAAATCCCTGAGTTTGAGAGTTTTAACGGACCAGACTCGACCGAGATTGACATTGATCTTTTGGTAAAATCCATCAGTGTCGATCGACACCCTTTTAGTGTCATGGACACCCACATCAGAGCTTGGTCAGTTCAGATTGATAATGGACCAAGCCAAGGAGAGAAATTTGAGTTTAAGACTGCTGAACTCGTGGAAGATGCTGAAAAACCCGAGACTGAAGCTGGAACTTGAGATGAACTATCTGCGTCGATCGTTGCACCAAGTGCGTCGATCGTTGCATACTGTGAAGAATCAGCCTCACTTGTTTCTCGTGGAATTGTTGAGGAAAGGGCCTACAAACCTACAATACCATTCCCAAGAGTTCCTATAAAATCTAAAAGTGAGCAGAATGTGGTCAAGTGCATGGATAAGGAGCTGGATGAAAATCCACCAGCTGAAGCTTCGCGAGTTCATCCTTGTATGTTGAGATATGAAAAGAAGATGATATCCGCTGATGGTCATTTGAGAGAAAAAGTTCAGATTGGTGGAGCTACAGTGTCTGATAGTGGAGAAAAGAAGATGGTGGTTCCTCAGGAATCTACTCTAACATATTCAGAGCCTGCAACTGCTCATAAGCAGAAAGCCCCAAACATCAGATCTCCACCAAAGCAAAGGTATGCACATTCTAAACTCAAACCTCCTGACTTCATTGCCGTGAATGCAGGAAAACGCTCTATACCACCCAAGCTTCACTCCCGCCCTGGATATCTTTCTACGTTCCTTGGGAGATCTCATGATCATAATGCATATACGCCACCATGGATGAAGAGGTATTCACAGAGACATTCCAAGTCTTTGTTGAAACCCCCATGAGTCTGACCTCTTCCAATAGTCAAGCTAATCACTAAAAACAAGCGTTGAGTGGGAGGCAACCCACTGTTAGGTTTTAGTGTTTTTATTATTTATTTTTGGTGTTTTTCTTAGGATTTCACGTTTTTATTTTATTTTTTCTAAGTTTTTCGTCACAGAACACTGTCTGGAGATGTGTGACGATCGTTGCCTACATGTGCAACGGTCGTTGCAGGGAGATATGACGAGGAGATGAAATCGCCTTGTGATGATCGTTGCGGTTGAAACACCCCGACATGGCCACCCTAGGCCGCGGTCGATGCGTTCTAGTGGCCAGGCCGAATCCTGGCTTGAACCTCCCTAAATTCAGTCCTATTTAAAAAATTTCCTTAGGAACAAGTATTCCTCGGATCTTCATATTGGCTTCTAGCCTTAGATCCTTCATATTTAATATTATGCAGTGGAAATCCTTAACATTTATATCATTCTTCTAAAGAACGATCCATTTGTGAACCTCTTATGACCTTATTTAGTTTCCTTAAAACTATTTCGAGGTTCCGTTCCAATCTATATGTTCTAAAAACCTAAGTTTTGCTTAGATTGTTCCGTTCTCCTATTCAGCTCTAATCCTTCTTTAGAACAATGGAGGAGTATTTGAACGTGTACCTTATCCTTTGGTGAAGCCGGTGTGAAGCTAGCTCCGCGTTCAGCTTAGCTCATCCGTGTATCAACCCTTAGAACATACCCTCCTTGTACCTAGTCATTCAACCAACCATCCCCACATGACCAAGCACAAGAAAGGTCTTCTAGTTCCTTCCTTTGACTCCCATTCGTTCTTGATCCTTGTCTTCCTTTATCATTCGTCCTCTTGCTTGAACCGCATTTACTTCCAGCTCATTGCCCTTTAGACTGATCCAAGTCCTTAGGTACGGTCGCACCTCTTCAGTACCGGTGGTACCCATCGCACCCCTTCGGTAACGATGGTACCGATCACACTCCTTCGGTCCTGCTCGCACCCCTTCGGAACCGATCACACCCCTTCGGAACCGATCGCACCCCTTTGGTTCCGATCGCACCCCTTCGGTACCGATCGCACTCCTTTGGGACCGAATGCACCCTTCGGGACCGATCGCACCCCTTCGGGAATGATCACACCTCTTCGTGACCGATCGCACCCTTTCGGGAAAGGTCTTTACCTCTCCGTGACCGCTCGCACCCTTTCGGGAAAGGTTGCACCCCTTCGCCTGTTGGAATTGTGTCCAGTAATCTCGGTACTGTCTCTGAAAGTAAGAGTATGTCAATGATCAGACATAAGTCATATAATACTGGGGGTCATGATGGCTTGCTAGAGTCCGCTCATGATCTATAAGTCTTGGACTTATTGCCTTTATTATATGATCCCATATGGGTCACACGCCTAAGCTAACAGGAAAATATGTTGGAACGGCTTAGCAGAAGTACGGTAAAAGTGCCAGGCATTTGTCGTACTAAGAGAGAGACTAATGGGTCTGATTAAATCCATGGGATTTAATCAGATTGGTATTTTGGGCCCAAAAGCCCAAAAGGGAAAGAGAAGGCTTTTATAAACTAAAAGCCAAGTCTTTTCTCCCTAACCCTAGCCCCCTGCGCCGTTTTTCCTCTCTCCCTGCGCCTCCCACCAGCTCGGTCTAGCAGCCGTTTTCTGTGATCGCGTGTGTGAACCTTTGGAGGATTCATCCCTCGGTGTATCTATCTGATCTCTGACCTGTTCTTTTCCTTCCGCTGCAACAAACAGGTAAAAGGTGAGATCATCTAATGTTTCTATTCAAGAGAACCTAGATCTGTATGTTTAGGTTGATATGAATCTGTGAATTGAATCAGGATCAACTAAACGGTTCCTACAGTGGTATCAGAGCCATTGGTTCTTAGGATTTCTTGTTTTAGATTCATGTTTAGGTTGTTTAATCTGTTTAGAAGTGTTTTGAATCAATTACTGATAAGATAAATCACTTAAGAAACAAATTTGAATCCTAAACACACTAAAGAAATCGCAAACCGAGCTATATGACTCGGGTTTGTTGATTGGCCGAGAGCTGGCCGGTTGGGTCGGATCATCGGATCGATCGCGTCCCGATCGTGGCTCGTCCCGATCGACAGACGGATCATGTCCCGCGGATCGTCCCGTTCCGCCTCTCTCACGGCCCGACCGTCTCTCGCTTGCTCGATCGCGTGAGGCTTCACGCCGTCCGGATCGTGGCTCGCTCGTGGACGACTCGGCCAGCACCGTCCCGAACGTCCCGATGGATCGTCCCGACCGCAGCTTGGCATTGTCTCGATCTCGGATCGTTGGCTTGCGGCTCGCGGCTGGACGATAGTTTCTTGGAAAAGAAACTAGGTCACGACCAACTCGGTTCGGTTCGTGACCAAGTCGGTTCGGTTCAAGGCTCGGTTCAAAACTTAATTAAAATTGATTCGTTCTGGTTTAATAAACAGATTTTAATAATTTTATTAAATCTGGTTAAACCGGGATAAGAAATCCAATGTCGAAAGAATTATTGGATTTAGTGCCTAAACCAGGAATTTCTAATTTGATTTGGTTGGACCAAATAAATTGAGAAATTCCGGTTTAGTAAATAACCGGTTGACAATTGTGGTCATCGTAGTAATTAAAATTTGGTTAGACCAATTTTAATGAACCAGACCGGTTATGTCAAATAATTGGACAATTGGGTCATGTCTTGGACATGGACCAATTCTTGGGCCTCGGGCCAAGAAGTTAAAACAATTGGGCCAATTATTTGAGTCTTTCTTCAGATCAATTTAAAATTTATTTTATAAAATTATAAAGTCGATTTTAAATTAAAGTTTCCGAAATTTTGAAATTAGAAAGTTTCTTGAAATAGAAGTTTCTGGATTTGCGGGTTTTGGATTTTAAGAAATTTCTAAAGTTAGAAAGTTTCCGTTTTTAGAAAGTTTCCAATTTTAGAAAGTTTCCAAAAATAGAAGATTACTATTTCGGGAAACTTTCCATTTTTTTGGAAACCTACTATTTTAATACGAGATTAGTCATTTTGAACATAATAACTAATAACCTTTTTATTTATATATTTCAGATATGACTACTACAAGCACACAAAACACATTCTCGATCCGGTCTGTTCTCGAGAAGGAGAAGCTGACTGGAACGAACTTCCTGACATGGTCAACGAACTTGAGGCTGGTCCTCAAGCAGGAGAAGAAGGATTATGTCCTTCGTGATCCCCTCCCCGAGAGGCCTCTTGCCAATGTTGCCAGGACTCTGCATAATGCTTGGGAAAAGCATTCGTCAGATGAAAATGATGTGTATTGCCTTATGTTGGCGACAATGACTGCTGAGCTGCAAATGCAGTTCGAGAGTGTATTGTCACCAATTGAGATAATGGCAAGCCTGAAATCGCTTTTTCAGGAGCAGGCTAGGACTGAGAGGTTCCAGACAGTTAAGAACCTCTTGGACTGCAAGTTGGCTGCGAATGCGGCAGTGAGTCCTCATGTCTTGAAGATGATGGGTTATCTCGATCATCTTCAGAAACTCGACTGCCCAATCAGCCAGGAACTTGCCTGCGACATCATTCTGCAGTCATTACCTGCAAGCTATGATCAGTTCATTCTGAACTTTAACATGCATGGCTTGAGTAAGACATTGCCTGAGCTTCACGGAATGCTCAAGACTGTAGAGCCCAACTTGAGGAAAACCGCCAAGGACCCCAATGTGCTTATGGTGCAAAAGGGCAAGGGGTTTAAGAAATCCTCTGCTAAGGATAAGGGAAAGGCCAAGGCTGTCCAAGTCGCGGACAAGGACACGCCAAAGCCCAAGCCCAAGTCCAAGGCTGGGCCAACTGACATATGCAGGTTCTGCAAAGAACTGGGGCATTGGAGAAGAGATTGTAAGAAATTCCAGGAAGGTCTAAAGGAATTGAAGAAGAAGACTTTCGAGACTTCTTCATCAGGTATTTTTGTTATAGAAGTTAATACAACTACTTCTGATAATACCTCATGGGTTATGGATACTGGTTGTGGGGCTCATATTTGTACTAATATGCAGGCACTCAGCAACAGTAGAAGGCTGAAGCAAGGACAAGTGGAGCTACGAGTTGGGAATGGAGCGAAAGTTCCAGCGCTAGCTGTAGGCACTTACTTGTTGTCTTTACCTTCGGGATTGATTTTAGAACTCAATAATTGTTATTTTGTACCTGCTATAAGCAGAAATATTATTTCAATTTCTTTGTTGGATTTGGAAGGTTATGATTTTTCAGTTAAGAATAAATTATGTTCCTTCAATCGCAACAATTTGTTCTATGGTTCTGCCCCTCTTACGAATGGGCTTTACATACTCGATCAATCCGCGCCAATATATAACATTAATACAAAACGGTTTAAACCTAATGAGGAAAACCGAACGTTTCTATGGCATTGTCGTTTAGGGCACATCAGCGAGAAACGCATCAAGAGGCTCCATTCGAATGGACTTCTTGGCTCATTTGACTTTGAGTCATGTGAGAAATGCGAATCCTGCATGATGGGCAAAATGACACGAGCCCCCTTTAATAAACCTAACGAGAGGGCCAGTGACTTATTGGGCCTGATACACACTGATGTGTGTGGCCCAATGTCCACAAATGCAAGAGGAAACTATCAGTACTTCATTACCTTCACTGATGATTTCAGTAGGTATGGATATGTTTATTTGATGAAACATAAGTCTGAATCTTTTGAAAAGTTCAGAGAATTCCAAAATGAAGTACAGAACCAACTGGGCAAAAGCATTAAGGCTCTTCGGTCCGACCGAGGAGGAGAATACTTAAGCCAGGAATTCAGTGATCATCTGAGAGAGTGTGGGATCGTATCCCAACTCACTCCTCCTGGAACACCTCAATGGAATGGTGTGTCTGAGAGGAGAAATCGGACCTTATTGGATATGGTTCGATCTATGATGAGTCACACAGACCTTCCAATATCCCTTTGGGGATATCCTCTGCTAACAGCAGTGTTCACTCTAAACAGAGCGCCATCAAAAGCAGTAGCAAAGACACCATATGAATTATGGACTGGAGAAGCTCCAGTGCTGTCTTATCTCAGAATTTGGGGTTGTGAAGCCTATGTCAAGAGATTGATCTCAGACAAGCTTACACCAAAATCTGACAAATGCTATTTCATTGGTTATCCACGGGAAACCAAGGCTTATTACTTCTATCTACGTTCCGAGAACAAGATCTTTGTTGCCCGGGATTGTAACTTTCTTGAGAGGGAGTTTCTCTCTAAGAAAGACAGTGGGAGTAAGGTACTGCTTGAAGAAATTCAAGATGAACAGGATACTGCTCAACCTAATGAGGAAGAGCAGGAGGAGGCCCTACAAGAAATTGTAGAGCCTGAACCTGTGGTACCTGAAGTTCGAAGATCCGGGAGGATCCGTCACGAACCCGAGAGATATCAAGGGTTCCTCGTGACTGACTGTCATGATCTTCTGATCATAGATGGTGATGAACCATCGAACTTCAATCAAGCCATGATGGGCCCAGATTCCTCCAAGTGGCGCAAGGCCACTGATTCCGAAATGGACTCCATGTCGGTCAACCAAGTGTTTTCGTTGGTTGACTTACCCGCTGGTGTAAAAGTCATCGAGTGCAAATGGATCTTCAAGAAGAAGATTGACGTGGATGGAAATGTCCAGATTTATAAAGCCAGGTTGGTGGCAAAAGGTTTCAGACAAGTTCACGGTGTGGATTACGATGAAACCTATTCACCAGTGGCTATGATGAAATCTATTGGGATTCTACTAGCAACTGCAGCTTTTCATGATTATGAAATTTGGCAGATGGACGTGAAAACCGCCTTCCTGAATGGTATTCTGGAAGAGGATGTGTATATGACACAACCTGACGGTTACATAGATCCAAAGAATGCTGGGAAAGTATGCAAGCTTCATAAATCCATTTATGGATTGAAGCAAGCATCGAGGAGCTGGAATCTTCGTTTTGATGAAGCGATCAAGCAATTTGACTTCATTAGAAACGAAGAAGAACAATGCGTGTATAAGAAAACTAGTGGGAGCAAAATAGTGTTTCTTATTCTGTATGTCGATGACATACTGCTTCTCGGAAACGACGTTCCAATGCTGAAGTCTGTAAAGGACTGGCTTGGAAGTTGTTTTTCCATGAAAGACATGGGTGAAGCCGCATACGTTCTTGGAATTAGGATCTATCGGGATAGACCTAAGAGGCTGATAGGCTTGTGTCAAGACTCATACATTGACAAAGTCCTACAAAGATTCAGCATGAAAGATTCCAAGAAGGGCTTCACGCCAATGGTGCATGGCACAACGCTAAGCAAGAAGCAGAGCCCTACGTCGGCTGCTGAGCTTGAGCGCATGAAGAATATTCCTTATGCATCTGCAATAGGATCTGTCATGTATGCCATGATATGTACTCGTCCTGATGTTGCTTATGCATTGAGCATGACGAGTAGATACCAGTCAAATCCAGGTGAAAACCATTGGATTGCCGTAAAGAATATCTTGAAGTATCTAAGACATACTAAGGATAAGTTCTTGGTGTACGGTGGAAGTGATGTGCTTAAAGTCAGTGGATTCACGGACGCAAGTTTCCAGACAGACAGAGATGATTTCCGGTCACAGTCCGGTTATGTCTTTTGTCTGAATGGCGGTGCAGTAAGTTGGAGAAGCTCCAAGCAGGACACCGTTGCTGATTCCACTACAGAAGCTGAATATATCGCCGCCTCAGAAGCAGCGAAGGAAGCTGTTTGGATACGAAAGTTCATTATGGAACTAGGTGTGATACCAGATGCGGCTGAGCCTCTGGCACTGTTTTGTGACAACAATGGTGCTATAGCTCAGGCAAAGGAACCAAGATCACACCAGAAATCCAAGCATGTTCAAAGAAGATTTCACTTGATACGTGACATCGTAAATAGAAAGGAAGTCAAGATCAGCCGAGTTCCAACAGATGATAATGTCGCTGATCCGTTGACAAAGCCACTCCCAAGGCCTAAGCTCGAGTTCCTGACTGAAGCTGTAGGCATTAGAAACATTGAAATGTAATCTAAATTTGAGTGGGAGTTTTGTGAGCTTTATTTTAGTTATTTGATATGTTCTTGTAAAACATTATTTATGTTTTAATGAAATTATTATTTCAAGATTATTTTAACTGTGATGAAATAATCGTTCCAAAATGATATGAAATATTTTATAGGTCATCGAAGTAAGTGACTTGATCTTGAGTCATCAAAGTCATTTAGCTTGATCATGAGACCCTATATTTGATAAATGTTTTATATCATCCTGTCCCTAGTCGAAGGTTGTTGAAACTGGAACACCAACAACCGTGTGAGACTGGATTGGTACGTGACTTATGACAAAGTCCCAGTGTGTCATAGATGCGCGGCATCAAAGTCAGTACATAGGTGTATGTTGGGAACATACGACCGGACAAGACCCGCTTATAAGAACTCTTCAGGATATTTATATCTGTGTCATAAGAGATTCTTACTACGACTATAGAGTATAGTCCTTAGACCTGAGTTCACATGCATGTGACTGCCCATGGACTAATGTACTTTGATCATTGTCTAACGCTGTCGTTCTGCGATAGTTATAAGGACCATGTTTGGGTACATTATGAAATGAGTAGTTTACAGTGATGGAACAAGACGGGATTTGTCCCTCCAATATAAATGGAGTGAATATCTCTAGGCCAATCGGAGATTTGAATACTGGAAAAAGCATGGCCATGCTCAAACGGACTTTCCCGAGTCGTTTGGATTGTCAGTATCAAATCAGAGTCCGATGAACAAGATTAGGCTTTATAAGGATGACACCAATCTTGCCTCATGACTAATCGAGATATTGTGACAAAAGGATTATGAATACAGAGATTCCAGTACAAGTGGGAGATTGTTGGAATTGTGTCCAGTAATCTCGGTACTGTCTCTAGAAAGTAAGAGTATGTCAATGATCAGACATAAGTCATATAATACTGGGGGTCATGATGGCTTGCTAGAGTCCGCTCATGATCTATAAGTCTTGGACTTATTGCCTTTATTATATGATCCCATATGGGTCACACGCCTAAGCTAACAGGAAAATATGTTGGAACGGCTTAGCAGAAGTACGGTAAAAGTGCCAGGCATTTGTCGTACTAAGAGAGAGACTAATGGGTCTGATTAAATCCATGGGATTTAATCAGATTGGTATTTTGGGCCCAAAAGCCCAAAAGGGAAAGAGAAGGCTTTTATAAACTAAAAGCCAAGTCTTTTCTCCCTAACCCTAGCCCCCTGCGCCGTTTTTCCTCTCTCCATACGCCTCCCACCAGCTCGGTCTAGCAGCCGTTTTCTGTGATCGCGTGTGTGAACCTTTGGAGGATTCATCCCTCGGTGTATCTATCTGATCTCTGACCTGTTCTTTTCCTTCCGCTGCAACAAACAGGTAAAAGGTGAGATCATCTAATGTTTCTATTCAAGAGAACCTAGATCTGTATGTTTAGGTTGATATGAATCTGTGAATTTAATCAGGATCAACTAAACGGTTCCTACATCGCCAACGGTCGCACCCTTTCGTAAGCGGTCGCACCCTTTCACGATCGGTCGTACCCTTTCGTGAATGGTTGCACCCTTTCGTAAGCGGTCGAATACTTTCGTGAATGGTCACACCCTTTTGTGAATGGTCACACCATTTCGTGAATGGTCGCACCCTTTCGTAAGCGGTCACACCCTTTCACGAACGGTCGTACCCTTTCGTGAACGATCACATCTCTTGGTGAATGGTCACATCTCTTGGCGAAGAGTCATGTCCCTTAGCGAACATTCGCACCTCTTGGCGAAAAGTCGCATCTCATCGCGATCGGTTGTCGGGCTATCGACCAACCGCATCGCCGATGGCTTATCACGGTCGGTCGGCCCGACCCGTGACCCGTCTGATGTGTTCTATGGACCCATGGACGTTTTTATCTCTTCTTTGGGACTTTTCCCTTTTTCTGTGATGTTGAAAATGAACCCAAGGCCTCCTATTTATAGGCTTGGCCTTAGCCAGCGAACCATTGCAACTTTTGCAATGGTGTCCCTGCGAATGGACACCTCTCTTAATTGGTAGCTCCTCCCAAACTCAGCTGATCAGCTAGTTTACCTAGTCACCTAGCTGATCCAGCTACCGTATATGTTGAGCTGACCGTCAGCTGATCCAGCTAATCTAGCTCGGCCGTTCAGCTCATTTGAATTGAACACTTCCTTCTCATCTCCTTTCCTCTTAGCTAAGCTCCCATTGAGCTGAGCTTATCTTCTCTTCTAGGCAATGAAACCCTTCTCTTAGTCCATTAGACTCTTTTCCACGTTCTGGTCCATGCCTTTTTCCCTAAACGTTTAGGGTGGGGTTAGTAACCCGGTTCCGGGATGTTACAAGTCTACCCCCCTTAAAAGGGATTCGTCCCCGAATCCGACTCAAGGTGTTTACCCCGTTTAAACTTTACGAACCCTTGGGGAGCTAATAACATCCTGAAGTATTAGTAGAACATAACCATTCTATGTTCTCTCTATTCGGCCTAAATCTGTTTATGATCGTCCTTGCCGGAGCCATTCATCTCGGATCAAGTCGCGCGTTACCAGACTTCCCAATCCCGTTCCCGCGCATGGACCATCTGTGCCCAGCGTGCCGATATTCGGTCAACCGCCCCAAAGGCTGCCGTTTGATTGCACTTAACTGTCAGAACTTCTCTTGCCCATGACTCACGGTTCATTCCGCGCTTAATCCGACTTGTGGCCCACGGTCTTGGCCATGGCCGATCAACAACCGAATCATGGACTAAGCCGTCGAGAGATCCATACATTCCCGGGGCGGGGGATGTTACAAGTCTCCCCCACCAAATTGGGAATTCGTCCCCGAATTCGGTGGTGGTTAACGTTTGTGTACACCCTTCCTATCCCGGCTTGATATGCCTTTTCCTTTCCCATTGATCTAGGACCGTCAAGACTTAATCATTTCCCTGATTTTGTCTTGTCTTACACTTAGTCAAATCCTGATCACAATCCTCACAGACTTGATCCACACTTGATCCTTGTCCTCCATGGACTTGATCTTAGTTTCCCGATCTTACTAATTCTCTTATTAGATCATAATCATGCCTTTGTTCCCTGCAGGACTCGACCTCGGTTATGGTTCTTATGCATTTCCAATGCTAAGCAACCTAACCCTTTTCCCCAAATGTAATGCCCACAAAAAATTTGAAGAAGTGGGGTTGAGTGACAGACCAGGAATCGCAATATAAGACTCTGCCACGCCAATGTCCTTGACCAGTTCATAAACCCGTGGTATCTTGGTTAGCGCTTGGCCTTTACTGTTTGACATTCACTCCCACGTTTTACTTCTGGTCTCTTCTTTTACAATAGAAGCATATCATTGGTCTTTCATTGTCACTTTTCTTCCCCTTATTTTGCTAACAGCTTAGGATCCGAGGTCCCTGCCGTTGCACTTTGCACGTACTCTACTTGCTTTTACACTCCCCAAAGTGCGCTTCCATTGTTTCTGCAAGTGGTACTTTTGGTGCGGTCCCCGAAGGATGGCGATCAGCCCCAACTAAATCCCATTTTCCTCCTTACTTTGCGGTCAGTCTCATCCCTTTGTCCTTGCTGCCGCCTTCGCACATACTTTGGCGCGGACATCTAGAGGTATGGTGACCAGCCCCAACTTAATCCCATTTCCCTCTTTAGGTCCCTCCCGGTTCGACCAGCCACTTATTCCTGTGTTGTGCCCTCTTCCGGTTCACCTAAACACCATCTTGCGACCTTGATCCAAGTCCAGGAACTAATCTCCCAACCGATCCCATACTCGTCTGGAACATACGACCTTCCCACTGATCCCATACTCAGCTGAAAAGTACTTCCCTTCAGACTTGTTCTCAAAGTCTGCCCAAGACTAAGTGCTTCCTTGGTGCACTTGTCTCAACAAGTCACCAATTATGCGAGCATTGTCCTAGAAACAACTCCGCTCTGAAACCAACTTGAAACACCCCGACCCGGCCTGAACCTCCCTAAGTCATATTTAAAAATTTCCTTAGGAACAAGTATTCCTCGGATCTTCCTATTGGCTTCTAGCCTTAGATCCTTCATACTTAATATTATGCAGTGTAAATCCTTAACATTTATATCATTCTTCTAAAGAACGATCCATTTGTGAACCTCTTATGACCTTATTTAGTTTCCTTAAAACTATTTCGAGGTTCTGTTCCAATCTATCTGTTCTAAAAACCTAAGTTTTGCTTAGATTGTTCCGTTCTCCTATTCAGCTCTAATCCTTCTTTAGAACAATGGAGGAGTATTTGAACGTGTACCTTATCCTTTGGTGAAGCCGGTGTGAAGCTAGCTCCGCGTTCAGCTTAGATCATCCGTGTATCAACCCTTAGAACATACCCTCCTTGTACCTAGTCATTCAACCAACCATCCCCACATGAACAAGCACAAGAAAGGTCTTCTGGTTCCTTCCTTTGACTCCCATTCGTTCTTGATCCTTGTCTTCCTTTATCATTTGTCCTCTTGCTTGAACCGCATTTACTTCCAGCTCATTGCCCTTTAGACTGATCCAAGTCCTTAGGTACGGTCGCGCCTCTTCAGTAGCGGTGGTACCCATCGCACCCCTTCGGTAACGATGGTACCGATCGCACTCCTTCAGTCTCGCTCGCACCCCTTCGGAACCGATGGTGCCCTTTCGGAACCGATCGCACCCCTTCGGTACCGATCGCACCCCTTCGGTACCGATCGCACCCCTTTGGTACCGATCGCACCCCTTCGGTACCGATTGCACCCCTTCGGTATCGATTGCACTCCTTCGGGACCGAACGCACCCCTTCGGGACCGATCGCACCCCTTCGGGAATGATCACACCTCTTCGTGACCGATCGCACCCTTTCGGGAAAGGTCTTTACCTCTTCGTGACCGCTCGAACCCTTTCGGGAAAGGTTGCACCCCTTCGCCAACAGTCGCACCCTTTCGTAAGTGGTCGCACCCTTTCACGATCGGTCGTACCCTTTCGTGAATGGTCGCACCCTTTCGTAAGTGATAGGTCTAGTTTTATCCCTATACTAACTGCAAGTGCACAGTGATGTATTTGTAGTACTTAGGGTATCGAATCCACAGGGACTCCGGTCAACGATAGATAAGAACAGAAAAGATTAAACTAGGAGAAAGCAAAGGTGATTAAACTAAAAGCAGAGCAGAAAAGTAAATCAGTAGCAAGCGAGTTTGTGAGCAAGGAAGCGAAGCGTTAGGTTTCAGGAGTTCTCAGGAAATCAGGAACGCAAGCAATCAATCTATCTAGATCCAATCAATAACTATTCTAGAACTCAAACACTGATATAGAATTAACCAAATTCCTTTGCGATAATTCTCTAAGTCTAAGTGCAGCAAACCAAACTTTCGTTTGCGAGAACTAACAGATTAAACTAGCATTAATTCCAAGTTTGATATGTTCACAATTAAACTAAACCAAACTTCCGTTTGCGAATAGTTTAGTTGCTTATCTAGGTTCTTTCTAGTTAAATTAACCAACTTCCGCCGCATTAATCAACCTAATATCATAATTCTGATTAGCTACTTCAGATTAAGCATTAAGAACAACCTAAACAAAGAACTAGCAGATATGAATCCCTACAGATTGATTTAAACTATAATTCTCTGAAATCCCTAATGAGAATCCTTCAACCTAACAGGTAAACTACTCAGACATGTTCATCGAAACAGAAAACATCTTAAGTAGAAAACCAAATATCATAAAACAGAATAATCAACAGGGGTTCGAAATCCTCTCTCTTTCGAGAGCAAGATCAGCCCCTAAGGCTCTCTGAAATAAAATAAGACTTAAAAGTAAAGCGTAGCCTAAACAATGGCTTAAAAACCCTTATATAATAGCTAAAACACGTTTTGGGCTTCTGTGTAAATATCTGGGCTTTTCTGCAAAATCAGCATTCTTCATTAAATCGGCGAGTCTGGCCCATTCGCATATGCAACGATCGATGCAGGTGTGCAACGATCGACGCAGTCTTCAAAACTGGACAGTGAACTCTGTCTCTCGGACCAAATCTCCAAAATACACCAAACAGCTCCAAAATCTCCACTTCTGCTCCAAATGTGTCTAGACCTGTAAACATACTAAAAAGACTCCAAAACATAACATAAGACTCGATAAATAAGGCATATACCATGGTTAAAACCGGTAAAATCCATGGTATATCAACTCCCCCACACTTAGCTCTTGCTTGTCCTCAAGCAAGTAAAGAACCAAAGTATAAGAGAAGAGGTTTGAAAACACAGAAACTCATTTCGTCCTAGGAACTTTCACAATCACATTCACTTAGTAAGCCACTGAAAACTTCCCTACAGAACTCAAGATCACATTATACTTCCCCCAAACTTAGCAACTGTCCCAAGTAAACTCCACAATCACATTCAAGCATTCAAATTCTCCCTACTGACTTCTGCAAGTATTTAAGTGCGGCCTCACCTAAGGAGTATCGATCAAAGGGCACATGGATTCTTACCTAGTCAGCTCTAGACCACCATACTATCTTTCTCTAGTCCCTTTCTTCTCTTTCCCTTCTTTAACAACTGATTTTGACCACATTGGGTATCATTTTATTTTTTTTATCATTGTTCTTCCCGTTATGGGGTGTACTTTGGACACATTCCATGGATGCATAAGGGATAATAGTGTTTGCTACTATTCTCATAACAGGGGAGAAGGGAACTAAATAGGATAGGTTTACAGGCTGTGTAAGAACTAACAAGGGAATCCGACACAAAGTATACCAAGCCCTTAAGTGAGAAATCTAAGTCAGTATTAAGGTGAAGTCAGTAAAAGGATCCTTTGATACCTGAAGTGATGTGGGTGTTCCCAGTAGGTTGATCCGTGTCTGGGTTTTCTAACAGTCATAGAGGCTCTGCAAGTCTGTCCAATGGTCACTTAGTTCCTGTTCAAGCGAAAAGTTTCCTCGAAAAATCATAGTTTCATACAAATTTTGACTCAATAAAACAAATTTTGAAAAACTAAGAAAACAAAAGCGTGCGTCAGTAGCTTCCTCCCCCACACTTAAACTACACTGTCCCCAGTGTAATCGAAGCATGAGCTCGGTGAAAGAATAATCAAATTGAAGAGGAAACCGAAAAGTTGCAGAATACTTACCTGTCGTCGCCCTGCGTCGATCGATGCCACAAGGGTGTCGATCGATGCAAGGTGATTATCGCTCGCGGTTATTTAGATAACCGATGTCTGAACCGCAATCAATTCGTTAAACCGTAAATCGCAACTGCATCGACCGATGCACGATGTGTGTCGATCGATGCAATGCGATTTTTCCTGTATCTCTCGGCTCTGAACACACTTAAACAAAAAAATCAAAATAGCAAAACCAAAACGAAAAATGAAAACAAAATCAAACCTAACAGTGGGTTGCCTCCCACTCAGCGCTTGTTTTAAAGTCATTAGCTTGACTATTGGAAGAGATTTGATTCATGGCGGTTTCAACAGAGACTTTGAATGTCTCTGTGAGTATCTCTTCATCCAAGGAGGTGTATAGGCATTATGATCATGAGGCTTCCCAAGGAAAGAGAAATCAGAATCAGGGTGGGAGCGAAGCTTGGGCGGTCTACTGCGTTTTCCTGCATTCAAAACAATATGATCAGAAGGTTTAAGCTTAGATGATTTGTTCCTTACCTTTGATGCAGATCTGATGTTTGGGGCTTTCTGCTTATGAGCAGTTGCAGGTACTGAAGATGTTAGAGCAGGTTCAAGAGGAACTGCCATCTTCTTCTTTCCACTATCAGATACTGTAGTTCCACCAATCTGAACTTCTTCTTTCAGATGACCATCAGTGGAGATCATCTTCTTTGCATGAATTCGCGAAGTTTCAACTGGTGGTGATTTATTCACCTTCTTAGCCATCACTTTCATGCAGTTAGCCACTTCTAGCTCTTGTCTGGAAGGTTTGGGAACCTTAGGATATGGCACATGGGGCTTATAGACTTGTTCTGGTACTGTTGCAGGTTTCTGGTCATGTCTGCGTTTTGTGTCGATCGTTGCATAATGTGTGTCGATCGATGCAAGGCGATTCTGTTTCTCGAAAGAACTCGAAATTGCCGTCAGAATGGCGTGTCGATCGTCACTAAGGGGGTGTCGATCGATGCATGTATCAGGCAGACAATATTCATCCAGAAAATCCGAGATTATGCTCTCTTCTTCACCTAGCAACTCAATCTCATCCCTTAAGGTCACAGCTTTGATGGATCTACATTGTTCAGCTTTCCTAGCTTCATTACGCCTTTCTATTGCTCCAGCTGTTTGTTGAACTTGGACATCTAGCTTCTTCAAATGTGTGCTCAAGTATTCAAACTTCCCATTCAGATTTCCATGTATAGCTTCCAGCTTCCTGTCGCAGTTTGCAGCAATCTTAGCCAGATCCTTTAGCAACTGCTCCATCATGGATTCTATCTTGCTCTCATAAGCTCTGTTTCCTTGAAACCCAGGACCATTTATGTAGTTCCTCTCCTCTTCATATCTTTCCAGTAACTGCTCCATCATACTTATCAGCTTACCATATTGTTTATTTTGAGGAGGAACAAGCTGATATGATGGAGATTCATAATCTCTGGTGAATGAATAGGAACCATAGCCTCCGCAGAACGAGTTATTCTGCTGATTTTCCAACATCTGTTCCATCATTCTTTCGCACTGTGTCGATCGATGCAGAGTAGCGTCGATCGATGCAAGCTCGTGAATGCAACGATCGACACACAGGACAATGTCGATCGATGCAAAGCGATTACAGGCGTACCTGAAACGTAAGAACAGAAAAAGAAAAAGAAAAATTAGTAGCAAAAATTAAAAACGAAAATCCTAGTCTAAACCCTAAGTTCAAATCTATCGAGGATTCAAAAGAGTCCCCGGCAACGGCGCCAAAGACTTGATAGGTCTAGTTTTATCCCTATACTAACTGCAAGTGCACAGTGATGTAGTTGTAGTACTTAGGGTATCGAATCCACAGGGACTCCGGTCAACGATAGATAAGAACAGAAAAGATTAAACTAGGAGAGAGCAAAGGTGATTAAACTAAAAGCAGAGCAGAAAAGTAAATCAGTAGCAAGCGAGTTTGTGAGCAAGGAAGCGAAGCGTTAGGTTTCAGGAGTTCTCAGGAAATCAGGAACGCAAGCAATCAATCTATCTAGATCCAATCAATAACTATTCTAGAACTCAAACACTGATATAGAATTAACCAAATTCCTTTGCGATAATTCTCTAAGTCTAAGTGCAGCAAACCAAACTTTCGTTTGCGAGAACTAACAGATTAAACTAGCATTAATTCCAAGTTTGATATGTTCACAATTAAACTAAACCAAACTTCCGTTTGTGAATAGTTTAGTTGCTTATCTAGGTTCTTTCTAGTTAAATTAACCAACTTCCGCCGCATTAATCAACCTAATATCATAATTCCACTACAAAAAAATGTCTCATTCATAGCATATAAGCATAGCACGGTTTACTGATATGCTATCGTAGATGTTTCTGAAAATTTCCAACTATAAGATAGCATTGCATTAACGCTATAATAGGGTTTCCATAAGCGGGAACAAAAAATTGGGTGTACCGCCAAACACTTAGCGAAATTTTGGTCCTAAATTAGACATAACTCATTTTTCCCCTTTTGTTTCATTTTCCCTCTGCGAATTCCCTCTCTAAATTTCGTTTCCCTCTTCTCCGACAATCATCCCAGACCAAAATTACTTCACTAATTTTCATTCCCAAAAGACCTAAGCTACCGAAAACCTTTCTCCTCTAAGAACCCTAAATCAATTCGGCCCTAAGAACCCTAAATCCATTGACAGTGAGCTCTAGCCGAAGGCAAGTTTCTTACTTCACTAATCTATTGTCCATTCGATTTATCTCTGCAATTGTTCATTGTTTGTTCTTCTTGACAACATTTCTCCTTATTTGGATGTTTGTAAGCTTCGATTTTAAGATGTCGCTATAAGGAATCTGTCGATTTTGTGGATGCTAACTATGTTCTCATGTTCTTTCTTTACTTCGATTACAGCTACGATTTGTACTCTTAGATTTTACATGCATGTCACACTATACTGCTTTTAGATCTAAAACTATCACTGCTCTAGCTTAGATATGAAAGAAATGAACATGTTTGGTTTAGATATCAGTGAATTCAAGCTTCGTTTGTTCATCTGTTTTTATTCTTCTTGGATTATTGGTTTCTATGTCATGATTTTTGTGGACTCTTTCTTCAAATGAATATGCTCAGTTTGGTTTGTTTTGTTTTGTTGAACACTCAGTACTAGATATTCTTATTTCTTGGCTTCACATTATATTTCATATCCTTATACTCACTGTGTTTATTTATTTTGCAAGTGTTGGTGAGTGCACTAATGGGAATCTGAGGCTTATCTTTCGTTCTTGTCATGACACAGGTTTGTACCAAATTTCCTATCATTTATGTGCTTGTTGATTTATGTGTTTAACTTTGGTTTAATGTTGTTGTTTATGATTTGTTTGGTACCGTGCATTATCTATAGTCCTTCTGTGAAATTGTATTGAGTGATTTGGTGTCATTTTGATTCGTTTGGTACACAGGCTTGATTCGTTTCTGTGTTTTCGTTAAATGAAATGAAAAGCTGATTATGTCTCTGGAATTGAGTGATTTGGTGTCATTTTAAACTCATTGCTTCGTGTATAATGTTATTTGTGCTGTTGTTTAAAGGTTTTAAGTAAAGTTAGATCATATAATGTTGGACAAGGCATGGGTCCATCTTTCCAGGTAAGATGTCAAAGCAAAGACTAGCTCAGCCTTTAAGGTAAAATGTTATATTTTCACATAGACTTATGCATTGGGTTGTGTATAACTAACACTCATATCCTAGGTTGTGAGTGATTCTTACAAAGAGAGAAGGAAGTTACAGATTCCTCACACCTCCAGCCGTAGGGGAATGGTCAGGCTCGCAGAACAAATGGTAAGACAGTTTAACTTAATGCTTCTAAGAGTTGCATATATTATTAACTCACTGAAAACAATTGGTGTCTTGTTCTTTCAACAGAAAAAAGAGAGCGGCGAACCATCTCAAGTGACTAGACTAAAGGTGTGGGTCAAGTCTCGTACTAAAAGGGATGGTACACCAGTCAATACAAAAGCGGCTGAGAAGTTTGTAAGTAACTGAATTAGTATTGGATGTTACTGAACACTACCTTCTTTAATTTTTGATTCATGTAATGCAGAGAAAGGCAGCTGAGCTTGTTGACAGTGAAGGTCCATCCGACTCAACAAACCCAAGAGAAGATCACCTTACGCAGCTCTTAGGTCCTGATAATCCTGGTCGGATTAGGGCAATGGGTAGAAGCATGAATATGACCAAGTTAGCTTGCTTTCAAGTAAAGCAGCACTTTATGGCTCAAATGGAAGAGAAGCAGTATCAGCTGATGGACAAGGTGTCTTATTTAGAAGATGAACTAGCCAAATTCAAGAGGCATGAACCTGAGATGGGTGAAAACTCAGCTGATGCAAGAGTAAGTCAGTTGTTTCATTGTTAATTTCAGTTATCTTTTATTTTAAATTCTGACACGTTCAACCCACCAATTTGTAGAGTGTTAAGTCAAGAACCGGACCTAAATGTATGTTAGTTGATTGGGACCTTACTGAAGACAATGTTGCTGAGGGACGTCTTGTTTCTTCTGACCCGAATGACCATGTGAATGAAATCCCTTTAGGCCCTAATGCTGTTAAAGTTTTGGTTGAAAGTGCAATCAACGGAGAAGCCTTTCTATGGAGACCTGCTCCTGAGATATATAATGTTGACCAAGCTGTAGGAGAAATGATTGCATGGCCGGCCAGTAGGTGTGTTATTATTGATCACCATGGGTTCAACGTTGAAGACGTTCCTCTTCTGGTAAAGTCTTTGATACATAACTTTAATTTAGTTATGCTTGACTTGTCTATGCTTAGAGTAATCGTATTCTTTTCTGTATGTATGATAGAGCCCAAGGACTGATTCTTTCAACAAATGCAAGCTTCTGGATTGGGCTCAAAGTGATGATGTTATTGTTGCTGAAGGGCGTTGGCAGTGTCGAGAATCAAAAGCTACGGTTAATGGTCTTCCGCTATGACCAAATGCAGTCAAGGTATTTGTTGATGTGGTCCATGAACCTGAGACATTTCTATGGAGGCCAACTAAAGAGAAGCCATACCTTGGACAATCGGTTAAGTGTTTTGTTGCATGGCCTGCGAAGAAGTTGGTGTTTGAAGATTCCACAGCTGTGCCTTTTACATGTCCAACGCCTCCTGCAGAGAATCATACAAGTTCAATTAATGAAATCCCTGAAGTTTCAGTTTTTGCATCACCAAGTCCTAGAGGTCCTACGCAGAAAAGTCCACTGTCTTGTCCAAAAGCTCCAGCCGTAAAGAAATCTAAACCAGCTCCACAATCACCTACTCGAAGATCTCTGGTAATTATTTCAGGCCTTATTAACTACTTTGATGTTATTGTGTTGAAACCATATAACCAAACAGTCTATGTTTGATTCATTACAGCGTCACGGTCCAACTACAGTGGCAAAAGAAAACCAGAAGTGCAAGTTGTGGGACATTACAGGAAAGAAGGTGATTGTTGCTGAAGGTCGCTGGGCTTCAGACAACCCAGAAGACCGCTGCCATTTTGTTCCCTTGGGGCCTGATGCAGTAAAGGTTTGGATTGATGTAGTGAAGGTGGCAACTGCAGTAGTTTGGCGCCCATCAACCGAGATAGAGTGTATGGGAGATGCTATTGGATCAACCATCGCATGGCCAAAAGACAAAGTGTCCTTGGCTTAGATCAGGTTAACTCTAGACTTGAATGAAGACTGTTAGTATGATGATGGTTTCTTGAAATGTTGTGTGATATTATGTGTATGTTTGATATGTTTCTGGTACTTGGATGTTGTTGTTGGATTGAGACTGTATGTTATGTTTTATGAAAAGTTAATGAAATCAGGTGCATTTGGAATGGTTATATGTATATTTCATAGCATGTTAGACAAGTATTACTAATGCCATCTTAACATATATAATTGCATATAAAAACTGTTATAAAGTCTCATTTCATAGCAAAAGTATTGAGCCGTAGTAGATCGAAACTATAGCTTATATAGGTCCGCTATCTGTTTATGTTAGAGCGTTTTATATACGCTATTATAGAACAAGTACACCACGTATATAAAACGCTATAATAGATTGTGTCAAACATAGCAACCAAATATTAACGCTATTATAGGGGGGGTCTATTATAGCTGCCGCTGTCAGAGCGTTTGTGGAAACGCTATCTATGACGTATGATGGCTTGTATCGTGTGCTATGAATGTTGATTTTTCTTGTAGTGTTCTGATTAGCTACTTCAGATTAAGCATTAAGAACAACCTAAACAAAGAACTAGCAGATATGAATCCCTACAGATTGATTTAAACTATAATTCTCTGAAATCCCTAATGAGAATCCTTCAACCTAACAGGTAAACTACTCAGACATGTTCATCGAAACAGAAAACATCTTAAGTAGAAAACCAAATATCATAAAACAGAATAATCAACAGGGGTTCGAAATCCTCTCTCTTTCGAGAGCAAGATCAGCCCCTAAGGCTCTCTGAAATAAAATAAGACTTAAAAGTAAAGCGTAGCCTAAACAATGGCTTAAAAACCCTTATATAATAGCTAAAACACGTTTTGGGCTTCTGTGTAAATATCTGGGCTTTTCTGCAAAATCAGCATTCTTCATTAAATCAGCGAGTCTGGCCCATTCGCATATGCAACGATCGATGCAGGTGTGCAACGATCGACGCAGTCTTCAAAACTGGACAGTGAACTCTGTCTCTCGGACCAAATCTCCAAAATACACCAAACAGCTACAAAATCTCCACTTCTGCTCCAAATGTGTCTAGACCTGTAAACATACTAAAAAGACTCCAAAACATAACATAAGACTCGATAAATAAGGCATATACCATGGTTAAAACCGGTAAAATCCATGGTATATCAGTAAGCGGTCGCATCCTTTCGTGAATGGTCACACCCTTTCGTGAATGGTCACACCCTTTCGTGAATGGTCGCATGATAGGTCTAGTTTTAACCCTATTCTAACTGCAAGTGCACAGTGATGTAGTTGTAGAACTTAGGGTATCGAATCCACAGGGACTCTGGTCAACGATAGATTTAGAACTATTAAGATTAAACTAGGAGAAAGCAAAGATGATTAAGCCTAAAGCAAAGCAGAAAAGTAAATAGCAGCGAGTTTGTGAGCAAGGAAGCGAAGCGTTAGGTTTCAGGAGTTCTCAGGAAATCAGGAACGCAAGCAATCAATCTATCTAGATCCAATCAATAACTATTCTAGAACTCAAACACTGATATAGAATTAACCAAATTCCTTTGCGATAATTATCTAAGTCTAAGTGCAGCAAACCAAACTTTCGTTTGCGAGAACTAACAGATTAGACTAGCATTAATTCCAAGTTTGATATGTTCACAATTATCCTAAACCAAACTTTCGTTTGCGAACAGTTTAATTGCTTATCTAAATTCTTTCTAGTTAAATTAATCAACTTCCGCTGAATTAATCAACCTAACATCATAACTCTGATTAGCTACTTCAGATTAAGCATTAAGATCAACTTAGATAAAGAACTAGCAGATATGAATCTCTACAGATCAATTAAACTATAATTCTCTGAAATCCCTAATGAGAATCCTTCAACCTAACAGGTGATCTACTCAGACAAATTCATCGAGACAGAAGATATCATAAGTAGAAAACCAAATATCATAAAATCAAATAAGAAACAGGGGTTCGAAATCCTCTCTCTTTCGAGAGCAAGATCAGCCCCTAAGGCTCTCTGAAAATAAAATAAGACTTGAAAGTAAAGCGTAGCCTAAACAATGGCTTAAAAACCCTTATATAATAGCTAAAACACGTTTTGGGCTTCTGTGTAAATATCTGGGCTTTTCTGCAAAATAAGCATTCTTCATTAAATCGGCGAGTCTGGCCCATTCGCATATGCAACGATCAATGCAGGTGTGCAACGATCGACGCAATCTCCAAAACAGGACACTGAACTCTGTCTCTCGGACCAAATCTCCAAAATACACCAAACAGCTCCAAAATCTCCACTTCTGCTCCAAATGTGTCTAAACCTGTAAACATACTAAAAAGACTCTAAAACATAACATAAGACTCGATAAATAAGGCATATACCATGGTTAAAACCGGTAAAATCCATGGTATATCAACTCCCCCACACTTAGCTCTTGCTTGTCCTCAAGCAAGTAAAGAACCAAAGTATAAAAGAAGAGGTTTGAAAACACAGAAACTCATTTCATCCTTGAAGCTACAATACTCAGATTCCCCTTAGTAAACCACTGCAAAAATCAATCACATGATATCAAGACCAACATGTACTTCCCCCACATTTAGCAACTGTCCTAAGTAAACTCCACAATCACATTCAAGCATTCAAATTCTCCCTACTGACTTCTACAAGTATTTAAGTGCGGTCTCACCTAAGGAGTATCGATCTAAAGGCACATAGATTCTTACCTTATCAGCTCTAGACCACCATACTATCTTTCTCTAGTCCCTTTCTTCTCTTTCCCTTTTTTAACAACTGATTTTTCCCCATTGGGTATCATTTTATTTTTTTTATCAGTGTTCTTCCCGTTATGGGGTGTACTTTGGACACATTCCATGGATCACATGAGAGATAATAGTGTTTGCTACTATTCCCATGACCACTTCGGAGTTACTAACTCATCCTCAGTTTATTTTTTTTTTTTTTTTTTTTTTTTTTTTTTTTTTTTTTTTACAGAAGGGGAGAAGGGGACTAAATAGGACAGGTTTACAGGCTGTGTCAGAACTAACAGGGAATCCGACATAAAGCATACCAAGCCCTTAGGTGAGAAATCTAAGTCAGTATTAAGGTTGAAGTCAGTAAAGGATCCTCTGATACCTGAAGTGATGTGGGTGTTCCCAGTAGGTTGATCCGTGTCTGGGTTTTCTAATAGTCATAGATAGATCCTGCAACTTCATCCCAATGGTTACTTAAGTTCCTGCAAGTCTTGTAAATCTTCTCAGAAAGTCATAGTTTCTTACTTAAACAATTTTGACTCAATAAAATAATTTCCTGCAATTTTTTTTTGAAAAACGGACTGACTCTTAAGAAAACAGAAAACAAAAGTCAGTAGCACCTCCCCCACACTTAAAACACACTGTCCCCAGTAGTGTCCAGCGAAGGATCGGTAAAACGAAAATAAAAATTGAAAAGGTGAAATTATGTCTGTCGGGTTACCTCTGTCGCTAAGCATCGATCGCTGCACTAAGAGCATCGACCGTTACTTGGCGATTTTTCGTTGAGTGTCGATCGTTGCTCAAAGCAGTAACGATCGTTGTAATGCGCATATCGGATCAGACAGCTAGTTAGCAGGTTAGTCCGTCGGGTTATGTCAATTTTTAAAACCTGCAAGCTGAAAACACTAGAGACATAGTAAAATCGAAGCAAAAGATGTACCGTACAAAGTACAAATCATCCAAACACAGCAAATCCTAAAAATAAATGAAAAACAAAAGTGCAAGAAAAGATAAAAAGTCAGAATACAGAACCGAATGTCTGAAAATGGAGATCACTCTCACTCGCTCACATCATCTATCCCACCGTACAATACATCGTCATCGGCTGCGGGATCAGTGTCAGTCGGGGGAGGAGGAGTCGGTGATCGTCGTCTGCGTCGAGAAGCGGGTACGGGCTGATGAACTGGCGGCTCTCTCCTGCAAGTGCAGCCGCGCAGGAAATCCCAAATGGTCTTGAACATACCCTCCTGACGCTCTCTCCAATCACCCTCAGACATCTCACGCACAGGCATAGACGGGGCTGGATATGGACCAATGCCCTGTGGAGCAGGTGCAGCAGCAGGTGTAGAGGAAGACGACGCTCTCGTAGAAGGCTCTCCCAGCGGATGAGCCATAGTAGGCACTCCGCGTCGATCTCTGGCAAGAGGGCGGAAGCTCAAAGCATCAATGGTATCAATCTGAGTCAACCTAGCAGCAGGAAGATCAATACCACACTGTGTATCCTCAGGGTCGTAATAAACCCACACTCGTCCCTCCTTCAGCCACGTAGCACTCTGCAAGTGACTGAGATCCAAGAACTCGCGCTCAGTAACGCACTCTGTATCCCCCATAGGGATCCCGCAGTGTCTGAAAATAGGAGTGAGAAGACTCCCTACTGTCTCCTTGCGCGCGCCTTCATAAGGCTTCTTCTGCAGCTCGCAAAGATGATGAGCAAATACGGCTCCCAGGTTGACTTTCCTAGCCGAGTTCCGCACATCCGTACTCCTGAACTGTTCTGTCAATCCTCTAAACAGGAACTCCAACTCGTTCTTGCGCATCTTGTTGGCCTCATGCTTGCACAATAGAGTGCGTCCCAAGATACGCAAGACATACCTGAGAACCGGATGCCTAACCTGAATAACAGGTGTAGTCCGTGAGTGATACCGTCCACCACCAATGTACTGCCAGAACTGTACTGCCTCTGCTGGTTCCCATGGAAGGGTCATGTCGGTGTGTGGCTGCTCAATGCTGAACCCATAAATCCTACAGATATCGAGAAGGGGTACTCGATACCTGGCGCTGAGGCACATGAAGGTGAAAGTGCCTCCTCGAGCATCCATTCTGTCCGGGTTCGGGTATACAACCATGCACGTGGCAAGCAACTTCCTCACAAGCTCTGGGTATAGATCGTAAGGCTGCATCGGCATTGTCCCCAGACCAATGCCTCTGCACATCTCCATAACCTGCGTGTCTATGCCGAGACTCTTGCAGGTTGAGTAATCAGCGAACTTGGTTGGCGCTATCTCCATACCACACCAACCGTTATACAACAACGTGTCGTATTCGTCCCAGTACTCGTGTAGCGGTCTCTCTATGAAATCATCCGTACCGAGCATCCTCTTAATAGAACCACCCCAGATGCGATCAGACTGAATCGGAAGTTTCTCTGGCCTTGGCCATGGTTGTCCTATGGTCGCGTGAACCAAGTGATACGGCTGTGGAGGATCAGAATCCCTGTGCAACCATTCCGGTGGCGGAATGTATTGTCGTGAGGCGCTTGCGGCTTGTGCTCGTTTCTTGCGGGGCTGATTCTGGGCTGCCATCTGCAAAACAGAAAATTTGAACAATTTAGTCTCGGCAACTCTCTGTCGAATCGTCGTGCAACGACCGTTGCACTAAGGTAGCGATCGTTGCAGGGCGATTCCGTGTAATCGAACATTTCCCCAGAATCGTCGAGTAACGACCGTTGCTCAAAGGCAGCGATCGTTGCAGGGCGATTCTGGCCGCAATCAACAGTCAACAAAATTCGTTCCAAATCATGCAATCAATCACACAATCGGCAACAATATATCATCTAACAACCTAAATCATATCCATTTTAACGTGCATTCATCGATTTCGGCCAAAATTCCCAATTCTTAAAACCCTAAAAATTGAATCCGAAAATCCGAAAATCGAAGTGCATTACCTTGATTTCGTGAGAGATAGGTTGGGGAAATGGATTGGGATCGTAAAAACAAGCAACAGCACTTGAAAACAAGAAATTTGACGAAGAAATGATGATTTTTGGGTAGAGGTTCTCGGTGTGTCGACCAAAGGAAATGGAGAAGAAAGATAGAAAATAGGGTTTAAGGTAACTTACCTGGTCGTAGGTGCAACGATCGTTGCTTCTGGTGCAACGATCGATGCTTGTTGAACCAGATTGATTCCGGTTTAGCTCAACGTACCTTAATTTCGATTTAAACCAATTGTAACGACCGTTGCACGTGTGAGCAACGATCGACACACATCTCCAGACTTGTGTTCTGTATCTAATAACTAACAAAAATAACTAAAAACGTTAAATCCTAAGAAAAACACCAAAAATGAGAAAAATAATCAAACCTAATAGTGGGTTGCCTCCCACTCAGCGCTTGTTTTAAGTCATTAGCTTGACTTTTGGAAAAGAGGTCAAACTTATGGTGGTTTCAACAGAGATTTTGAGTGTCTCTGTGAATGCCTTATCATCCATGGTGGGGTGTAAGCAGTAGCAGCATGATGTCGTCCTAGGAACGTGAGGAAGAGTGTAGGGTGGGATTGACACTTGGGTGTTTTAACGCTCTTTCCTGCATTCAAAACAGTGGAGTCAGGATGTTTAGACTTAGAGGATTTATGTTTTACCTTTGGCAAAGATTTGATGTTCGTAGCCTTCTGTTTATGAGTAGTTTTAGGCCTTGAAGATGTTAGAATAGGCTCTTGTGGAACCACCATCTTCTTGTCAACCACCAATGTGCACTGAACCACATCTTTAGGCTTAACGGGAGCTTTCGGAAATGGTAACGGAGGTTTGTAGGCTCTTTCCTTAGCAGGTTCTCGAGATATGAGTGAAACTGGCTCCTCTCGGGGTGCAACGATCGGTGCGTGTGATGCAACGATCGATGCTGTCGTCTCAACTCGGGTTTCAACTACAGTCTCGGGTTTATCTGCTTCTCGGTCCATTCCAGCTATCTGAGATTCAAATTTCTCTTCTTGGCTTGGTCCCGCTTCAATCTGGACTATCCAAGTCAAAAAAATCCATGTCAATCTCTGTTGAGTCAGGTGCATCGAAGCTTTCGAGCTCAGGTAATTCAACATCAAATCCCCCTCTGTCTTCCAAAATTTCCACAGCCTTAACTGCTAGACATGATCCATGATCTATCTGGGTGTTATCCTGAGTGAGAATGTTGCTGTCATGAGCTTCTTGAGAATCCTTTGTTGGGGTAGAACTTGGAACTTGATCCATCTGTGTGTCCAGTTGTTTCATACGAATGCTCAAGGATTCAAATTTCTCATTCAAATTAGTGTACAGGTTCTCTAGTTTCGAGCTGAAAGAAGCTGTGTTCTGCTGTTGTCTTTCAATTGATTGCTCTAACATCATCTCTAGTTTGCTCCTTTGTGTAGGAGATGCCAGATGGGAAGTATAATTATGGTCTCTTGATCCTTGAGTGTGCCTAGAACCCTGCCTCTGCTGATGTTCCAAGGTATGTCCATAAGAGTCGGCTCCAGCCATGTAGCGTACCTCTGCAAACTTATCAGTTTCTGCCTCTGCTCGGAACTGTCTCTCCCTGAGTAAGATGTCGTGGATGTCATCTATCTTACTCTGCATCTCAGCTACTTGCCCAACCAATACATGGTAATCTGGTAAGATGGGGTTTCCTTCCCCATCTATTTTCTGACCTTTTGCGTTGCATATGTGACCCTCTTGGTCTCGTAGAACGCCGTTTTCACCGCGAATCAGAATAACAGGTTCCATGGCGCGGAACCTATTGAACGTCTCAGACCTCAGCATCGCTGTTCTCGCCTTGCGTCGATCGATGCAAGGTGAGCAACGATCGATGCAGTGCGAATCCCTACGAATCCAAAAATCAAAAACGTGAGTAAACAAGAAAATTAAAAAGAATGCTTAGTCTAAATCCCAGTACTGAATCTATAGGTGAACTCAAAGAGTCCCCGGCAACGGCGCCAAAAACTTGATAGGTCTAGTTTTAACCCTATTCTAACTGCAAGTGCACAGTGATGTAGTTGTAGTACTTAGGGTATCGAATCCACAGGGACTCTGGTCAACGATAGATTTAGAACTATTAAGATTAAACTAGGAGAAAGCAAAGATGATTAAGCCTAAAGCAAAGCAGAAAAGTAAATAGCAGCGAGTTTGTGAGTAAGGAAGCGAAGCGTTAGGTTTCAGGAGTTCTCAGGAAATCAGGAACGCAAGCAATCAATCTATCTAGATCCAATCAATAACTATTCTAGAACTCAAACACTGATATAGAATTAACCAAATTCCTTTGCGATAATTCTCTAAGTCTAAGTGCAGCAAACCAAACTTTCGTTTGCGAGAACTAACAGATTAGACTAGCATTAATTCCAAGTTTGATATGTTCACAATTATCCTAAACCAAACTTTCGTTTGGGAACAGTTTAATTGCTTATCTAAATTCTTTCTAGTTAAATTAATCAACTTCCGCTGAATTAATCAACCTAACATCATAACTCTGATTAGCTACTTCAGATTAAGCATTAAGATCAACTTAGATAAAGAACTAGCATATATGAATCTCTACAGATCAATTAAACTATAATTCTCTGAAATCCCTAATGAGAATCCTTCAACCTAACGGTGATCTACTCAGACATATTCATCGAGACAGAAGATATCATAAGTAGAAAACCAAATATCATAAAATCAAATAAGAAACAGGGGTTCGAAATCCTCTCTCTTTCGAGAGCAAGATCAGCCCCTAAGGCTCTCTGAAAATAAAATAAGACTTGAAAGTAAAGCGTAGCCTAAACAATGGCTTAAAAACCCTTATATAATAGCTAAAACACGTTTTGGGCTTCTGTGTAAATATCTGGGCTTTTCTGCAAAATAAGCATTCTTCATTAAATCGGCGAGTCTGGCCCATTCGCATATGCAACGATCGATGCAGGTGTGCAACGATCGACGCAATCTCCAAAACTGGACAGTGAACTCTGTCTCTCGGACCAAATCTCCAAAATACACCAAACAGCTCCAAAATCTCCACTTCTGCTCCAAATGTGTCTAAACCTGTAAACATACTAAAAAGACTCTAAAACATAACATAAGACTCGATAAATAAGGCATATACCATGGTTAAAACCGGTAAAATCCATGGTATATCATCGCACCCTTTCGTAAGCGGTCACACCCTTTCACGAACGGTCGTACCCTTTCGTGAACGATCACATCTCTTGGTGAATTGTCACATCTCTTGGCGAAGAGTCATGTCCCTTAGCGAACATTCGCACCTCTTGGCGAATATTTGCATCTCATCGCGATCGGTTGTCGGGCTATCGACCAACCGCATCACCGATGGCTTATCACGGTCGGTCGGCCCGACCCGTGACCCGTCCGATGTGTTCTATGGACCCATGGACGTTTTTATCTCTTTCTTGGGACTTTTCCCTTTTTCTGTGATGTTGAAAATGAACCCAAGGCCTCCTATTTATAGGCTTGGCCTTAGCCAGCGAACCATTGCAACTTTTGCAATGGTGTCCCTGCGAATAGACACACCTCTTCATTGGTGTCCCTGCGAATGGACACCTCTTCATTGGTAGCTCCTCCCAAACTCAGCTGATCAGCTAGTTTACCTAGTCACCCAGCTGATCCAGCTACCGTATATGTTGATCTGACCGTCAGCTGATCCAGCTAATCTAGCTCGGCCGTTCCGCTCATTTGAATTGAACACTTCCTTCTCATCTCCTTTCCTCTTAGCTAAGCTCCCATTGAGATGAGATTAGCTTCTCTTCTAGGCAATGAAACCCTTCTCTTAGTCCATTAGACTCTTTTCCACGTTATGGTCCATGCCTTTTTCCCTAAACGTTTAGAGTGGGGTTAGTAACCCGGTTCCGGGATGTTACAGCGTTCCTGTGCAAAGGTCGTTGCAAATGGTTCAATTTTGAAATTAAAGGTACTCGTGCGCTAAACCGGAATCAATTTGGTTCACTAGCAACGATCGATGCCTATATGCAACGGTCGTTGCATTCGCGAAACAGGTAAGTGATATATCATGGTTTTTACCCATTTTATGCCATGATATAGATGTGTTTTTAGTGTCTTTTGTGTTCTTTTTAGTATGTTTTCAGGTTTAGACACATTTGGAGCAGAAGTGGAGATTTTGGAGCTGTTTGGTGTATTTTGGAGATTTGGTCCGAGAGATATAGTTCACTGTCCAGTTTTGAAGACTGCGTCGATCGTTGCACACCTGCATCGATCGTTGCATATGCGAATGGGCCAGACTCGCCGATTTAATAAAGAATGCTGATTTTGCAGAAAAGCCCAGATATTTACACAGAAGCCCAAAACGTGTTTTAGCTATTATATAAGGGTTTTTAAGCCATTGTTTAGGCTACGCTTTCATTAAGTCTTATTTTATTTTCAGAGAGCCTTAGGGGCTGATCTTGCTCTCGAAAGAGAGAGGATTTCGAACCCCTGTTGATTATTCTGTTTTATGATATTTGGTTTTCTACTTAAGATGTTTTCTGTTTCGATGAACATGTCTGAGTAGTTTACCTGTTAGGTTGAAGGATTCTCATTAGGGATTTCAGAGAATTATAGTTTAAATCAATCTGTAGAGATTTATATCTGCTAGTTCTTTATCTAAGTTGTTCTTAATGCTAAATCTGAAGTAGCTAATCAGAGTTATGATGTTAGGTTGATTAATTCAGCGGAAGTTGGTTAATTTAACTAGAAAGAACTTAGATAAGCAATTAAACTATTCGCAAACGAAAGTTTGGTTCAGGTTAATTGTGAACATATCAAACTTGGAATTAATGCTAGTTTAATCTGTTAGTTCTCGCAAACGGAAGTTTGGTTTGCTGCACTTAGACTTAGAGAATTATCGCAAAGGAATTTGGTTAATTCTATATCAGTGTTTGAGTTCTAGAATAGTTATTGATTGGATCTAGATAGATTGATTGCTTGCGTTCCTGATTTCCTGAGAACTCCTGAAACCTAACGCTTCGCTTCCTTGCTCACAAACTCACTGCTATTTACTTTTCTGCTCTGCTTTTAGTTTAATCATCTTTACTTTCTCCTAGTTTAATCACTTCTGTTTTCATCTATCGTTGACCAGAGTCCCTGTGGATTCGATACCCTAAGTACTACAACAACATCACTGTGCACTTGCAGTTAGTATAGGGTTAAAACTACACCTATCAAGTTTTTGGCGCCGTTGCCGGGGACTCTTTTGAGTCCTCGATAGATTTGAACTTAGGGTTTAGACTAGGTTTTTCGTTTTTTTATTTTTTGTTGCTAATTTTTTCTTCTTTTTCTGTTCTTGCGTTTCAGGTACGCCTGTAATCGCCTTGCATCGATCGACACCCACTTAGTGTCGATCGTTGCATTCTCGAGCTTGCATCGATCGACGCTTCTCCTGCATCGATCGACACATATCATAAGGAAGATGTCTTGTTTCTTCAATCCAGGGATTGATAACTCGCAGATAACTTGGTTAAAGAGCAAAGTAGAGTCTCTGCATAGTCTTGTACTTGAAAAGTATGGGCAAAAAGCTATCAACTGCATTGGAGGGAATAAATTCTACAGTCAGGAATCAGCTTTTCAGGGACCTTTCCAGCAACAGGGCAACGCCTTCTCGAGGAACTGTGGTGTTTCTTCTTACCAAGCACCGCCTGCACCTACAGCTCATGAGAGCAGAATAGAAATCATGATAGAGCAGTATCTTGAGAGGCAACAACAGATCAGTGTGTCACACCACTCAAAGATGGATGCATTGTATAAAGATCTGAATGAGAAGTTCGAATCTTTGAGCACACATATGGAGGAGCTGGATGCAGCAATAGAGAGGCGAAATGAAGCTAGGGAAGCTGAACAGCACAGATCCATCAAAGTTGTGACCTTAAGGGATGAGATTAAGTTGCTAGATGAAGAAGAAAGCATAATCTCGGATTTTCTGGATGAATATTGTCTGCCTGATACATGCATCGATCGACACCCCCTATGTGTCGGTCGACCCGCCGTTCTGACGGCAATTTCGAGTTCTTTCGAGAAACAGAATCGCCTTGCATCGATCGACACACATTATGCAACGATCGATGCAGAACGCACACATGTCCAGAAACCTGCAACAGTGCCAGAACGAGCTTACAAGCCCCGAGTGCCATATCCTAAGGTTCCTAAACCTTCCAGACAAGAGCTAGAAGTGGCTAACTGCATAAAAGTGATGGATAAGAAGGTGAATAAAACACCACCAGTTGAAACTTTGCGAGTTCATGCAAAGAAGATGATCTCCACTGACGGTCATCTGGAAGAAGAAGTTCAGATTGGTGGAACTACAGTATCTGATAGTGGAAAGAAGAAGAAGATGGCAGTTCCTCTTGAACCTGCTCTAACATCTTCAGTACCTGCAACTGCTCATAAGCAGAAAGCCCCAAACATCAGATCTGCACCAAAGGTAAGATATAAATCACATAAGCTTAAACCTCCTGACCGCATTGTTTTGAATGCAGGGAAACGCAGTAGACCGCCCAAGCTTCGCTCCCGCCCTGACTCTGATTTCTCTTTCCTTGGAAAGCCCCATGATCATAATGCCTATACACCTCCTTGGATGAAGAGATATTCACAGAGACACTCAAAGTCTCTGTTGAAACCGCCTTGAATCAAATCTCTTCCAATAGTCAAGCTAATGACTAAAAACAAGCGCTAAGTGGGAGGCAACCCACTGTTAGGTTCGTTTTAGTTTTCATTTTCCGTTTTTATTTTTGGTGTTTTGATTTTTTATTTAAGTGTGTTCAGAGCCGAGAGAAACAGGAAAAATCGCATTGCATCGATCGACACACATTGTGCATCGATCGATGCGGTTGCGATTCACGGTTAAACGAATTGATTGCGGTTCAGACATCGGTTATCTACATAACCGCGAGCGATAATCGCCTTGCATCGATCGACACCCTTGGGCATCGATCGACGCAGGGCGACGACAGGTAAGTAATCTGCAACTTTTCGGTTTGTTCTTCAATTTGATTATTCTTTCACCGAGCTCATGCTTGGATTACACTGGGGACAGTGTAGTTTAAGTGTGGGGGAGGAAGCTACTGACGCACGCTTTTGTTTTCTTAGTTTTTCAAAAACATTGTTTTATTGAGTCAAAATTTGTATGAAACTATGATTTTCGAGGAAAATTTTCGCTTGAACAGGAACTAAGTGACCATTGGACATACTTGCAGAGACTCTATGACTGTTAGAAAACCCAGACACGGATCAACCTACTGAGGACACCCACATCACTTCAGGTATCAGAGGATCCTTTTACTGACTTCAACCTTAATACTTACTTAGATTTCTCACCTAAGGGCTTGGTATACTTTGTGTCGGATTCCCTTGTTAGTTCTGACACAGCCTGTAAACATGTCCTATTTAGTTCCCTTCTCCCCTTCCATAAAGTAAAAAAAAAAAAAAGATAATAAACTGAGGATGAGTTAGTAACTCCGAAGTGGTCATGAGAATAGTAGCAAACACTATTATCCCTTATGCATCCATGGAATGTGTCCAAAGTACACCCCTTAACGGGAAGAACACTGATAAAAAAAATAAAATGATACCCAGTGGGGAAAAATCAGTTGTTAAGGAAGGGAAAGAGAAGAAAGGAACTAGAGAAAGATAGTATGGTGGTCTAGAGCTGATAAGGTAAGAATCCATGTGCCCTTTGATCGATACTCCTTAGGTGAGACCGCACTTAAATACTTGCAGAAGTCAGTAGGGAGAATTTGAATGCTTGAATGTGATTGTGGAGTTTACTTAGGACAGTTGCTAAGTGTGGGGGAAGTACATTGTGGTCTTGAGTTCTGTAGGAAAGTTTTCAGTGGCTTACTAAGTGAATGTGAATGCGAAATTTCCTAGGACGAAATGAGTTTCTGTGTTTTCAAACTTCTTTTCTTATGCTTTAGTTCTTTACTTGCTTGAGGACAAGCAAGAGCTAAGTGTGGGGGAGTTGATATATCATGGTTTTTACCCATTTTATGCCATGATATAGATGTGTTTTTAGTGTCTTTTGTGTTCTTTTTAGTATGTTTTCAGGTTTAGACACATTTGGAGCAGAAGTGGAGATTTTGGAGCTGTTTGGTGTATTTTGGAGATTTGGTCCGAGAGATATAGTTCACTGTCCAGTTTTGAAGACTGCGTCGATCGTTGCACACCTGCATCGATCGTTGCATATGCGAATGGGCCAGACTCGCCGATTTAATAAAGAATGCTGATTTTGCAGAAAAGCCCAGATATTTACACAGAAGCCCAAAACGTGTTTTAGCTATTATATAAGGGTTTTTAAGCCATTGTTTAGGCTACGCTTTCATTAAGTCTTATTTTATTTTCAGAGAGCCTTAGGGGCTGATCTTGCTCTCGAAAGAGAGAGGATTTCGAACCCCTGTTGATTATTCTGTTTTATGATATTTGGTTTTCTACTTAAGATGTTTTCTGTTTCGATGAACATGTCTGAGTAGTTTACCTGTTAGGTTGAAGGATTCTCATTAGGGATTTCAGAGAATTATAGTTTAAATCAATCTGTAGAGATTTATATCTGCTAGTTCTTTATCTAAGTTGTTCTTAATGCTAAATCTGAAGTAGCTAATCAGAGTTATGATGTTAGGTTGATTAATTCAGCGGAAGTTGGTTAATTTAACTAGAAAGAACTTAGATAAGCAATTAAACTATTCGCAAACGAAAGTTTGGTTCAGGTTAATTGTGAACATATCAAACTTGGAATTAATGCTAGTTTAATCTGTTAGTTCTCGCAAACGGAAGTTTGGTTTGCTGCACTTAGACTTAGAGAATTATCGCAAAGGAATTTGGTTAATTCTATATCAGTGTTTGAGTTCTAGAATAGTTATTGATTGGATCTAGATAGATTGATTGCTTGCGTTCCTGATTTCCTGAGAACTCCTGAAACCTAACGCTTCGCTTCCTTGCTCACAAACTCACTGCTATTTACTTTTCTGCTCTGCTTTTAGTTTAATCATCTTTGCTTTCTCCTAGTTTAATCACTTCTGTTTTCATCTATCGTTGACCAGAGTCCCTGTGGATTCGATACCCTAAGTACTACAACTACATCACTGTGCACTTGCAGTTAGTATAGGGTTAAAACTACACCTATCAGTAAGTGCCTTTAACCTTTTCTCTCTTATCTTCTTCCCCATTTCACTTGTCCGTACACACGATTCGCCTATCCCCTAATTCACTCATTTCTTCATCATTTTCGTTGATTCAAAGCTTATTCTTCTTGTTTTTACACCCTCTATCTATTTCTCTAACCCAATCGAAGCAATTCCGAGGTAAGGGCTCTTAAATTCATCAATTTCGGATTCGGTTCTAGGGTTTTGAGATTAGAGATTTTTAGCTTTGAGATGATGATTCCGTACTGTTATAAGCTTGATTTAGGTTGATTGTTGATGGAATTGTGATGTTTATGAGATTGTGGAGCTGATTCTACATGATTTAAAGGATTATATGGCATCTGCGAAATCGCCTTGCAACGATCGACGCACCTGTGCAACGGTCGTTGCACTGCGATTTCACAAGAGAGTTTTTTCATGTGACTGAAATGATTTATTTTTCTTTTGCAGATGCCTCCTCGCGGACAACCTCATAAACGCAGAGCTACTACAGCCGCTGCGGATCAGACACCTCCAACAGAGGAGTGGTTCACACGAGATTCGACATTACCTTATTCGTATCAGGGAGACTGCGATGCTATACAGTGGCCTTGGCCTAAGGAAGAAGGAGAATTGATTCCGACAGATAAAGTGTGGGGTAAAGAGCCTAAGGATATACCTAAGGATGCGGACTTCATCAACAGGCCGATATCCGAGCACTGGGACGACTATGATATGTGGCTCTACAACAGTTGGTTGGGTATGGACATCCATCCAACCAAATTTTATGATTATCGGACCTGCAGGATCTTAGGCATTGACGAGCAGGTTCTTGCTTTGGTTAAAGGCATTGGTCTGGGAACGATGCCTATGCAGTACTACCCACTTTACCCTGATCTCGTTCGACAGTTGCTGGCTACTTGCAGAGTTCACTATCCTGATCCAGACTGCCGCAGAGCTTCAGGAGGTATCTTTACTTTCAGATGTTTGGGAGCCAGGTATCGGATTTCATTTCTCGATATCTGCCGTATTTATGGATTCAGCGTGGAGCCTACACGTACCGGTATAGCTCTTGGTTGGGATAGACAGGAGGCGCAGTGTTTCTAGGATCAGATTGGCAGTGGGGCATATGACTCGAGGACCACAAAGGAGATTATGGTCAGACATCCGGTGCTCAGATATGTGATCCGCATCTTGGGCTACACACTGCTGTGTAAGGCCGAGGCAAACAAGATGCGCAAGAATGAGCTAGAGGTACTTTTTATTGGGCTGAAGGATCTGTTTGATGGTACTAAGTTGAGAGATCCTGCTATGAATCTCAACTTAGGAGCTGTGTTTGCTCATCACTTGTGCTCACTGGCGACGAAAGCATTGGATGGGAAGAGCACTGAGACAGTAGGAATTTTGCTTACCCCTATCTTTCAGCACTGTAGGATCCCTTTGCAGGGTATGGAGCGTGATGACAAGGAGGTATACATGGATTTGACCCACCTGCAGAGTGCTACTTGGCTGAAGGAGAGACGCATCTGGGTTTATTATAACACGCATGGATAGAAGCATGGTGTGGATCTTCCTGCTGCTGATCTGACTAAGATCGATACATTGGCTGCCTTGGATTTCCAGCCACCCATGTGAGATCAGCGCAGAGTCCCTACGATGGCCCATCCACTGGGAGAGCCTTCTACACGAGATTCTTCTTCTTCTGCACCCGAGCCTGCTGCACATGACATTGGTCCTTATCATGAGCCTTCAGTGCTTTTGAGAGAGATGTCTGAGGGTGATTGGAGAGAGCGTCAGGATGGTATTCTGCAGAGCATTTGGGACTTCGTGCGTGGCTGCACTTGCAGGAGACAGCCACAGATTCATCAGCCCGGACCTTCCCGTCGACGTAGACAGCGCTCTCCGACTCCCGGTACTTCGAGCAGTTCTGATTGCTATGCTGGCATAGATGACGAGTGAGAGTAGTGGCATTTTCAGACATCGGTTTTGTATTTTCTTTTTCACTTTTTCTTTTGCACTTTTCTTTTGATTTTTCTCTTTGATACTTATGTTTGGGATGATATGCTTGCTTTTAAACTATTTGTTACTTTGATTTTGCTTGTCTGCAATGTTTTCCAGCTTTCAGGTTCGAAATTTGAGATTTTCTCACGGACTAACCTGCTAACTGCTGACTGATCCGACCGAATCGCAATACAACGATCAACACGGTCCTGTGTGTCGATCGTCACAACACGAGAAATCGCGCTGCAGCGATCGTTGTGGGCCTAAGAAATGATCGACACATGTCAAATCGCCTTGCAGCGATCGACGCATTTATGCGCATCGATCGATGCATGTGCGAGACAGGTAAAAATCAGACAGAATTTAACACATCCACTAACATTTTTATTTTCTTTTTACCAAACCTTAGCTTAACACTACTGGGGACAGTGTGTTTCAAGTGTGGGGGAGGTGGTACTGACTACTATCTTTCTGTTTTCTTAGAGTCAGTCCTGTTTTTCAAAACAAATTGGTTTTATTGAGTCAAAACAAGTTTAAGTAGGAAACAGTGAATTTTTGAGAAGTTAACAACAACTTGCAGGAACTTAAATGACCATTGGGATGAAGTTGCAGGATCTATCTATGACTATTAGAAAACCCCAACACAGATCAGCCTATTGAGAACACCCACATCACTTCAGGTATCATAGGATCCTTTACTGACTTCACCCTTGTAAACCTGACTTAATTTTCTCACCTAAGGGCTTGGTATACCTTGAGTCGGACTCCTCTGTTGGTTCTGACACAGCTTGTAAACCTGTCCGAAGTGGTCACGGGAGTGGTAGCTACCACTATTACCTCCTGTGTATTCATGGAATGTGTCCAAAGTACACCCCATAACGGGAAGAGCACTGATAAAAAAAAATGATACCCAATGGGAAAAATCAGATTGCTAAGGAAGGGAAAAGAGAAGAAAGGAACCAGAAAAAAATAGTATGGTGGTCTAGAACTGGCAGAGTAAGAATCCGTGTGCCCTTTGATCGATAATCCTTAGGTGAGACCGCACTTAAATAGCTTATAGAAGTCAGTAGGGTGAATTTGAATGCGTGAATGTGGTTGTGGAGTTTACTTAGGACAGTTGCTAAGTGTGGGGGAAGTACATGTTGGTATTGATGTCTTGCAGGTGATTCATTCAGTGGCTTACTAAGGGGAATCTGAGTGTTGTTGCTTCTAGGATGAAAAGAGTTTCAGAAAGTTTTCAAGCCTCATCACCATGTTCTAGTTCTCTGTTTTGCTTGAGGGCAAGCAAAGGCTAAGTGTGGGGGAGTTGATATATCATGGTTTTTACCGGTTTGAGACCATAATATAAGTATGTTTTAGAGTCTTTTGGTGTTTCTTTAGAGTCATTTGCAGGTGTTATTAGGTACATGCACGTTTGGAGCGGAATTGGAGATTATGGAGCATTCTGGAGCATTTTGGAACATAGACCCGAGAAGAAGAAGTCACTGTCTATTCTGAAGACTTGTGTCGATCGACACACCTTTGGTGTCGATCGATGCACACGGGAGTCAGACAATTTCTCGGCGAGTTAATGAAGAATGTGGAAATTGCAACAAAGCCCAGAAGTTCATGATAATTACAAAGAAGTCCCAAAACGTGATAAGCATTATAATTAGGTTTTACAGCCACTTGTTAGCTAGGCTAAGTTTTATTCTAAGCTTTTCCTGAAGAGAGATTAGATTTTGGGGCTGGTTTTGTTCTCGAAAGAGACTTAATTTCGAACCCTTGTTCTTATTCTTTTGATTATTATATGATATCTATTTTGACCATGTTATCTGTTATGATTGCTATGTCTGAGTAGATCTCTTGTTAGGTTAGGGATTCTCGTTAGGGATTTGAAGGAATGTTAAAATAATTGATTGATTAGGATCTATCATCTAGTTCTTCATCTAAATCGTTCTTAACGCTTAATCTGAACTGGCCGCTTAGATTATTGATATTAGGTTGATTTCCACAACGACAGTTGGTTAATTAGCTAGAAAAGATTTAGGTGAACAACTTATCTATTCGCAAAGAAATTTGGTTTAGAGAAGTTGTGAACAAACGAACTTGGAATTAATGAATGTCTAGAACTCTAGGATTCGCAACGAAAGTTGGTCTGCTAGGTTGTTAGATATAGATAACTATTGCAGCAAAAGCTGGTTAGTTTTACCTCTGTGATTCTAGTTCAAGAACGCCCATAGATTGAATCTTGACTGTTTGTTAATCTGATTTCCTGATGTCCTGAGAAATTCCTGAAACCTAACGCCTTCGTTTGATTGCTTACATCCACCTCGCTTGATTTGTTTACTTGCTATTTTGTTTACTGTTTTACAATCTACTTCGCTTAGCTTAATCCGAACTACTCATAATCTATTGTGGGGCCCGAGTCCTTGTGGATTCGATACCCTAAGTACTACATTCACATTACTGTGCACTTGCAGTTAGAATAGGGATAATTCTTGACCTATCAGCGACTTCTACCATTTACATTTTCTCATCTTATTCCAAAAGACGTTCGTAAATAAATCGCATGGTTGGGTGATTATTTCAGAGATTTACGCACGAGGTCACTTAACAATTGATGGTATAAGAAATTTGGAGAAAACATTCTTAAGATCCTTTGCAATCTAGAGAAGATATTTCCACCGTCTTTCTTTGATGTTATGGAACATATGCCTATTCATCTCCCTCGAGAAGCTACAATTGGTAGTGGGGTACAATATCGTTGGATGTATCATTTCGAGCGCTATATGTTCCACATAAAAAGAAAGTGAAGAACATCGCTAAAGTGAAGGGTTCAATTGTGTCACAGTGCATCATCGAAGAAACCTCTTTTCCAGTTTTTACTTTCCCTCGCAAAGATGTATAAAGAGTCAGCGCCCAGCTCGACGGTAGATGCGAGAAATGGTTTTATCCCTCCACGGTTTCCAACATTTTTTTAACAAGTTGGACAGTTAAGTGGAAAAGCACGTCAACGGAAATTAACACCACGTGAGTATGCTCACCTAAACATGTATATTTTCACCAACTGTGACGAAGTCTTTGAATGTGAAAGACATAATAAACGGGCAAAACTACTTTACAAAGTCTTATCCAAGATATTTCACATGGGGATATTCTTTTAAGGTTTATCAAGATGGCTTTACTAGGATAATCGCAGATCACAGAGTTTCGTCTACTTCCGGTGAAGTTGTGTACTATAATGTATTCAAAAAAATATTGGAAGTCAAATATTTGGGGAAGCTCGAGTTGAGATGTGTGGTATTTTTATGTGATTGAAATAACCCGATTATTGGCTAAGGTGTCACCATCGATGAGTTTGGAGTTACGTTTATCCATTCGAAGAAGAAGCTTTAAAATATGATCTATTCATTCTTACTTTACAAGCAGATGACTTTAAATTTATATTACTCTAAAAAGTTTATATTACTCTACTCTTCCTCGCAAATAGTACTATATTTGATGCAGGAGTATTATATTCTTTATCCTCGAGTAACTTATAAGCAAAACCTATGGATTATGGTGACGAAAATCAATCCTAGAGGAAGTGTTTACGAAGTTTCTGAATATGATCCACTACAACCAAGCGGAAGTGACTATATATCTCCTATTGAACTGTACCTCGAATTTGATATTGTCGTTGATTTTACTCAATACATAGACGCAACTCTACATTTAGAATCATAAAAATCGATTGGAGAATTTGATGAAGACACGGATTCAATTCCTTCGGACGAGAATTCTTCACAATCCGATTAATTAATCCATTATTCAATTCGACGACTAAATATTATTTTGTTAAGTATTTTATATCTAAATTTCAGTTTATACTAAATAAAAATTTCAAATCTTATTTTAAATGTTAAAAATGTTATTACAAATTGATATTTGATATATTTTTTAGACATGAACAAGAAAAAACAACAATACAATTGAAATATATACTATGTACGATTATAACACATAACACAATGGTTACCATGGCCGTTCAATTGGTGTCAAACTCGGGTTCGAGCAAGGTCGACACCATTTTTTATTTATCAAACCAGACGGAAAACTGACGGATTACCGATGAAAGAAGAAAAGACTACTCAATAACCGACCACATACCGACGGACTTGGATAATCTGTTGGTAATCCGTCGGCAAATTACCGATGACTTGTGCTTTAGGGTTTCAGAAGTCAAAAATAACACTCTAAAATGAAAAATAAAGATATTTTAGACTTATTTTACAAAGGATTACAACTCATACGACCATCAAACAATGTTATAAGATGAATTTTAAAGACTTAATCAACTTTAGCAAAATGTGTTTGTAAGAGTATAAAGCATATAAGAATAACTTATATACATAACTTGATTGGTTTTTGAATATCTCGAACATTTCTGGGAAAATAAATCTTAAACTATTTATTTTCATCATTCATACATTGTACTCTCCTTAAATATACCGTTTGCATCTACAAAACACAAAACGGTTCAAACCCTAAACCCATAGTTAACCCTAAACCGTCGGTATATGTCGGTAATTACCAACGAATTACCGACGGAATCCGTAAAATAGATACATCAATAAATAAATTTGTTTGTGCCCTATGTTTTAATTAGTTACATAGGACAATGGTTACGTACAAGTCCTCCCTTCAAACGACCGGGTTCGATTCCGAAAGGACTTGTTTTTAATTTTATTTAGCAGCTGACGGATTAGTCATCGGTTTAGGAAGACGTGTCACATATGCAATACTGGTTCATTTTCCATCGGTTCGGGTTGGTTATTTGACCGCCAAATTTTCTAGAATTTTCGTTTTAACTGCCAGTTTTTAGGAACCGACGCCATACCGGCGCCAGACCGACGGATTATCCGTCGGTACATAATTAAATAGATGAAATCGACTCATCTTCTTCCCCATTTCGTAGACTCCTTCCTATCTCTATTTGCATGTTCTCTCCCTCATATCTCCTCTCAAACTCGCTGAATCCTCTTCCTACCAGTAATTTGCGGCGTTTTCCGACGACCTCTCCGAATTATCTTCCTCATCTCTCCTCTCAAGCTCGCCGAATCCTCTTCCTATTTAAGATGTAAGTTTTCAAAAACCTTATAATTTCATAAAAATTTTAGATTATGGAATTTAGATACTGGAATTTGTAATTTAGGATGGTTAGATTCGTTTATGTGTTTAAAATTTTGTGTTTTAGAACTTTTGTGTGTTATAAAACGTGTTAGATTTGATTTTAGGTTTTAATTTCGATTTTTTATGTAAATATGTTGTGTTAAGCGAATTATATATATATATATATATATATATATATATATATATATATATATATATATATATTTGTGTGTTATAAAACGTGTTAGATTTATTTTTAGGTTTTAATTTCTATTTTAATGTAAATATGTTGTGTTAAGCGAATTATATATATATATCGCAAACATTTATATATATATATATATCATTTTATTTATAAAATAAAAGTTAATTTTTATTAATTAGATTTTAAAACAGATTCTAGAATATTTTTCTATTTTTAAGGAATTGTGCTGTTCAAATAATGATTTTAAAACGTTTAGTATAATATTATTAAATTTAAGTTTTTAAATTATGAGTTATAATTCTTTTTTACATTTTAATTGTTTTTTAAACCAATAATGTTATTAACTATTAAATTATTTTATAAATTTTAATGATTTTGTCAATTTATTTTATAAAATTTAATGCATTGTTTAGTTTTAGGAAAAAAATATAAACATTGTGGTTATTTAATTCTTATTTAAAATTATTTGCAATAATTTTTTTCTAATCAATTTTTTTCTTCTAAAGCATTCAATCATTTTTTTCCTGAGGCTGTCAGTCCACATGATCTACGTGCGCTTGGTGTCGTCTCTTCTACACCACCGGCCGAGTTTCATGTGCTAGAGACTCAGACCTCTCATATCTCTATGTCTGCAGAGATAGGATGAGAACGATTTACGAGACTTGATCCTGTTCGTTGCGACAGTGGAATTTATTGGTAAATTATTTTAATTTTTAATTAATTTTTAAATTTTTCTATAAGTGTATAATAATTTTTTTTTGTTTTTAGGTTTGTAATGTCGATGAGTGGCATCTCCAAATCCATATTTGTATTATGCACGGCCTCCACAAGAAAATGTATCCCACTTACTGGTCTATGCCGATAAACGATAAACACAACTCGTTCCGACAACTCGCGGTATTTAAAAAAAAAAGTTTTCTTATTTTTATTATAATTTTAATTAAGGTTTCAAAAAATTGGTAGGAGCTAGTCGGGTGGTAGGAAGTGCCTAACAAAAAAAGGAGACTAAGCGGAGATTAATCGGATAGAACTTTAGGGAATTTGTTCACATACCTGTATTAATATTATATTAGCCCATATTTTACAAAGATTTATGTTGGCTCGTTTGGCTGGGGCTTGTACTTTACACTGAAGCAGCCCAAGTTAGAGCCTAGGAATGTATGTTTCAGGACAAGTGGTAATTTGTATATCTTCTTCCTCTTTAGATTTAACCTAAAAACGCGGCAGCCATTGATAAGCTTTAACAAAACTCAATTTTATTCTCGTTTTATAGTTGTTTATACCCTAAATTGATAGATCTAATCCATATAATCATCTTTCTACCTTTAAAACGAAAGAAAACCGAAACTTTTTCAATTGTCTCGATTTTTTCTGCCGATTAGGCCTAATCCCAACGGCTCCCACCGTCGACCGTTTAATCGGCGCGGAGACGGCCGCCGAGCCCGACTTTTAGAACGGGTATTTTAATATACCATACTAACTTCCGTGTTTTTTTTAAACTGTAGCAAGACTTTACGTGGGACAGACACCTCACCGGAGAGGTGGAACGAGAGTCCATGCCGCTGCTGCCTATCATTACAAAGGAACAATCAACGAATGGAAGTACCGGTGGGTAATCGACAAGAGAACTACGGGACCTGTCGATGATGTATGGTTCGGCCTTATAGATCATTGGGAGAAACCTGCCATCGCCTCGACATCTTCAAAAAACTCGAAGAATCGGAGGAGCGAGAGAGGGGTTTTTGGGATTTCCACCCACAACTCTGGAGAAACAAGCTTCATACAACGACATTATGATATTGTAAGTTTATATTTCCAAGTTTTATAATTTTATGTTTTATATGTATGAGTTTACAATATACTATATGTTTTCTAACTTGTAGACCGAAGCAGAAGGTCAGGAGCCAAATTTTATGAGGATGATCGAGATCACCCACAAAACCAAACAAGCCATATTTCAAGATCTGATTGCTCGGAGGGTGGTGAAGACGTCTAAAAAGAGTGGTGGAAGAAATCTTGAGCCAGCAGTTTGAGGAAGGATTTATGTCTTCAACTTTACCGGTGGAAACGATCATCGAGATCATCCTTCATGTAAGAAATTATTCTAATTTAAATTTCTACTCATTTTTTTAAATATGTTTATATAATTGATTACTATTTAATTTTCTTTTTATTTTTGCACGAAACTCCAAAGAGTAAGGACCGATACTTCGGCTAAGGAAATATCAGACAAAAGTTAAAGTATTTCACTCTCAAAGCACTCCCGATGCCGACGCCATTGCCGCAAATTTTAGAGAGAAGGATGAAGAAATTTCATCTTTGAAGGCAAATCAAGAGAAATTCGCATCATCTGTCGCATATATGTTGGTGGCCATGCAGACGAAGATAGATCAGTTTGAATCCTCGGGCTGGCTTCGGGATCTATGCAATCGTATTTTAAAAAAAATTATATTTATGTTTGTATAACTTTAAAATGTTTTAATTTGAATTTAAATTTTAGTTTTAATTGAATCTCAATTTTCATTTTAATTTTAAATTTTAATATATATATATATATATATAATTAATTAATAATGTTCTGCACTTTGTCGGTAGCCGACGGTTGTACTGACATAGTGCCGGCCGCTTTTATCGACGAATAACTGACGGATTTACCGACCAAGAAATTTTCCGATAACCCATCATTTTTACTGCCCGTCGAGAATTTGTTGGTATATACCGATGGAAAACCGACGAAAGTCGAATTACCAATGGACCAAATCCGCCGATTATCCGTCGGTAATGGTCTTTATCCATCGGTTAGCTACTTGTTTTCTTGTAATGATATATATCGTCGTTCTTCTGTAGTTCGTTTGTGAAGAATAATTTTGGTAGAATTTGTTTTTTTTTCTTTCACCTTTAATGTATTTGTCTTTGAGTTGTACGATGCATGTTGCATTGTCTTCATTCATAATTGTTGAAGCTTCTTTTCCTAAAGAAAGACCACAATCTTCTTGTATATGATAAACTATAGATCTTAACCATTGATACGATCAGAGTTTTAATCCCTAGATCTACACTGCAAGTGCACAGACGTGACAGTAGTATATAGGGTATCGAAATCCACAGAGACTCGTGATCTTGAGATAGATTATAGAACGTCAGATTAAGCTAGGTAAATAGTAAGTAAGCAGTAAATCAGAGCAGCAGAAAAGTAAATCAAGTGGTTTGTAAGCAATCAGGGAAAAGCGTCAGGTCAAGGGAGTTCTCAGAAAATCAGAGACACAAGGTAATCAATCAATCGGGATCGAATTAAGAACTGTTCTAGAACTAGAATCACAGAATTATAACAGACCAACTTTCGTTGTGAATATTATATATGTCTAACAATCCTAGCAAACCAACTTTCGTTGCGAGTTCTAGAGATCTAAACATGCATTAATCTCAAGTTCTTTCGTTCACAATTCTCCTAAACCAAATTTCTTTGCGAATAGTCAAATTGCTCATCTAGGTTCTTTCTAGTTAATTAACCAACTGTCGTTGTGGAAATCAACCTAACATCATAAATCTGGGTAGCTACTTCAGATTAAGCATTAAGAACAACCCTAGATGAAGAACCAACAAATATGAATCCCTACAGATTGATCAACCTATAATTCCATGGAATCCCCTAGGAGAATCCCTAAACCTAACTGGTAAACTACTCAGACATGATCATCGAAACAGAAAACATCATGAATAGAAAACCAAATAGCATATAATAGAATAAAGAACTCGGGTTCAAAATCTCTTCTCTTTCGAGTACAAGATCAGCCCTTAACTCTCTCTGAATGTAAAATAAAGCGTAAGAAACAAAGCGTCGCCTAAACAATGGCTTAAAAACCCTAATATAATGGTCTAATCACGGCTGGGGCTTCTTTGTAATTATGAGAAACTTCTGGGAAAAAGTGCAATTTCCACATTCTTCATTAAACCGCCGAGTATTGTCTGTGTCGATCTTGTGTCGATCGACACAGGTCTGTGAATTCGACAGTGAAGTCTATCTCTCGGGATAAATCTCCAAAATGCTCCAGAATGCGCCATAATGTCCAAATCCGCTCCAAACGTGTCTAGACCTGAAAACATAGATAATAGGACTCCAAAGGACTCTAAAAGACTCGATAAGAAGACATATACCATGGTTAAAAACCCTAAAATCCATGGTATATCAACCATACACACTGATATATCATGGTTTTTAGGTGTTTTGGGCCATGATATATGTACATAATCGAGTCTTTTATAGAGTCCTTCGAGTCCTGTCAGGTACTTTACATGTTTTAGCACGTTTGAAGCTTATTTGGACATTATGGCGCATTCTGGAGCATTTTGGAGCATTTGTCCGAGAAGAAGAAGTCATTGCCGATATCAGACACTTGTGTCGGTCGACACAAGGTCGTGACAGAGTCATCTCGCGAGTCTTAATGAAGATTTGGAAATTACAACTTGGCCCAGAAGTTTCTCATAATTACAAAGTGACCCAAATCATGTTTTAGCTTTTAATTAGATTTTACAGCCACTTGTTAGGCTAAGTTTTTTTATCTAAGTTTTATTCTGAGTTTTGTTCTAGAGAGATTAGGAGATTTGGGGCTGGTTTGGTTCTCGAGAGAGACCTGATTTCAAACCCATGTTCTTACTCTTTTTGATTCATCTATGATATCTATTTTGACTATGTTTTCTGTTATGATTGCTATGTCTGAGTAAATCTCTTGTTAGGTTAGGGAATTCTCATTAGGGATTTGAAGGAATGTTAATAACTAATTGATTTGGATTCATTATCTAGTTCTTCACCTAAATGACTCTTAATGCTTAATCTGAACTGGCCATTTAGATTACTGATATTAGGTTGATTATCACAACGAGAGTTGGTTAATTAGCTAGAAAGAATTTAGGTGAGCAACTTATCTATTCGCAAAGAGATTTGGTCTAGAGAAGTTGTGAACAAACGAACTTGGAATTAATGCATGTTTAGAACTCTAGGATTCGCAACGAGAATTGGTCTGCTAGGTTGTTCACACTCGCCTCATTGCACTCGTTACTTGCTTCTTATTTACTGCTTTATAATCTGTTTTGCTTAGCTTAATTCAACTACTCATAATCTATCGTGTGAAACTAGAGTCTCTGTGGGATTCAATACCCTTTATACTACAATAGCATAACCGTGCACTTGCAGTATAATAGGGATAAAACTTTACACCTATCACACACTCGCGACTAACTTTATGAATGGATAAAATCTCTACATAGTTAGAAGAAGTGGCGATGAGAGTTTGATTCATAGAACACAAAGAAATGGCAGTACCTCCGCATGTGAACACATATCATGTTTACGATCTAGCAGTATGGGGATCAGATAAGTATCATGCGTCTACAAAACTAATTAAGTCTTCCTTGGATAAGTTAGAAAAGAATAAGCCAATGTCTTTTGTACTTTGGAGGTAACAAAGTTTATGCTTAATCCCATTCTAATTCCTTTGAGTTTGACATGATCTAAACCTTGCTAATAAATTTATCCCAAATGATATATCTGGTCTTATGTGATTAGTAAGGTACATAAATGCTCCTAGTGTAGTTAAGTATGATACCTCAGGACCAATAACTTTTTCATTGTTATCCTGAGGGGCAGAATGGATCCTTTGACACATCAATGATCTTAAAACCATTGGAATGCTCATGGGGTGTGCTTTATCCATAGAAAACCTTTTGAGCATATTTTCTGTGTATGTCTCATGATATACTAGAATTCTATTCTTTACATGTTCAATTTGTAGTCCACAACAAAATTATGTTTTCGAAAGATCTTTCATCTCAAATTCTTTCTTCAATTATTCTATTGTGTAGGCTGTCATAAAAATGACATTTTCAGTGGTCCATAAAAATTAATAGGCTGTCACTATATCCATTAATCGTAAATCATGTCCTTCATTTATCGCCAGACTAATAAGAAACCTGAAAGTAGTTGCATCCACCACATGAGTATGTCTCTTCATAATCAATTACAAGTCTTTGTGAGAACCCTTGTGCGAATAAACGTGCTTTATACCTAACAATTTCACCATTTTGATTCTTCTTTCGTACAAAGACTCATTTATCTCACATTGGTTTTACACCTTTAGGTGTTCGGACTACTTGTCCAAATACTTCTCTTTTAGCGAGAGATTTTAATTTTGCATCTATTTCTTCCTTCCATTTGGGCCAATCACTTATTTTTGCATACTCTTCAATAGATGTTGGTTCATAATCCTAATCCATAACAACAACTGCTACATTGCATGCAAAAATATAATCGACGCCGCTTTGCTTTCAGTTTCATTTTATTCCAGACATGACATAACTAATTGATATCTCTTCATTATCATGTACCTGAATTTCATTCTTTGTCATGTCTAAAGTCTCTTCTAGTGATACCTCATTCGTAAATGGTTTCACTATTGCCAATTTCTGCTCCTTTTTTTTTTAAGGATTTTTATCTTTGGAACCAATAGGTCTACCACATTTTAAATGTACCTTATGTCCATTAGCAGTTTTATTTTGTCCTTCTGGGATATTTATTTTGATCGGAGCATTTACAGCTGGTAAATATGATTTGATCACACTTGTAGGGTTAGTAAACGCATTTGGCAATTGATTTGCCAAGGTTTGTAAATGAATTATCTTTTGGACTCCGAATTCACATTTTTTAGTATGGGGATCAAGATAAGTCAATGATAATTTATTCTAATTTATATCTTTTCCCAGCAGTTTATTTTCTCCCCGTAGAGTTGGAAAAACAGAATCATTATATTCCCCCGTAGATGGCTCGATATATTTAATTATTGATGGAGAATCATATCCAACATATATTCCTAACGTCCTTTTAGGACCCATATTAGATCGTTGTGGTGGAGCAATTGGATAATATACAACACATCCAAAAACTTTCAAATGAAAAATATTTGGTTCCTGACACAGAATCAGTTGTGATGGGGGAGAAATTGTGATTACTTGTTGGCGTGATGCGAATCAATGCTGCTACATGTAATATAGAATGACCCCAAGCAGATATTGGGAGTTTTGAATTTATTAGTAATGATCTAGTAATCAACCAAAGACACTTGATTAGTGATTTTGCTAAACTATTTTTGTATGAACATGCAATAGTCATTAAAAGCTTGATACATGAATTCACCAGTATTATCAAGGCGAATTGCCTTTAAAGGAAAATATGAAAAATGTGCTTGTAGTCTAATCAACTGAGTAAGTAATCTCGAAAATGCCAAGTTTCGAGTTGATAACAACACATGTGACTATCTACTAGATGTGTCAATTAAAACCATAAATACGTAAAGGTTCCACATGATGGGTGAATCGGCTCACACATACCTTCTTGTATGCGTTCTAGAAAATTTATTGATTATGAATTTATCTTTACTAGTGAAGGCAAATAATCAACTTGCCTTGTGAACAAGCAACACATGAAAAATCATTAAGAAGAACCATATGGTTCTTTAGTGAATGTCCACATGAATTAGTGATAGTATTTTTGATGAGGACATCGGATCATCCAAACCCGGCCCGGACGAGTGGTACGTACCAACCTCGACCATGAGGCTGATCGAGCTGTTCCCGACCCCGCGGAACGTACCTGAAGAGGTTCATGAGGCCAATACATGTTCTACAATGACAAATGACGTGTAACTTAGGATTCATCAGCCAACAACATGTTTTAGGAGTAATGATCGTTCTATAACCCAACTGAAACGATCCCATTTGGAGATGGTCGACAACTGTCCACCCAGAGCCTTAGCTAAGTCCTGGAGGATGACCATAGGAGAATTGGTTCAAACCAACCATACTAGACCTTATATCCACCATAAATTATGCTATTTGGAAGAGTTTGGTCTGAAGGAATCATCCTTGGTTCAAGCCAATCTTGGCGTATGTCTAGAAGCTGTCCGTTTAGCCCTGTCCGCTGATATAGGTGCATTCAAGAGAGGATTGCGATCGGACCATGAGGATTCAAGCTCCAACTCAACCTGTTCTGGAAACTTGACTCACAAGGAATCTTCAAGAACTGGAATCACATCAAGACCATTCTCTATGAAGAAGTTATGCTCGTTTCAAGACAGGTGATTTTCAGGGAACCCGATAAAGACCGACTTGCACATTTTGGAGTACTTAGAACGAAACAGGATGAATCAAGGAGTAAAGGAACTTGTTCTGGATTCTCGATTCATCAGGGAATGCATGAGAGTTGGAGTCACACCAATACCAGCTCGGACAAAGAAGATATGCAAGATCAAACTCGAAGGTTGCTGGACCTGCCTTATTTGGAAGCTCACAGATTTAGTGAACTACAGAACTATGTTTGGCGACAAGGATCATGTGCAACATCTCCTTGGAATGAGGTTTATACTCTTTTTCCCTTAAGTGTGGTTTTATCCCAATTGGGTTTTCCCAATAAGGTTTTTAATGAGGTAAACCAAAGCCTGATACAAGAGAAGGAGAATTTGGCCCGTCCAACCTTCCTTCTTGTATTTTCTTTTATGATTTCGACCAGGCCCTTTTTGGCCCACTTGTAACCTAGACTATTGGCTATTTAAGCCTATATTTTCATTTATAATAAGAGAAGCAAGTTTAAGCATAAAACCTAAAGTGTTTACCCTAACGGCGCAGCCTCTCTTTCTCCGTGTGAATTCCCCTTGAGACGAAGGCTTGTTACTTGTTTGTGTTCGTGTTCTTGTGCTACTGAAGTATTTTTGTCCTGTCAAATCCATCAAACCATCCATTGAGAAGTCTTGAGAGTGCCTTCGGCCAAAAAGCTTTTCCCATTCGACCACCGACCATCGTCCATCGACCATCGACCACAGATCAACCAGAGAGCGTCTTCGACCAGCTGGGCCACCTAAACAACTATCCACCTCCCATCTTACATCATCTGGTATCAGAGCTTAGGCTCTTGAAACTATCCGGTCCATTCTAAACTCTATCATCTCTTTTGTTCTTCTTGTTTGCGATTTGTTCTTTCTAGCATTATATTCAAAAATCAAAAAAAAAAGGTTTCATTCTGTTTCTTTTGGTTATTAATAGCTACTTCATATTCTAATCTGAAAATTAAAAAAAAAAAATTATGTGTTAGTTTTCTTGAAAAAAATCAATCGGCCATAACTAGTAAATTGCTTGTTGGCATACGATCAATTATGCTTGCACTATTGTTTGTATGCGACTGGTCTTTATTTTGTTTCTGATCTCACCTTTGCATACTTGCTCTTGCTATTATTCTGTTTTGCATCATCCCAATTTGAACAAAAAAAATAAAAAAGAAGAAAAGAGTTCTTGTTAAGGAGGAAAACGGCTGCATATTCAGTTGAATTGTTAGGGAGCATTAGAGCTTTACTTGTTCGACCGGTTTTGGGTTAACTAATTGACTTTCGGTTTGTTTGTCTTGCCTGTTAATTATTTAATTAAATCTGATATCAACTTGCATCGTTTGTATCCATTAACATCTGCTTACATCATACAAAAAAAAATTGAGTTAATTGAGATAAAGACTTGATTGTTTGCATTGTGTGACCTCTTGTGTGCTTTCGGTCTAATTCTTTTTTTGTCTTTGGTTCACTTCGCTTAATTGGTTTAATCTTGTACCTGCATGAGAATCACAGAAACTCATTAAGCAATAAACCAGCTGCATCATCGTTTATGATTGCTTGCATACGTGAACTATCCTTCATAGTTTTATTAATTGTTTTTATTCTTTTTTCTCTTTTGCGTGTGAGTTTTTTATTAAGTGTGCAGAACATATTTAAACATGAGAGATAATCAAGTGAACCAAACTGCCGCGCCCAACCTGACCCAGCTACTGACCGCGATCCAGGCGATAGGTGTTCGACTCGACCGTCTCGAATGCCCCGTCAACCAACAGCGACAACCTCGACCCGGATGAGCACGGCATGGACAGCATGACCGTGGGCTCAATCTGGACTATACTGAAGGAGACTGTGCCGCAGACGAGATGGAGCCCGAGCCACCAGACCTTTACCGGCCTCACCACATCACTAGACTAAGACCATCGCCAACTCCAACTAAACCTCGATATAGTTCTTATGTCCTCGACTCACAACCCATGTATTTTTCAGGAACCGAGGATTATTTTCACTGGGAGGAAGATCTGGAGGACTACTTTTGGGATCACAACATCCCAAGGAGAGATCAGCCCTCGAATGCTATTCGAACCCTGACCGGAGATGCCTATACATGGTGGAAGAACGAGGAGAAATGGCGAGCTCACTACAATGAGCCAGAATGGACATGGAAGGAACTTAAACAGATCCTATACGAGCAATATGTCACGCCAAGACCAACGACCCAGGGCCGTCCACGCCTTTCGACCGCCTCGACCAAAGTCCCAATGCCTGAACCGCCTCGATCAAAGGTTAAAGTGTCCCAACCCAACTCTTTTCCATCTGATTGTAATGAATCAAAAATTGTTTTAATGCACTTGCCATTGGCCAAAAGTGTTGAGCATGATGCAGGTAAAACAAAGAAGCAAATGGGCCTTGCTGACTGATACACCATGGTTTTTAGGACTTTTAACCATGGTATATGTCTTCTTATCGAGTCTTTTAGAGTCCTTTGTAGTCCTTTTATCTATGTTTTCAGGTCTAGACACGTTTGGAGCGGATTTGGACATTATGGCGCATTCTGGAGCATTTTGGAGATTTAACCCGAGAGGAAGAGTTCACTGTCTATATCAGACTATTGCATCGATCGACACACTTGTGGCATCGATCGATGCATATGCGGATCAGGCTTTTCTCGCGAGCGTTTAATGAAGAATATGGAATTTGCACTTTGGCCTAGAAGTTTCTCATAATTACAAAGAAGCCCCAGCCGAGTTTAGATCATTATATTAGGGTTTTTAAGCCATTGTTTAGGCTACGCTTTACTTACGCTTTATTTTACTTTGAGAGAGTTAGGGGCTAATCTTGTACTCGAAAGAGAAGAGATTTCGAACCCCAGTTCTTTATTTTATTATATGCTATTTGGTTTTCTATTCATGATGTCTTCTGTTTCGATGATCATGTCTGAGTACTTTACCTGTTAGGTTTAGGGATTCTCACTGGGGATTTCATGGAATTATAGGTTGATCAATCTGTAGGGATTCATATCTTTCTAGTTCTTCATCTAGGTTTTTTCTTAATGCTTGATCTGAACTGGCCACTTAGATTATTGATGTTAGGTTGATTTCTGCAACGATAGTTGGTTAATTAACTAGAAAGAACCTAGATGAGCAATTTGACTATCTGCAAAGAAATTTGGTTTAGGAGAATTGTGAACGAAAGAACTTGAGTTTAATGCATGTTTAGATCTCTAGAACTCGCAACGAAAGTTGGTTTGCTAGGATTGTTAGACATAGATAATATTCGCAACGAAAGTTGGTCTGTTATAATTCTGTGATTCTAGTTCTAGAACAGTTCTTAATTAGATCTTGATTGATTGATTAGCCTGTGTTCCTGATTTCCTGAGAACTCCCTTGACCGGACGCCTTCGCTTCTTGCTTACAAACCTCTTCATTTACTTTTCTGATGTTTGAATTACTGCTTTCTCTATTGCTACCTAGCTTAATTTGATGTTCTACAATCTATCGCAAGATCTAGAGTCTCTGTGGATTCGATACCATATATACTACTGGTTCACGTCTGTGCACTTGCAGTGTAGATCTAGGGATTAAAACCTGATTGTATCACTGACACCTCGACCGAGGCAGCAGCACCATCCGGCCTTGTCCAAGGAGAATTGGACCCAACACTGAATAGACCAGCGACCTCTGAGTTGTGTAAGGATCCACACGCCTTCAACTCACTGCAGACCGATTCCACCCAAGAATCCGTGACAAGAACACCAGAGCTGAGCCCTAATTGCACACCTAAACCGTGAGCCGAACCCATACATGAATAGGTTCATACCTTGGCCAACACTAAGGTGATTTCTGAAATTAAAAACGTTGGAACCAAGGTAGATAATTCACGAGTACATGAACTGGTCCAAGCTGAGACTTGTTTAGATGTTAGTGATTCCATGACTGCGATAACACACTTGTTTCTTGCCAAAGGTGCCGATAATATTGCAGGAACAAAAGAGACGAACCGGAAAGAAGTACCACTAGACCTTGGACGGTGCAAGAAAGCATCACCACCACCAAAGGAGAACAAGATCGAGGCCAAAGAAGACGGTGGTACAAAAACTCATCATGGCAAGAAAACCAGAGGAGAGGCGTGCTGTTGGATCACTTACTCAAAGAAGAACTGCCTGATTCCCCACGTCAACCAGCCCCGGATTCATCAAGGTATGGTCATGGACTCACAAAACCGCATGAAAGCTAACTTGCTTTCTCTTGGTGCAGGTTATACAATTTCGAGGTCGAAATATTTTCAAGAGGGAGAGTATGATGAGGACATCAACCCATCATCGACCCGACAGACTAGAGGATGGCTCACCAAGCCGGTACATGCCTTCGGAGAGAAGCAGCTTGATCGTACCATGGATATAAGTGCACGTTTTGGAGCGTATCTACCTAACCAGAAGGATTTAAGCTACAAATCGACATTTTACAGAAACTTAACTCACCAAGGAATCCTCACGAAGTGGAAGCACTTCAATATCCTTTCACATGATGAAGTTATGCAAGTTACAACACAGAAGACTTCTAAGGAATCCGCTGGATACCAACTTCTACATGGTAGAGAGCTCAGAACGGACCAGAATTAATTAAGCAACAAAGTAACGTGTTCTAAAGTCTTGACTCATCAGAGAACCCAGGAGAGTTGGAATCAAGCCAATACCAACTCAGACGAAGAATTTATTCAAGTTCTAACCCGATGGTTTCTGGACCAGCCTTATTTGGAAGCTCACGGGTTTGGTTCACTTCAGACTTATATTTGGCGACCAGGAGGACGTTGCAACATCTCTTTGGGACAAGTTTTGCACTCTTTTTCCCTTAAGTGTGGTTTTATCCCAATGGGTTTTCCCACTAAGGTTTTTAATGAGGTAATCCAAGGTCCGATACATGAGAAGGAGATCATGGCCCGTCCAATTTTTCCTATCTTTTCTATCTTTTCTATTATGCTTATTTCTATTTTTTTAAGGGCCCAAATAAGCCTTCTTAGCTATTGTTTTCGTGGCCTATATAAGCCACTTGTATAAGGTGAAAATCCTCAAGCAATTTTATAAAGAAAAACCCAAGAGTGTTTTTGCCCTAAGATGGCGTCGATCTCTCAAACTTTGCGTGGTTTCCCCTCTGTTTGAAGATCTCTGGTTACTTGTTATTGTTCTCTATCAAAAACTCCATTGAATCATCAATCAAGCTAAGAAATAGCGCCTTCGGCCAGTGCAAAGCTTCCATTCGACCACCCGTTCTATCGCTCGACCACTGTTTCGCACTCGACCATCGTCCTGCCATCGACCATCACCCGCCCATGGTCCAGCAAGGAGAGCATCTTCGACCAGCCTTGCGGCCCATATCTCTGCCCATGTAGGATCCGCACCGGATCTTACATCATCTGGTATCGTCATTAGTATTTCATTGTTTCCTATTTTGGTCTTGTGCAATCGACCTTACCATATTTTGGGTAAGCGCCGATATTGTTTCCTTTTCCGTGATCACATTGCTATTTACTCTTGCGGTTGATCGTTTGTTAAGTGTGATCAGGACTTAGGTTATGGTGGTTGAGCAAGCTAACCAACAAATAAGGCCGGCCGATCGTATTCGGATCATGGCCGAGGTACGAGCCATACAGGCGCGGCTCGACCGTCTGGAGCGACCACCCAACCACTCTCGACCTGGTCGAGTGAAACAAGGACGACCAGACCATGGTCACAAGCCATACAACATTGGAGAAAACCATGCTGCGGACGAGATGGAACCCGAGCCGCCAGATCGTTACCGGCCCCATCATCCATCCAGACTAAGACATTTAAAACCCCATAGATTTCAAAGTAATTCTTATGTCTTAGACTCACAGCCAATGTCTTTTTCAGGTACTGAAGACTACTTTCAATGGAAATAAGACCTAGAAGATTATTTTTGGGATTACAACATCCCAAGAAAAGAACAGGCCTCGTATGCTATCCGAACACTGACCGGAGATGCCTATACTTGGTGGGAGAACGAGGAGACAATACGAGTTCACTACAAGGAGCCATCATGGACGTGGAAGGATCTGAAAAGGCTCGTATACGAGCAATATGTCACATCCAGACCAAAGGCCCAAGGCCGTCCACGCCCTTTGACCGCCTCGACCAAAGTTCCAATTCCCGAACCGCCACGGCCAAAGGTTAAAGTGTCCCAACCCAAATCTTTTCCATCTGATTATAATGAACCAAAAACTGTTTTAATGCACTTGGGATTGGTCAAAAGTGTTGATCAGGATGCAGGAAAGACAGAGAGTCCAATGGACTCCCCAGCCAACAGACCGAAGGCGAGACCGAGAAACTGAAAGAACCGGCCGACGCAAAATGTGATCTGACTGAGGCTAATAAAGATCACGGTGCAGAGAGTTTCCCATGGAATCTAGGCCAGAACAAAGACATGATAATGAGTACCCCACTCAACGGAGCACGCCCAGAAATCACTTACACCCACAAGCCACAAATCCATCAAGGTAAGGCCATGGACTCACAAAACCGCATGAAGGCTAACTTGCTTTCTATTGGTGCAGGTTATTTAGATTCGAGGTCGAATCCTTTTCAAGAGAGAGGGTATGATGAGGACATCGGATCATCCAAACCCGGCCCGGACGAGCGGTACGTACCAACCTCGACCATGAGGCTGATCGAGCTGTTCCCGACCACGCGGAACGTACCTGAAGAGGTTCATGAGGCCAAGACATGTTCTAAAATGCCAAATGACGTGGAACTGAGGATTCATCAGCCAACAACATGTTTCAGGAGTAATGATCGTTCCAGAACACAACTGGAACAATCCCATTTGGAGATGGTCGACAACCGTCCACCCAGAGCCTTAGCCAAGTCCTGGAGGATGACCATAGGAGAATTGGTTTGAACCAATCATACAGAACTTGATATCCACCATAAAGTATGCTATTTGGAAGAGTTTGGTCAGAAGGAATCATCCTTGGTTCAAGCCAATCTTGGAGTATGTCTAGAAGCTATCCATTTAGCTCTGTCCGCGGATATAGGTGCATTCAAGAGAGGATTGCGATCATACCATGAGGACTCAAGATCCAACGCAGCCTGTTCTGGAAACTTGACTCACCAAAGAATCTTCACGAACTGGAATCACATCAATACCATTCTCTATGAAGAAGTTATGCTCGTTTCAAGAAAGGTGATTTTCAAGGAACCCGATAAAGACCGACTTGCACATTTTGGAGTGCTCAGAACGAACCAGGATGAATCAAGGAGTAAAGGAACTTGTTCTGGATTCTTGATTCATCAGGAAATGCATGAGAGTTGGAATCACACCAATACCAGCTCGGACAAAGAAGATATGCAAGATCAAACTCAAAGGTTGTTGGACTTGCCTTATTTGGAAGCTCACGGATTTATTGAACTCCATAACTATGTTTGGCGACTAGGATCACGTGCAACATCTCCTTGGAATGAGGTTTATACTATTTTCCCTTAAGTATGGTTTTATCCCAATTGGGTTTTCCCACTAAGGTTTTTAATGAGGTAAACCAAAGCCTGATACAAGAGAAGGAGAATTTGGCCCGTCCAACCTTCCTTCTTGTCTTTTCTTTTATGATTTCGACCATGCCCTTTTTGGCCCACTTGTAACATAGACTATTAGCTATTTAAGCCTCTCTTTTCATTGATAATAAGAGAAGCAAGTTTAAACATAAAACCTAAAGTGTTTAGCCTAACGGCGCAGCCTCTCTTTCTCTCGCGTGGATTCCCCTTGAGACGAAGGCTTGTTACTTGTATGTGTTCGTGTTCTTGTGCTACTGAAATGTTTTTGTTTTGTCAAATCCATCAAACCATCCATTGAGAAGCCTTGAGAGCGCCTTCGGCCAGCAAGCTTTTCCCATTCGACCACCGACCATCGACCACGGATCAACCAGAATGCGTCTTCGACCAGCTGGGCCACCCAAACAACTATCCACCTCCCATCTTACATCAATTTTGCATCATTATTGTACCGGGATGGCAGAACCGGCCATGCCAAACTTTGATGTTTTATGTGGACTTATGATCTACTATAGCATGTGTTTTAATTGTATTAATTGTAGTGTAGTAGAGTTCAATGGAGAATACATGTAGTTTTCCACAATATTTTTAGAACCTTGGACATTACTTGTGATTTGAAGTTATTCGACATTACATTCACTCATAGTCTCTTTATGGTATCCATTTCTGTAGATATCCTTAAAATTTAATAATTTTCTTTGAAATTTAGGGGAGTATAATTCCAGAGTTTTTTATTATATTTTCACTACAAGTTACAGTATTTACACTTGCTTCTTTCATTACCAAATAAAGTGAAATAACTCTTATTTTTAAAAATAATGTGGTTAGTTGCACCAAATATAAATCTCCACCATTCATTTTCTTTAAAGAAATAAATAAAATAAAATAATTCAAATAAATAACTCAATAAATAATAATTAATAAAATAATTCAACTTAAACATCAATTCATAGAATAAAAATAAAAATAAAAATAAAAATAAAAATAAAAATAAAAAAATAAAAATAAAAATAAAAATAAAAATAAAATAACGAAAAGCTAAAATATGAAAAGAAAAACCATGCAATAATGTTCTTTAAATAATTATAAGGAAATCACTTGTTCTCTTCATCAAAGAGAAAGTCTGAGAGATCCATGTGAGTAGTATCTATCACCAAGGGCAAAATCATCTTCCATCTTCATACATCAAATTTTTTTCCATTTTCTTTCCTTTCATTTTGATAGAGCTCAACAAGATGTTTGGAGTACGACATGTTCGAGACCAGTGGTCTTTTTCTCCACAGCGGTAACATACATTCACAAATGTTACTTTCTCTTGCTTGTTAGCATCTTCGTTTTCCTACTTCTGGTGAGAGTATGAGTTCTTAAATTGAACTCCACGGCCTCGTCCTCGAAAGTATCCACGTCCACGTCCATGTCCACGACCATAATTAACCATGACCACGTATGTATCCACTTCCTTGGTCATTATTATTGGTATTATCATAGGATGTCACATTCACTTTAGAGAATGGAGCAGAGCAAGTTGGACGTAATCCATGATTTTTCAGCAACAACTCATTGTTTTTCCCAGCCGCAAGGGGACAAGAAATAAGTTGGGGGTACTTAATGAATCATTTTCAAGTTATTGTGTGCAAGAAAATGTTATAAGATAAAAAGTAGAAGATGTAATCTCTAACTTATTTGGATATGTGATTTTTTTCTCCACATAATTCCAATTTCGAAGTAATTTTAAACAAGACTGAGTTGCACTCACTTATAGAATTAAAATCTTGTAGTCTCTGATGAGTTCAACCATAACGAACTTTAGGTAAAATCACAATTTTATGATGATCATATATTTCTTTTGGATCATTCCACATGATTTTCGATCTTTCACACTCAAGTACTCATTCCTGAGGTTCTCATGGAGATGATGGCGAAAAAATATTATAATCTTTGATTTATCTTTGCTTTGAGTTTGATTTCTTTTTTTGATGATCTCAGAAAAATTCTTTGAATCTAGATGAATTTCAGGATATAGTGTCCATGCCAAGTATTTGTCTCCAATGATATCAAAAGTTCCAAATTCAAGACTTGTAAATTTTGACATGGTGTACTGAAATATTATAAAAATATATCAAATTTTACATAAATTTATTTTTAACACATAATAGATCAATTCATAACTAAATCATAACAATCAAATCAAATAAACGTAAAAACTAATGATGAACCAACATAGCATCTTACGATTCAAACCATACAAACAAAAACATGCAAACCGGTTAAGCAAAATTCAATATGTTCAATTGATTATAAACATGAATATATGATTATAAAGTATCCCTAAATTTTGTCATAGTTATACAATAAATATATGAACTAGAGAAGAGATAAAAAAAAAAAAATTGGTATGTGTTATTCCAATAAATTTTTATGAAGTGCAAAGATATGGTAACCAAGTAAAATCTATAGTACAAATAATACTAGAGAGATGTGCCAGATCATCAGTCTATTATTCTTAACAATAATATGTTAATATAATATCTTTCTGTTGTTAACAAATAAAACAGAGCATTTTAAAGCTGTGAAATATTTGGGATTGGCAAATTTAATTTAGTGTTGAGCTTAATATCATTTTTTTTTGTCAACCGAGTAGATTCATAGGCCAGGGCCTAATAATCTAATGGGCCGGCCAAATACAACAAAGAAAAAAAACACGGTACAAGCCCAAAAAAACGCTCGAAGATAAGCTGCCACGTGGCACTCTCTGCGAAAGCGGTGGACCTGCTGAGACGCGTGTTGCTTAGCCAGAGAACCGCCGGAAAACGCATGCAGGCGCGGAGGAAAACGACTGCGAGCCTCACCGGACCGCTTTGGAGTAGCAGACCTCGGACCATCGGTGGATTCAACTTCCCAAAAGCCACCGGCGACACCACCTGCAAAGGAATAAAACCAGTCACTGCATCCTTGCCGGAATCCACCCCTGTCAAGAAGGCGTCGACGCCGTAGGCCTGAAGGCCTAACAGTTCCCACCATACGCGTTACCTCAAACGCAGTGGCGCGGCGACGATATTAATTCCCGATAAAAGGAGGTTCAGAGCAGAGAAGAGGAAGAAACAGGGAGCGACGGCGAAGATGAGAGGGGGAAGGAAGAGTCAAAGCGCCGAAGCGCGAGAACCGGAAACTCCGGTAGATTCCGATAAGTCGGAAAGAGCAACAGCATGCCATGACATCTAGTCGGGATTTATTCTGAACAAAACAAACTATGAACACCCAAACCCGAAACAAAGAGATCCGGCGAAGAAACCGGAACTATACACGACCAAAATCAAAAGGGATGGGGAAAAAAGATTTCTTAATCTGAATGATAGAGATGTGATAAGAGTAAGAAATCAGAAAAAAAACCCCAAATCCGATCCTCATCTGACCATCGGAAACCTAGACATCAACGCTCAGAGTCACGAGAAGGATCGGAGAGAGGTTTCTCTCTCTAACCGACGAGAGAGAAACTCAGCTTAATATCATTTTTGGACCCAATAACTAAAGAATTTGAAAACAAATTTTGGCCGTTTTTTATTTCGCCGAACTAAGCGTTGACTGTTCAAAGATATGAACGATTTTTATCACCGTTTGGACTAAATCACATCAGCACACCTCCGTGGAGCGGCTAGACGCCCGCGTTTTAGAACAAAGGAACAAGGGTTAGAACCAAATCCTACGCTCTCCAACAGTCCAATAGAATATATATGCATGCTCTTTCATATAATGTAAAAAGATTGTATAATCATATTCTTAATCATTCATGATACATCTAGACACATTTAACAAAGGTAGAGATTATTTTTCTCAAAGAAAAACCCAATGGGTTGGTTTGTAGCTTGGTAAAGCAATGATTGATGTTGTTATATGTTCTCTCCTTTTAGGTTAACCGTAGCGTGAACTGTTCTTGCAGCTGCCACTGCAGAGTCTCCTCGTTTTACTATTTTCTCGAGTTCTTCCACTTTCTCTGACAACAATGTAGCATTTGCGGTGGTGGCATGGACCAATTTGTTTGCAGTTTCTAGGGAAGTGCAAAGCTTAAAAATGAAAGGAAAGCAAACAAACGATTAGTTTACTGACAAGCCATGGAAACATTTTGTGTCTCTTCTTAGAACAAACGTATCTATAAAATCACATAACACATGCTTGAGATATTGATATCACCGATCATTTAGATATAGGAAGTATATAATAGAACCAACCTCAAAGACAAAAGACTTCCATTCAAATCAAAGGAACGGAGAATAAAACAAAAAGAAATTCTATACCCCTCCACATCAAACCAATTACATTACGAACCACAGCAAGAGATACATAGTTGTCAAATCCAGATGATGTGAATTTGTTGATTCCAAGTCCCAGAAAAGAAGCTTTTAAAATTACCTCAAGTGTGAGAGAGGTCCATGAGTGATCAGAACCAGCAAAGGCACTGTTTAGTTTATCATACTTGTCCTGGAAAGCAAAACAACTGCTTGATAAAATACAATTACATCCAAATCATATACTAAATATTGATAAGAACAAAAAAAACAAATTGGTTAAATTTCATGAATGCATCACTTATACAATACAGCTCTTCCGCAAGAATAGAATAGTTCCACATTCAACAAGAATATTCCACGAACCACGATATGATCGATTTTCCAAGTAAAACTGTAGGAGAGTCCCAAATTAAACAGAAAATGATGCATAAGATTTGAATGAAACAATATGTTGATAAAAATGCATAATTCAATAATTTATTATGATGAATGAGACCGAACAAAGTCCACCGAATCCAAAATAGGCTTAAGAAACTACATCGAAATACTATACTAAGTTATTGATCACCGAAACACTGTTGATATAAATGAAAATCAGTAAAATTTCAAGAATGCATGAATCAAGGAATATTTACAGTAAACATTTCTAACATTCGATCTAACAATGAAACAATATGTCGATAAAATTGTTTAGTCAGGAGAATAACCTGAAAGAGTCGGGTTAGATCCAACGGTTCAGAGATAGCATCAGGATCTAATTTTGAAGAACATTCAGGATTCGGAGCGGTTTCTTCAACGAGATCGGCGAGAAGATCACCGATTGACAGCAATGGTCCTCCGACTCCTCTCATCCCTTCCGATACTAAATCGCTCAATTTAGTGTTGTTCACAGAGCCTCTCAACTCGAATTTTGCAAATGATGGTCTCCTATTCGACTACCAACACATCATCAACATTACTCCGAATTTTCCTTGTTGCGTTTCCAGTTTGGTGATTTAGGGTTATTTGGCAATTTGGGAGTTTCGGTTCAATAGTAATTTGAGATTTAATTGTATTGTATGGTTCAGTTACGAATTCGCGGTTTGATTTTGGGTTAATTCAATTTTCTTAAACCCTGATTTGGATCGGTCGAACCATGACTCAAGTGATTTTCCGGTGGGGATTCCAAGAAAAGTCGATTAAAAGGGATGACTTGGAAGAATTCAAAATGGAAAAATTGTCAAATAATACTTTTAACTATTTTATTTTAGTTAAAAAATAATTAGACTACAAAACTGGCTAAAAATATTTTAATTATGATTGATTTTTCGCTAATCAATAAATTTATGGTTGACTGGGCAAAAACATCATACCGTTATCTAAACTATTAAGACGAAACGACGAACCATTAACAATTCCGTTAAGACAAATAATGTCGTTTTGTCCAAAGCTTTTATTTGAATAATTGTCAAAAATACGTCAACTTTTTAATTTTGATCAAAAAAATACACACTATCAAAATCCGAATTGAGACTCGATTAACCCGACCCGACCCCTAAAAATGGGTTATAAAATAATCTCAACCAGCTAGATTCGAATTCGGGTTGCATGGGAAGCAAGCACAACCACTAGGCTAAGTAATTCTTTCGAGTATAAATAGATTCATCTAATATATAAGTTTAATAATGAATTTCGTGTACAACCCATTAACCGAACTCGACCCAGTTTCTTCACAACCGTATTTGCTTCTTTTGTTTTCAAAATATATAATCGACTAACAATATCCCTTTTGTTAATTTCTGAATTCATCTTAAGCTTACATCATTACCTTTTCCTTTTAATTTCATGATTGTCATTGATTTTGACTTCTTTGAATGAATCAACATAATTTAGATTCAAAAATTCTCAATACCACCATTAATGATATTAGTGATATCGTAGACGACGAGAGCTCCAGCGATTATAAATTTTATCGTCGATCAGGAATTTTGAAAGAAAAAAATGGAAGCAAATCTTATATATAATGGGAGCTTTTGCTCTCTCCACAGCGCGCCACGTCAGCATTTTAATTTATTTTAGAAAACGTAATGGGCTTACTCTAACCCACAAACGATATGTAAATGAAAGTGTCCCTTTTAGTCTCTGAAAAATTGGGCCTCGACCTATAAGAAGCCCACATTCAATCGGTTCTTCTCCTTAAAACGCATCTTCTTCCTAAACTTTTTATTTAAACGCATCCTCTTAAACTTCCCATTTTTTTCATCTCTCTTTAATTGTATTCACTAGTGGATCCTCAGCCCCCGCGCACGCGCGGGGGTCCGAGTGTGTAAAATAATTTTAAATGCTGTATTCCACGCCTAGTTCATTAAACTTTTGCAAAATCTAACTTTCAATTTAGCTAGATGTATAAGTACGTTTTTCTTTTGTTAATATACTCGGGAAACATTGATAATGAAATAAATAATGAAGCTATGGTTATTTTATAAGAAGTTGCAACCAAGCAAACAGATATTTAGTGAAAATCAAATGGATCTATGTAAAGGTACATGCACTGACTTGAGACACCCAAATCTTGGCTTAGTTTCTTCTTTGCCTCTGTGTGAATCCCCCCATTTCTATCAATGTTTTTTTGGGAGTTCACTCTATTGCCTCTAGACCATCATCACATGCATTTCTCCATCATAAGAACTATCATGGACAAGTGTTCCATCAGGCCCTTCAATGAACTTTTTTTGAGTTTCAAGCCTTTAGGTGTTGTCTTCCTCCAGATATTTCTCTTAAACCTGAAACGTTGAACAAATTAGGACATTCTAGCAAGTCGTCAGCTAAACACAACATGATTTCTTCTTCCCACTCTACATCCATAGCAGAGCTTGTACTTGTTTATGGATGATACCATTGTCTAAATATGAAACCAAATTTACCATGCCCCAATAAATAAATTAAAATTGGAAACTGATGATTAGTATCTATATTGCCAGGAGATGGCTCGGGGCAACATAAACTCTTTGACAAAAGAAAATAAGAGCGTAGAAGCATATATCATTAATGCAATAACCTGTCTGCAACCTAATGAAATAAAGATACTACCTTAGGATTAGCAGCAATCACACCAAATGTGCTGAAAGTATCATATACAAGAGCTTCTCATCCACATCTGAACATTGAGATAGAAATCGCAATAGCTAAGCACTGTGTTTTAACTCGAATTAACAAAAGTTTTTGAAGAAATTAACTTTCATCTGGTTCAGCAGTATAGAAATTTGGTTGTTTAAGAATTACCAGTTACTGCTTCGGTATTAGCAGCGGTTTGTGCATCACAACAGTAAATGTTTGGGGCCATGTAGTGCATCTTCTCACAGTTCTTATCAGCCACAATGGGCCCTTCAGTTGCCCGTGTATCAGCCCCAAGTACCACACCATCCTAAAAATCAAACATATGAAATCACAACAGTATATCTTCTTCAATCATGTATTGAGAATCTAAAAGAGAGAACATCCAGAACACAGGGGCTTATGCACAATTCATGCGCTGTTATAGAGAACGTCAAAGAGCTAATTAAAAAAAACAATAACAATTCATACTTTCATGTTCCCACCAAACATTTTCACAATAATTAAAGCAATCCAATTGTTACCAATCCAAAAACCCAATCTTTAGTGGTATATCATTCCGATCTTGATTCAGCTTAAACGACATCTTCTTCCCTAACTAATTGTCAAAACCTGCATCTTAAGACATAAATATTGAACCTCGATTCACCTTTTCACTTCCATAACGTTCAAACAACCAAACCAAACATAAAGCCCATACATTAAAGTATATATGAGAGAAACACAGGCCTAGAAAATCAATCCAACGATAGTTGTTCCAGTCGTGAGAGACCCTGGGGATTTTAGATCCTTTTGTATAAGCATATCATTCCTTTTGCACTGATCGAAGCTAAAAGTCTCAGAATAACAACACCATGATACTTACAGGGTCAAGGTTTCCAATGAAAAGGTTAGCACCAACATCCAAGCTCTTGTTATCTTGAGACGCCTATTACAATTTCAACCATGCAACAAAATATTAGCAAACTCCTAAGAGGGGCAATGTAAATCTCAGAAGAGCCATCCGCTAGAGTTTTAGTTCGCTGAGAAATTTTTCAGTAAACGAAAAGACAGGATGCTTAATAACGAAAGTTACATACACTATATGTTACGTTGTTAACACGTATAGGCTTTCAATCAACAGCTAAAGACTGTACATGTTCCTCCATAAGAAAATTTACCAGAAGTGAGTGATTCATAGAGGTTCGTATCCGAAATCTGCACGAAAGAAATGAATTTAAAATAGTTCTAACAAATCAAACAATCCAAAAATCTGCATTGGTGAATCAATTACTCATACCTGTCTCACACTCTTGTTCATTGGCTTGTTGGAGACAAACTTCTCTCCAAGTTTCTATATCTCCTCTCCAAAAGGATACCCATTTAGTTAGGTTTCACTTTCGTTGACTGAATAACTCAGTCGAACGATTCATAGACGTAAACTGAAAACCAGTTCGTAATTTCTGGAAGCTCTGTTGGAAATTACCCAGTAAGTAACGAAATTATCCTTGAAAAATGGAAATTGCAATCAAGACGTACTGTATTGAAAAAACCCTACAAAAAATTACTCACCGGAAATAGGAGATGGAGAATCACAGTACCCAGGTTCCTGCCACAAAGATTAAACCCCAATTTCAACAGATAGAAGAAACAAAAATGAAGCTCGAATTCTCAACTAAATCACCAGAAAATCACCAACAAAATTCACAAAAAGAGTTTTAATGGTTGATCACGAAAGTGAGGCTATTTTTAATGGTCGATCAGTTACAGAGTTGCGCCGTTACAGGGATGAGGGAACGACAACAGAAGTTAGGACGACAGAGTGGAGAAGGTTAAAGTTGAAAGGGAAAAAAGGCCCACAAAACAGATTGAAAAAATGGACTAAACTTGAATTTCAGATTAAATACGTGATAGAAAGAAAAGGCCCATACATCTTTTTTAGAAAAAAAGTACACGTGGGAGAAATGGTTTCTCATTATATATAAGATTGTGGATCTTTCGATCATTTTCCTAGATTGCCTTCTCCTATTAATTAACTCTCGATCAATTTCCCAAACCCTTCAATTTCCTGCCTTCCAAAAACTTCATGCTTTCAAAAACGTGAAATCTAATGGGGATCAATCTAAAAAAATTCGAGAAGACGATATTCTTCAGGTGAGTTGAAAGGTTTCTGTTAAGGTCATTCGATGCGATCAATTCAGATGGGGTTTTAGGTTAACCATCAAAGATATTTGGAATCAAATGATTTTGTTAATTCCTTATCGTGAATCCAAGGATTTTGATTTTCAATGTTCAATTTGGCCTCTTACAAGGATGAGATTTTGCGCATGAATGATTACTGAGGACTTGGTTTTTCTCCATTTTTATTTCGTATTTTCCGGAAAGATCTATGCTTGCTAAAAGAAACACACGAAACAAAGGATTTTCTGATCACCCCCATAATTTTTCCTTTCTGATCGGTTTCGTGTTAATGCAGTGATAATAGGATCCAGATCATCTTTCACTCTTGTGAATGGTGGTGAGTATGCTCTTACCCCGATTCATGAAACATGTGAATTCATAATGAAAATGAGCTAGCGTTTAACTTTAATGTTTGTTTGTTTTCCTTTTTTCAGTGAGAGATTAAGCTAAAGGTCTTCGGGTTGCTCTTAAAATTTCCATGATTGAATCAGTCTTGATAAGATGAGAGACCATCATTAGTATCTGCTTGAATTTTCTCAAGGGTGAATCAATCAATAGAAGACATCTTTATTGGAGTGCTTGAAAGAAATTGAGTAGCAGTTGTTGGGTGTTAAGGTTTCCATCTCTTAAGTGTTTAGCTTTGTGGCTAATTTGGATTCTAGACTTCTATTTCTTGCCGTTTCGTAACCGACTCAGATGGGGTCCTATAAATCCTCCACGACTTACCAACAAAACATCACGTAAACATTACACAGAAGCTTCCTATACTCTCCTGCCTTTCAGCCATGGCTACGCACGACGTTGTCGTTATTCCAGTCGGCAACTTTTATGAAAATTTGTGACATCCAAATGCCTAAGAAAATGTAAGTATTCTCTCTTATCCAAGAGTTTGCCTCCTAAACGAACAAACGGGAACCGTACCACTATGATACATATGATACATCATAGATGGCCACACAACCGAACACTAATTGTTCTCCACTAAACTATGATGCAGCTTGGGTGGTGACGAAACTAGCCATTTCTCACGTGTAAATACAAGTGAGAGCATCTCCAAGATGGACACAATGACAATAAGAGAGTTGTACGCCTACATATCTCAGTGCACTAAGCAGGTAACTTCTGTATTTTAAAAAGCGCTCCCGAGCAAGGCAAGGTCATCTCGCCATGATTAATTGATATGCAGTATAGTTTTTATGTTTTGTAAAACTTGATTACAACCGGAAGAAGGTACCAACCAGGAAATGCCAAGTACAACCACTTTCATCTAGGAACAAGATATTGCATTGTCTTCCTCAAGCAACCTGAAGGACTAACCCATACAGCTAGGAAACCACTGCAGTAGGAAACTCTTGCAAGCGTGATCGCAAATAGTTGATTCCCATGAAAGACCCCGCCGTCCCAACCTCTCTATATTCAGAATCTTTTTTAACTTTTCATTTAATTGCATCGCAAAAATAATGTTTCCCAATTCCTCAAATTGTAGTCGATCTCTTAGTGAATCACATTTGCATCTTTTTAATGAAGGGAATAAAGACGGGTTAAATTTGAGTAATACTTGGGTTCACCCCTAGAGGTGAACCCTTTTGTTCACCTCCACATTTTCTAACCAATCAAATAATTTCACATCATCTAATATTAAAAATAAATAAAATTTTAAAAATGTTTAAAAAAATAAAAAAAAAAAAAAAAACGAAAATAAAAGAAAAGAAAATATATTTTATTTCAAACAAAACTTAAAAATAATTTTTTTATTAAAAATACTAAAACCTAAATCTTAATCTCTAAACCCTAAATTCTAAACCCTAAACCCTAAACGATAATTTGAACCTAAAATATTAAAATTAAAACTAAATCCTAATCCCTAAATCCAATATGTAAATCTTAAAAAATAAAAAACTAAACCTCTATACCATAAACTCTAATCCCTAAACCTTAATTTTAATTTTATAATTTTATTTAAAAATAATATTACATGGCAGATTTTGATTGGTTAATAAAGAGGGGGTGAACAAATGGGTTCACCTCTAGGGGTGAACCTAAGTATTTTTCGTTAAATTTATACAAGCACAAATATTTTAATAAATAACGACTATTATAATCCTTAAATTTGTAAATGCTTAAGATTACCACTTAACATGTGAATACATTGAAATTATAATTGAAGCTTAAATAACACTAAGTTGAATATGTTATTAGCATGGGCCAGTTGGACACATGTTTTTTATTTTATTTAAAATGCTCTTTGCAGGCCAGTACAATTCATTCTTACAGTGTGGACTACAACACCCATAACAAATAAAATAACAAGCTAATTGAAAGAAGGATTCAACACAAAATCACACATAACCAGAAATAGACCAGAACGGAATTAAAAAGAAGATTACCCCCCCCCCCCCCCAAACCGACTGAAATATACATTAGGATGCTTTATGAATGGCTAAATTGTTGACCAGTAGAAAACCAATCATAAGTAATTTTAATAAGTCCATATCGGTAAGAAATACAATTAAATCCACCAATACAAGAATATTTATACTTCCTTTAAAAAATAGGCTGTCGCATGCATATCAAGTTTTAGGTTGGTATATATATTCAGCTCCGAAGGACGTTCCAACCTAACATGTTAAATTCTAAACGGTACTTTTCCGCTACAAAGGAGCGACCACCACCCATTACAACTAACATAATCGGAGACTATCAAATTTATGATTAAATCCAGTTAGCAACCAATGCAACCTACGAAGTTTTCTGAGCACAAGACAATCCTACGACACACTATCATTACTTGAGCAATTTCATATGACATATACTCATATCCTACAAAACACATTTAAGGAAAGAATGTAACTAAAAATTAAAGGGCTTAGCTTCGAATTTTCCACAGAACCTACGGCAATGAAATTAAATGATCATTTACGACTCCAATGAGCTACACATGCGATTTCAAGAGTTATTTAACTTACTAATTCACTTATACAAGTTTTCAGCTAACTTACAGGGTCAGAAAATGAAGTCTGTAACACCTTAGATACACCCCAAAATAAAAGCAAATCTAAATCATATTTGTGTCCTCCTTCCTGCACACCATACAAGACTCAAAGCAATAACAAACTTATCAACCGAGTAAAACGAAGGAAAGGTTCACAAAAAAAAGGTCACACACAATAATAACACTTACTGTGCGTTCAATCATGTCAGAAGACCCAATAGCAGATATAAGAATAACCTAAATAACAATACTATATCATAAAAGGAGAAAAATATAATTCAAAAAAAAATCAAGGAGACATGAGAACACCGAACCCCCGCGCGTGCGCGGGGGATGAATACCAACTAGTATGATGAATCAGATGAAGAAGAAGAAGAAATTGAGTCGGATCCGGTTAATTAGGTTCTTATTTATATTTGAACTGTTCAGTTAATATATGAGTTGTTTTAAATAATACTCGAATTATCGAGATAGTCTAGTGGTAAAGCGAGTTTTCAGTGCAACCTTAGTTCGAAGGCTCGTGGTGTGAAATTATTTTCAAACCTAATTTTTTTGGGCTTCATGTATTTTTGGCTAACTCTATAGTTCATGTATTTTTTGGTCAAAATTAAAAAGTTCAAGCTTTTTTGGCAATTTTCCCAAACAAAAGTTTTTGACAAAATAACATCGTTTCGTCTTAACGGAACCGTCAATGGTTCCTCGTTTCATCTTAATCGATCAAATAATAGTGTGATGTTTTGGTCGAGTCAACGACAAGTTTGTTGATTATCGAAAAAGTCAATCAAAGTTGAGGTATGTTTTGGCCAGCTCTGTAATCCAGATATTTTTTGGCCAAAATAAAATAATTCAAAGTTTTTGACATTGTTCCCAATCCAAAATGGAAAAATATCCTTGATAGAGAGCGAGTGATGTGGTGATAACATATTTGAAAATCATTCGTTTGGTAAAACAATAGTTCTGAAAAAAAACGAATTGGAAGATAGGTTTATTAATGGGAAAGTCGGGTTAAAAGTGTATGAGTTTAAAGACGAAAGAGTGAAAGCATAAAGAGAACTTAAAAAACAACAAAAGAGGTCGAGAAAACTGACTTAAACTTATAATTCATAGCCTTTTGGGAGAATATCTCTCTCTTTAGAATTGAATGTCCTCTTTAGTATTTATAGTATTTTCTTTCATTGATTCTAGGGATTCGTATCTCGGCTGGGGGATATCCGCTAGTTCACTTACTCCTTATAGCTTATGGCCGATGCTATCAGTTCACTTTCTTAAATATCGGACGAATAGGTCGGTTTATAGGTAATGATAATCCTACTCTGGTTTTGGTGCTACAAACGACGAAAATGTGTCGTCCTACCTGCTATTTCCTCGATCTGGAGCGAGAGATGGTTATGGGCTGGATGTATTAATAGCCTCGAACAAGCTCATTCTTTTACACTGAATCTTTGTGGGCGGGCTGAGTAAACGAGGGTGCTCAGCCCACCAGCTATTATTGTCCTCCCCCCTCCCAAGTTCGTTAAATGAGGTTCTAATTGTAGCGAACTCAGCTGGTTGCGATCTGGCTCCGCCCGAACCTTATTCTGTTGGTCGATGTTTGATAGATGACCCTTATGTCTGGTTCTTTTTCTATCATCTCATGTGTCACAAGTGATTGATACAACATGTCTTTTCATTGGGCGTGAGGAGTGAAAAAGTCGTCTAGGAGCTTGGTCTGTATGATTTTACCATGCATTTTCTTGGAAATACAAATGCTATCTGGAGCGCTGGAGGCTTAACCCCTCGCGAATGGATGCATGTCTTTGGGAGATAAATGGGTGGTCTACCTCTTTAAAGCGCCTTCGTAAATGTCATTTTTTCGCCTATAATTTGCTCGTCTCTTCTTATTCTTTCATTCATCAATCTCACTTCTTCTGACACAAAGCTTGAAATTTGTCTCTTTCTTGTTTTATGTTGGTTTTTCGATGTGTTCCTTCTCTTTACACTACAAGAAAACAGGCTTTTTGCGACTGCGTAAATAGTCGCAAATCAGTCGCTATATTATAATTTGCGACCCAGTAGCGACTAAAGTGGTTAGTCGCTAATCTGTCGTTGCTAATTTTATTAGTCGCTAAATTGCGACTATATATATTTTGTTAAAATTAGTCGTTATTAAGTCGCTAAAAATAGCGACTCAGTAGCGACTAATTTGCGACTGATATATAATAAAATATTAATTTTGATATATACTAATTAGATAATAAATAAATATTAATTAAATAAATAAATTTACAATTTAAATAAAATCAATTCTTAAGAAAAAAATAAATTAAACAAATACACAAATTTAATTATTTTATTTATAGAAACAATTTATAATAAAAATAGACAATTAATTACATTATTGATATTAAAAATATTAAACAAACAAATTAATATTTAAAAACAAAAGTAGATCTGGCCGGCTTCAAGCCTCCAAACCAGAGGCTTATTATGCCACACGGATCGAATCAAGATCGATGAGCAACTCGCCATCTTCTTGTTCATCATTGGTCATAACTTTCGAACTCGAGCTGTTCAACAACTGTTTAGATGCTCCGGCGAGATGAAGCCTCCTGAAACTTGCGAAAACACATCTCCTCTCTCTCACCTTGGCCTAAGCAAGAGGAGAAGAGCATTCGCCGGATCTTCGAGAGCAACAGCCGACATCAGCACTAGCGACCACCGCAGCCGTCACCACCAACGGATTTGTCTTCGTCTTCTTTCTCTATCATCACCGGATTCGTTCTCTCTCTCTCACCACTGTTTCGTCTACGTCTTCTTCCAAGAACACTTCGTATGCGGCTTCGTGGACGGTTAAAGATACTATTTTGCAGCAGCATCACTAGAAGAAAGCAAAAGGTAAAATAGATTGGAGTTGAAGATTACAGATCTTGCAAGCTTTGTGTTATAGATACCAAAAAAAAGTGAAGTATACGGCTTGTGACTGCGTGAATGGGAAGGGGAGATGAGTTCATTAGGTCAAATAAAATCAAGGGCTACGATTTAATGAGATAGATCCGACGGTGGATAAGTGTAATTGTATGCTAACTTAATGAAATCTCAACCATTGATATGTTTAAATCAAAGGTCCACAATTGTGATCCAAGAGACACAGTTTCAACGAATAGATTTTTTTAGTTATACAGTATACTCAATATATAATAATTAAAAATGATTTAAAAATATAAAAATGGTTAAAATAAAATTATAAGAAATGGTAAATTTTAAAATATAAGAGATGAAACTTTTAAAAAAATTAAATTTTATAAATAATTTTAAAATATTAAAAATGAGTATATATAGTGATTAAAAATGATTAAATTTGATTTAACTTTTTTGTTTATAGTATTTTAATTTATTTTAAAAGTGTTAAATTTTATTTTTAGTATATATAATAACTAAATTATTTTTTATTTTTAAAATTTATTATTAGTATTAAAAGATTAGTAGATTTTAAAACAAATCGTTACTTTTAATTAATTATTGTTTAAAATAAGTTTTAGATTAATTTTATGTAAAGTATATATTTAAATAATTTTAAATATTAGGTTTATGTATATACAATTCTTTTATAGTTTTTTATTGAGATTAATGTTTAGAGTATGATTATGGTTTAGGGTATAGTGTTTGGATGGTTGTGTTTAAGGTTATACGTTTTTAATGTTTGAAAATAATAGATTTGAAAACTATTTTTATAAGTGTTGAATCTTAGGTTTGGATATGTTATAGTAATTGAAATTTTGTTAATTAAAATTTTATTTATACTTTAGAGTTTTAGGGTTTCTTTAGGGTTTAGGGGTTAGAGTTTTAATTTGTTTTATGTAATTATACATGTAAATGTTTAAATGTGAGTTTATGTATATATAATTAGTTTTATATTTTAATTTTATAGTGTTTGATTAAAAATAAGGTTTATAGTATGATTATGTTTGTACTTAATTTTATATATTATATAGTAATTAGAGTTTTAATTATTAATTTTTTGTTTATAATTTAGAGTTTTAGGGTTTGAAGGGTAATGTTTAATGTTTTAAGTTTTGTGCTTAATATTATATGTTATATAGTAATTAGAGTTTTAGTTATTAAATTTTTGTTTATAATTTAGAGTTTTAAGGTTTGTTTAGGGTTTAGGGTATAGGGTTTGAAGGGTAATGTTTAAGGTTTTAAGTGGTGTACTTAATTTTATATGTTATATAGTAACTGGGTTTTATTTATTAGATTTTGTTTATAATTTAGAGTTTTAGGGTTTGTTTAAGGTTTAGGGTATAGGGTTTGAAGGGTAATGTTTAAGGTTTTAAGTGTTGTACTTAATTTTATATGTTATATAGTAATTGGGGTTTTATTTATTAGATCTTTTTATAGTTTAGAGTTTTACGGTTTATTTAGGGTTTCAGATATAGGGTTTGAATGTTGGGAATGTCCTGAAATCTATTGTACTTTCTCTAAGTGAGAGTTGTATTGTCGAGATGAGACAATCATATAATACTGGGCAATCATAATTCTTTGCTAGAAGCCACTTATGATCAATGAGTTTAAAACACATTGCTAGTATTATATGATCCTACAGGGTCACACACCTAAGCAAACTGGACATAGAATATGAGATTGATCATTAATGTAATGATCTGGTAAAATGCATATTTGATATGCATTCAATATCGAGTTTCTGAGGCAGTGTCGATCGTTGCAACATGTGCATCGATCGACACAAATCGCGAATGACCCGGTTAACTTCGGTTTAATCGTTGGTTAATCAGGTCGTGGTATAAGTCAACATATATAAGATATATGGTCGACTTTTACACAAGATCTAACCGAATTCACAGCCACCAAAAGAAACAGAAAACCTCTTGAGAGATCTGATCTCTGACGGCACTAGCATCCCAGCTGTTCAGTTTGTGTGCGTGTGAATACCAGTAGAGGCGCATCATTTGAGGCGCTCAAGGATCTCGATTACTTGCAAACCTTCCGCTGCTAATCACCATGTAATATTGAGATCTCTAGATTCAATCTACATAAACCCTAGATCTTAGGGAATAGAGTTTACACCTTGATATTACATAAACGAATTTGTAGAAAAATCTCAGCGAACTACGAAAAAGAATATTTTATTGGTGATTTATGTGAAAACCCCCAAATATTTTAATGTTAGAACAAGTCATAAAAAATACAAATAAAAAACAAATCTTAGAGTTATCCTCTCAGATTTCTTAAAAGGGACGAAGAGATGAACAAAAGATAAATAAATAGTTTCGATATCTTTTGGGCCTTAAAGCGCATGAAAATAGGCAAAATATTGAGAACAATCCTCGGCTTAGAGCCGAAAGGAAAAATGTTTGAAAAAGTAGCCATATCAGCTTTTGATTCTAATGCAACCTTTAAAAAAACCCAACTCAGGAAAAAAAGAAGTTAGATTTAAAACCCCACAATTTTAGTTGATAATTTGATATGGTGAAAAAAATTTCCTTCTGATAAGAAGATTAGACAAAAAATATCTAATAAAATCTTTAGGTATATATGGGTAAAAGAAGAATAAGAAAGTTAGTGTACACTATATTGATCATTGACCGATATACATAAAACCTGTATATATACAATCCAGTTTCACTAATTTATAACATATATATTAGGAAAATACTCTAGGATAGCACCAAAAACAGGTGATGTGACAAAAATAGTAACAAGGAGAAAAATCGACATATTTAACAATATTTTATATCGTAAGGATTTATGTAGTTTTATATAATTTTTAATAATATATATTAAAGATAAAAAATCAATTTTTTCAATTTTTTTCCTAGAAAATATTCCCGAAACTGTACTAGAAAAAAATTATAACTATTTATTATATAAGTTTGTCATATATTGTATTTTCTAAAGTAATATTATAGTTTATTGACTATATATCTCTAACTTGCATACCTTTATAACTCTTATTTTCTAGGTTTGATTCTAAACAAAATACAAAAAAATATTTGTTCTGGTTTTGGATAGCCTTTCTAAAACTATACTATTGTTTCTTAAAAACGTTTAGAAATATGTATTATATAAGTCTGTTAGTTTTTATAATTTTCAAAGTAATACTTTAATTTAGTGCTACACATTCTCAACATGTACACCGTTAAAAATTATCTGTCTTAGGTTCGACTCCAATGAAATGAATTTTTTTTTGAAGCCTTTCTTGAAATGTATTATTATTTTCTAAAAATATTTAAAACTATTTATTATTTAAGTTTGTAAATTATAATACTTTCGAAGTAATACAATATACTACTGGCTACACATCCTCCAACATGTGCATCATCGTAACTCCAATGTCCAATGATCAATTCTATTGAAATGCAAAAAAAAAAAATTGTTTTAGGTTTGAAAGATCATCCTCAAAGTTTATTATTATTTTTAAAAATATTTAAAGTTATTTATTATATAAGTTTGTAACTTTTTTATACTTTTTAAAATAATATTGTAGATTAATGTTTTACACATCACTAAATTGTGCACATTTGTAATGATATGTCCCATGTTCGATTTTAATAAATGCAAAAAACAATTATAATTTTTTGAAGGCATTCCTGAAACTGTATTATTGTTTTTTGAAAAATATTTATATAATTTTTAGAAAACAAAATTTGGGGAAAAAATTTGAAAAAATTAATTAAGTATTTATTTAAAAATAAAATGTTATATATATAAAAGAAAATTATTATTAATAACATTAATTTAGTGTTTATCCTATTTAATGAATGTTATTTTCGTTAATTTTTTTTCTTTGTTACTATTTTGGTAAAATATCATGTTTTGTGCTAGAGAAGTGTCCTATATATAATTATTTTTTACTAAAAATTGTATATTGTTAATTAAGATCCAAAAATCTTTTATTACTCAGAAAGGTAAACATTAGTTAAACACACACTTCCACTAAGACAACGGATCTGACTTTTTAACTAGCTTCGGATCGTAGCTGTCGGATTTTAGTAACAATTGTTTTTACCCGTTGATTTCAGTCTTTCTTTAAGAAGTGGTCTTCCTCTCTTTTCGGTTTGACCCTTTTGACACAGTTTGAATAAAATAAAGCAAAAAAGAAACCAAAAAAAAAGAAGGAAAACAGATAACTGGGAAATGACTTCGGATATTGGTTTTATTCTGATCACCACCGTCACTGCAATTTTGTCTTATTCGACCTTGTCCAATGCCTTATTACGATCTGGTAGTGTCTCTCACGGTGTTTCCAAAAGAGACTATTACTTGACTACCGATGAGCTCTGGTTTAATCAAACCCTAGATCATTACTCTCCTTATGTAAACTTCTTTTCTTCCCTTCTTTGACCTTCATCTGATTATCCTTGTTGAAAAAGAGTTTCTGATTCATTGCTCTAATTTCATAATTTTCTTCAAATTCAAGAAATTTATTTATTATTTCCCCAGGATCATCGCAAATTCAGACAGCGGTACTATGAATATCTGGAAAACTTCCGAGCTCCAGATGGTCCTGTCTTTCTGATCATCTGCGGTGAAGGTCCTTGCAATGGCATAGCTAAAGATTATATGAGTGTAAGATTTTTTTTTTTTTAACCTGAATCCTTGTGTGAAACAAACTAAAGAGATTAACGTTTTTCATAAACATAATATTTAGGTATTAGCAAACAAGTTTGAAGCTGGTGTGGTTTCATTAGAACATAGGTACTATGGGAAAAGCTCTCCTTTTAACTCACTAGCTACAGATAATCTGAGATACCTTTCATCCAAACAAGCCCTTTTCGATTTGGCTACTTTCCGACAATATTACCAGGCAAGTCTTGCTTGCTTTGCTTTCATTTCTTAATGGTTGAGAATCTTCATTTATGTCTGTTGGGATTTTGTGGATTCAGGAATCTTTGAATGTTAAGTTGAACAGAAGTAGTGCTAGTGGTGACAATCCATGGTTCTTCTTTGGGATTTCATATCCTGGAGCTTTAAGTGCGTGGTTCCGCCTCAAGTTCCCTCATTTGACCTGTGGAAGCCTCGCTAGTTCTGCAGTTGTTCGTGCTGTCTATGACTTCTCTGTATTTGATCAGCAGGTACTTTTGTAGTATTATTATTGTTTGGTATGAATGGAAGAACTAAACAAGGTTCTTTGCAAGATTTAAGGTTAGATATTAGAAACTTGAAGTTATGGTGACATATTCAATCTTTTTGTACACTATTTGAGCAGATAGGTGAGTCAGCTGGTCAGGAATGTAAAGCTGCATTACAGGAGACTAATAAACTCCTGGAATTAGGGCTTAAAGTAAACGGAAAGGCGGTGAAAGCGCTCTTCAATGCCACCGAGGTCTCTCTCTCTCTCTCTCTCTTTTTCTATCCTAGTCTTCTTAATTTTACTCTAACTCTGTTTAAAACTGATGAATAATGCAAGTAGAATTCCCAATTTCAGTCTAACAAGTTTCTGCAATCTGCAGCTTGATGTTGATGAGGATTTCCTATACTTCACTGCAGATGCAGCTGCTATGGCGGTAAGGATTGATTATCCATATTCAATGTCTTCAGTTCCATGTTCTTGCCTGAGCAGTGATACTTTATGTTCAAAATCTTGCAGTTCCAATATGGAAATGCAGATAAACTTTGTGTCCCGCTTGTTGAAGCAAAGAAGAGCGGTAGTGATTTAGTGGTAAGCTCACATTGTTCTTTCTCATTGGATATGAACATCTTGTATTTACTACAAACTTTGTATTGTGTGTTGTAATGCAGGAAACGTATTCTAAATATGTTAGACAGCATTGCATGGGAGTTTGGGGCCTACACGTTAGAACATATAACCGGAAACATTTGATAAACACGGTGGTTACCGCAGACAGTACATATCGACTATGGTGGTTCCAAGTTTGCACAGAACTAGCATATTTTCAGGTGGCACCTGCAAATGATAGCGTTCGATCTCAGCAAATCAATACAGAGTAACAATCTTCGATTACTATTTGCTAAAAATCGCACATACTTGTTTACCATTTCGCCTACCTTATTAGGTATCATTTGGATTTATGCAAAAGCCTTTTTGGGAAAGGTGTATATCCTAATGTTGATGCAACAAACCTGTACTACGGAGGCCATAGAATTGCGGGTACGTTACACTCTAAACCTTTTCGAAGCTCATTTTAGTATTTGCCATGTTCTGATAAAGTTTGAGAAAATCTACAGCAACCAAAATCATTTTCACAAATGGTTCAGAAGATCCATGGCGTCATGCTTCCAAACAGACCGCATCTCCTGAACGTAATGTATCTTATACCTTTCTTAGCTGTAACTTCTGTTTCGATTTTTATGTGTTTTCTGACAAGTTAATGTGGCAGTGCCTTCTTACATCATGAACTGCCATAACTGTGGCCATGGAACTGACCTAAGAGGATGCCCTCAATCTCCAATGGTCATTGAAGGTATAACCACTAGTGTGGTTTTGTCTCAAAAATCAACAAAATGTTAAAGATGTTTGCTTTGTTTTTAGGTAAATCAAATAATTGCAGCTCACCAGATGTTGTAAACAAAGTGAGGCAACAGATGGCAGAACACATCGATTTGTGGTTGTCTGAATGTCGCGGATCTACGAGCAGTTCTACGTAGAGTTGCATCATATAAGTCACAATATACACATTTTAGTCTTTACTACTGATTTGCGAACCAAACTTGAATGAATATTGATAGCCTAATGTAGTCACACGGTGAATACATTTGAAGGTCCTCTCTGTATGTTTTTGTGCAGAAATGATGCAGTTTTTTTGTAACTATTTTAATTTAGATTGGGTAACAAAGTCGGGTCGGATTATTCGCTCGGATACAAAATACTTTAAAGTCTACCAAATAGTTTGGAGAAGAAGCAACTGAATTACACGATAATTTGGACAAGGTTAAATAAACATGGAGTAAAAGAAACTGCAGTTTTGAATGAGTCAATAAGAGGCTGTCGCATGTATTTTCTGTCAAGACTATCGCTGCTTTGAATTAGTCAAAATTACAACATCCAGTTACAAGACTTTACTCTCTGCTCTGAACGTGAAGAATACTTCGAAGAAAGACTTATTAGCGAGTCAAGCTGATTGGATTTACATTTCATAAACTGTCTATGTACGTATAAAAAGATGGCCCTGAAACCATATTACCATTCTTGAATTGCATTCTTCAAAATATGGAGGGCTCTTGGAACTCAGGGTGTATCATTCTTCTTACCCTCTATTTTCTCCTCTTCATTTCAACTTCTGTAGGCGCATATGCGGGACACTTGTGCCGTCAAGACCAGAGGGATTCTCTTCTAGAGTTAAAGAAGGGGTTTCAACAATCTTTTCGTCCCTATAAAGATTTGAGATGGAGCACAACTTCTTGGGAGAAAGAAAGAGATTGTTGTTCTTGGGATGGTATTACGTGCGATAACAAGTTGGGGGGAAGTGATCGGGCTAGACCTTGGTGTGAATTCTCTTCGAGGAGAGATCAATTCGAGTAGCAGTCTTTTTAAGCTACATAATCTCCGTGCCCTCAGTCTTGCTTTCAATGATTTCAACACTTCTTTGATCTCCACTCAGTACGCTACATTCACGAGGTTAACAGTACTCAACCTTTCCCACTCTTCTTTCTCGGGTCAAATTCCAACCGAGCTGCTTCAGCTAACCAAGCTTGTGTCCCTCGATCTTTCCTCTAATTCTTTATCAGCTCAAAAATCTTTTCTTGACAAAATTGTCCGCAGTTTGACAAACCTCAAGGAGCTAAACCTAGGTTCCGTTGACATTTCCTCAGAAATTCCACAAAATATCTCAAACCTATCCTATCTAAGATCACTCCACCTGGATGACTGCAAGTTGATTGGTGGATTTCCAACTAGTGTTCTTTTGATTCCTACAATAAGATCTATTTCGTTGAAAGGCAATAAGAAAATGGAAGGCCCCCTCCCAAAGTTTCATGGAAATAACTCTCTTGTGTATTTGGATCTCTCGTGGACATCCTTTTCCGGTAACTCTATCAGTAACCTCAAGCATCTGAATGATTTGAGTCTTCAGTATTGTAATTTCAGTGGTTTGATTCCTTCTTCACTTGGAAACCTTTCTCATCTCACCTCAATCCGCCTTTCTGGAAACAATTTTGTTGGTGAAATCCCATCTTCTTTTGGCGGTTTGAACCAGTTTACGTGTTGATTCCAATAAGCTTACTGGTAACTTTCCCTTTCCACTACTCAATCTTACAAAGCTGTCAGATTTAAACCTATCCTGCAATCAGTTTACAGGCACACTTCCTCCTAACATGAGTTCACTCTCCTACTTAGAGTATTTTCTTGCAACCCGAAACTCTTTTGTTGGAATTATCCCTTCTACTCTTTTCACCATTCCTTCTCTGAGAATCATTGATTTGAGTGACAACCAACTCAATGGAACTCTGGGGTCTTTACCATCTTATTTGAAAAGGCAAGACCTTGACAAAAACAATTTCAAACAATAGAATCACAGGTCAAGTACCAAGGTGGTTATGGAGTCTACCAAACTTGATGGACATGGATCTTTCCAACAACAGTTTCAGTGGCTTCGAAGCATTCACAGACAATTTCCCTAGGGAAGAGATCTCAGTGCTGGATCTGAGGTCCAATGATTTTCAAGGACCATTATTTGTCCCACCACGTCCCATCATATACTTACTTGCATCAACAAATAACTTCTCCGGAGAGATCCCCATCTCAATATGTGATATGGCCTCTCTAGAAATCCTCGATATTGCGAACAACAACTTGAATGGATCAGCTCCGGATTGCTTTCAGAAGCTCATCGAGAGGTCGCTATCAGTTTTAAACCTTGGCGATAATCACTTCACTGGAAGCCTACCAGATATTTTTGTGAATGGCAGCAATCTGAGGTCACTCAATGTTGGTCACAACCATTTCGTGGGGAAACTTCCAAAATCTTTGACTGCCTGCTCTTCGTTGGAGGTTCTAAACGTGGAACACAATAGAATCAACGATACTTTTCCATTCTGGTTGCATCCCCTGAAGAAGCTACAAGTTCTGATTGATAAGTTGATGAGAGTAGAGAACACAAAGGTGTTTGGGAATAATTATATTAGACTCTCATAAGAATAAAATACAATAGGCATAAACTTATATAGTAGTAGAATTAACATAATTTCTAAACTAATAAGGAATATAATATATTAGAGATAATGGTAAATTTCCTATTCTTGGATATTCATCTTGATCCTTCCGGATTCTTCTCAATCTTTCTTGATACGGTCGATCTTATCTCGATCTCCCAATACCCTCCCGCAAGCTCATACGTGGTAACACGTATGAGATTGGACAAATCTTCAAAATATCGGCAATATACCCTGCCGTCAGGTCATCAAATCGACGTTTATACTCGGTCGTAGAGTTCTTCAGCGACGTTTATACCCTGTCGTAGGATCAAATCGGCTGTAATACCCGGCCGTCGGGTCATCATCGACGTTTATACCCGATCGTAGGGTTCTTCAAGTAGTAAGGGACAAAATTCGCGATTGCGATGTCCAGAGATAATTCGCGATTGCGAAGTAGAAAAACAACTCACGAGGGTGAGAAGTCGGATTAAAAGGATGTTATTCGCGAGGGCGAAAAAACATCAAGATTGAACGAGCCATTGATGAACCATGTTCATAAACACATTTTTTTTTTTTTTTTGGAAATCATATCGTAAGAAAAAAAAATTGGATGATGAATGATGTAATAGTAGTAGAAGCTTGGTCCACTAGAGAAGCTGAAATAGAAGAAGTCCACGTCTGCCTGAGTTGCAAACCGTGGAGAAGATTTTTTTTTTTTTTTTTTTGGAAGTTAAAAGAAAACAATGAAATTGTCGCCTGCTCATTGAAGATGAAGCGGCTTGACCTTTTTCACGTAAACAACGATTTTGAATTGTGCTTTATGAATCAAATCTCTTCTTTTCTTTTTTTTTTTTTTTTTTTTTTTTTTTGAAATCGGTAAGAGAAAAAAATAAAATAAAAACAAACGATGGTAATAGAAAACTACTACATAGCTCATAGAGGAAGATGATGAAGCAGCTTGGCTTGACTTTTTTTTTCACGTAACCAACGTCTTTTTTTTTTTTTTTTTTTTTTTTTGAAAACGAAAAATAAAAAAAAAATAGAAGCAGAAGCATTAGTTTTGATCCCGAAGAATCACCCGCTCTGATACCATGATAAGTTGATGAGAGTAAGAACACAAAAGTGTTTAGGAAGAATTATATTAGACTCTCATAAGAATAAAGTACAATAGGCATAAACTTATATAGTAGTAGAATTAACATAATTCATAAACTAATAAGGAATATAATATATTAGAGATAATGGTAAATTTCCTATTCTTGGATATTCATCTTGATCCTTCCGGATTCTTCTCAATCTTTCTTGATACGGTCGATCTTATCTCGATCTCCCAATACTGATCCTACGTTCAAATGAGTTTCATGGCTCGTTACTATATCATCATCCCCAAGGTCCTTTCTGGTTTTCTCAGTTGCGGATTATCGACATATCACACAATGACTTCACGGGGACCTTACGATCGGATTTCTTCATGTATTGGAACGCAATGTTGTCATCCACATCAGATGGAAATAGTTCGGAATTGAAGTACATTGGGGACAATACATATTACCATGACTCAGTGGTTTTGATCAATAAAGGAGTAGAATTGGAGTACACCAGGATCTTCACACTCTTAACAACCATTGATTTCTCAGGAAATAAACTCCATGGAAACATCCCCGAGTCCATTGGTCTACTCAAGGATCTGATTGTGCTCAATTTTTCAAGCAACGGTTTCAGTGGAAACATCCCTTCCTCTTTGGCGAACCTGACACAGCTTGAGTCACTAGACTTGTCGGAAAACAAGCTTTCAGGACAAATTCCACCTGCGTTTAGGGACCTCACGAAACTATCGTTCATCAGAGTTTCTCACAACAAGCTAGTAGGTCCAATACCGCAAAGCACACAATTTCAAACGCAATCGGCTTCGTCTTTTGAAGAAAATCTTGGACTATGTGGTCCTCCTCTCGACGAAAACTGTGGAGGAGTTGACACGCAGCCATCACAACAACCCGAAACAGGGGAGGGAGAAGAAGAAGAAGTGTTGAACTGGGTTGCAGCAGCCATAGGCTTAGCACCTGGAATCATCTTCGGGTTAACAATTGGACACATCGTGATTATACACAAGCCTCAATGGTTCCTGACAAAGCACAAACGCAGCGGCTCTCGTTAGGTCATTTCGCTAGTGAGGTAATTTCGATCAAACTACTGTTTATTCCACATACTTGGCCATTTGAAGAACAATAGGAATAAATAGGAAAAGAACGAAGAGGAATAAAATAATAGAAATTATTGTTCCTTGTCAAATTTGATGAAGAATAATTTTGCTCTTTAGTTCTCTACGAAAGAAGGAATGAGAAGGAATCATGTATAAAATATATTACTTGTAAATGATGTATTTTTTAAGGAACGAAAGAGAATTCATTGTTTCTCCTCATTCCCTTGGTCACCATTTACAGCCGGAATGTATGTATTGTTGTAAATGATTCACTGTTCCCTTTCAGTCCAGAATTAAGAAGCCACACTAAACAAACCCTAAAGCCCCTAAAGCAAGGAAAGAAAGAGGACGAAGGGGAGAAGAAATTTACAACGGCAATTTCGGACTTTCAGGAATGTACGCTTCTTCTTCCTCTATTAAGTTGTATGGGTTTCCAACCAATTGTTAATTAGTGGATTAGCTCTTACCCTATATATATTAGTTAATTATTTCTCCAACTACTGATGTGGAACTTATTTTCATTAAGGGTATGCTGGTAATTAACCTCGTGAGAATGAATATGTTGCATTCTTACTTCCTCTTCCATATATTAAGTTGATAAGTGGAGTGACCCATATACTTTGTCTATTACTAATGATCCCTTCCAACTACCGATGTGGGACATTATGTCTCTAATACAACAATTTTCTTAAAGGGAAAATTAACATAACCTAGATGACTCGATTTTAGGAAAATTAACATAACCTAGAGGCTCGATTTTTAAGGGAATTTTACATAATTATGAGAGAAAAAATTTCATTAAAATTTCATTAAAGGTATGCTGGTAATTAACCTCGTGAGAATAAATCTGGCGCGTTTTCACTACTTAAAGGGTTTATATGTTTTTTTGTTCAACAATAACTCCATATATTTAATTAATGGAGTTAACTGATCCGATTCATCATGAATTACATAAAAAATAGTACCATGGGCTCTTGCCCCTTTTGCAAGAGAATCGGTACGAACATTTGCACACCTAGAAAAAAATACTACTAAAACGATATATTTTTTTTTAAACTAACCTTTAGTCATGTATTATGTTACAATTTGTGAAATTGCATAATTATTTTTTAATGATATATTTGTTTCGTTAAATTAGACTAATATATGGACCACACTAAATATTATCTAATTTATTATTTTATTCAAAATATATTCATAATATCTTTTAACATATTCTTTTTTATTTTATTTATAAATATACTATAACAAAATCTTATAAATATGTTTTTAATTTTTCGATATCTTAATAAAAATAATTATTAAATTCATATTTATTATAAAATAGTTTTAGTTAAATTTTGATCTATAAAAAGAAAAACTTTATATTTAGACGTTATAAGACGGGTTAAAAATAAATTAACCAATTTCAGTTACAAAATATTTAAATTGTTTTGCCTACTGGATGATATTTTAAAAGGATGGATTAACCAATTTTAATTAATATATTATTAATTTGATTAAATATTAAAATTATTTAATATTTATATTATTCAAAGAAATGATGAGTTATATTACAATAGATTTTTTTTACTATCACAGTTTTTGACGGTTGTTTTATCAAAATTTTAAAATATTTAGACTATTATAAGATGAGTTGCAAAAATAGATTAATTTGTTTTGATTATATAAATATTTAAAATTTTTTTTGTTCATTGGAAGAAAAATTAGAAAATAAATAACCAATTTTAATTATAGAAACATTAAATGAACTTAAATCAATGCAAAAATGTTAACTGAACGGATTATTTTTATATATCTTTTGTTATATGTCCTCGGAAAAGTTATTAATGTTGGTATCCTGCAAATATGGTACCTTGACTCAGCACAATATAGTTGAAAAACAATTAATTTTGATTCGATGGTTAGCTGGTTAGATATATAAGTGTTTTATTTTATATGTTGTTGAATATTTAACATGTTTATTAGTTCATTGCTCTATAATATACTAATATTAATATTATGATTTTAATCGCAGAGGTAATATTTTACTATGCAAGCTGACTTATACGTATGCATGTGATTTGCTACCAATTTTCAATCACTTGGGCATATAACTTGAACTTCTTGATTTGCATAATGTTAATTACTCAATTCATAACTATAATAATTATTATTAAATTACAAATTATAATAAACTTCATAACTCGGTTTATATATTCCAAAATTTTTGCACATGTACACATGTGAACAAACTCATTGTTCCAGATTTTTTTTGATCTTCAAGATGTGGTTGTTCAATGAATGAAAAGAGTAATAATTAGCAAGAAAATTTAATTTTCCAAATTTTATATTTTGATTAGATTATTATTTGCTTTTGTCCGAAGTATTTATAAAGCATTTTAGCCAGTTTATTGCAATATTATCAAATTTTATTTTGTTAGTATTTTATTAAAAATATAATTTATTAGTTGTTTTGTCATATATTCCGGAATAAGACCTTTTTATAATTTTATTACTAATAAATAATATCCAACACCATATTTTAGATATTCAAATATTGACATTCATAGTTGGAATGACTTAATTAATTATCGATGATTATCTTTTTAAATTTAAGAATTAGATAAATCTTCAATATTTTTAGGATTTTCGATAACAATATATGATCTATGTGATTAAAAAAATATTTACTAAGATTACACAAGATATACTAAATTTACAAACAATGAAAAATTAACCTAAAAACAATAACACCTATTATATATATATTTGTCCAGTAAAAAGAACAACTTTTAATTTTTTAGATCTTAAATCCTTCACATGACTAAATCGATGTTGCTTGTTACGGAAAAAATATCGTGTTTAAATGAAAGAAAGTTGTTGAAGCAAATCGGAAAGAGCATACAAATTCGGAAGGGGAGGCATAAGCCGTATGATTCATCTTCTCCGATTACATAGGAGTTAACCTACAAAGAAATCATAAACATCCGTTAATGAAGTTTACATCGATTAAACGGAAGGTAAGAGAAAGAGGTTCGAAACTTATTGATGTTTGCGTTTTACACACCAATTAAAACCTAAAGTGCACGCTACCACAATCAAATGGTATGTCGATGTAACACTTTAGGATCGAATCCACGTGGAGCTAGTGATCTATAACACCAAGAATGAACAAAGTTCCTTAATCTAAGCAAATACAAGAGATTTGGTTTTTTTACTAACAACCTAAGTGAAACAAAAGTAAGGAAACTAAAATGAAGTAGATAACAAAAGTGCAATAAAACAAGAACAAACCATTCACTAAGAAAGATTCTAAAGTTCACAAAACAGAGTAAAAACAGAGGTGTGGTGAGTTTGAGCAAAAGATAAAAAGACTAAGTTCCTTAGGTTGAGATTTCGGGTGGGGTGATCAATAATTAATCTAGAAGTGTTTAAGAAAAATAGAATGGTTTCTTAGGCTAAGAACAACACATCAAGCTACTCCACTCTCATGATAATAGCCCTACACCTATCAAGCATTAACATCAACTCTCGTTGGCAATTTCAAGATAAGTATGCATTATGAACAAGTTCTTATTACCACTAAACACCTTAAACATCAATTCTCATTGGTTAAGTATGTAAAGCACTTGATAGAGTTTCAAACATAAACTACACCTCTCGGTGCTAGCAACATTAAGAACTTCTAACAAGTAAGAAATCAATATTTCCAAGTTTTAAACATCCTAAACCATCACTAAATCACCCTCACCTTACTCAAACCCAGAAACTTATAAAGAACTACTCACTAATATTCATAGAAACACAAAGAGACATAGATGGGATGATATAAGATGAGAAAAAATATATGAATCAACAAGAACAACACAAGAAAATCAAACCAAACTAGAAAAGAAGATGAAAGAAAATAAAGTTATGATCTAGATCCATAAATGGATCAAGAAGTAGATCATGCCTCTCCACATACACCAAAAGGTCTTAAATAATAAAAAACAAAGCGTCTTGGTCGACCTCAGAACATGGGAGGGTCTACAAGCCAAAAGAAAAAGAGAAAAGTAGCATGTGAGCAAAAGTTGGTCTTAAAGTGGCATTATTGATATGTGTCCAGTAAATCGGTCACAACTCTTCGTGTATAGCTCTTAATGACTTCAAACCACCTCCATTGAAAAGCTAACTCAATTCCCTATAACTTTGGTTTGAAGGTCCAAAGCTAAATATGAACGTAAGCTCTTCATATGACTCGATCTTTCAAGGATAAATTTCACAGCGGCCGGGGGAGGTCGCTGTGAGAGGCCGCTGTGAGGGTTTTTGATCCACAGCGACTTGGGGAGGTCGCTGTGGAGGCCGCTGGAGCTCCCGGCTATTCGCATTTCTTCACAGCGACTTCAGTAGGCCGCTGTGGGATGCCACTGTGAGGTCTGGTTGTGATCCTTAGCTGTTTTTTCACTCCTTTTTGGGTGTTTTTCAGTCCCTACCTCCTCTATATCATTTGGGTGCTTCATCATGCCTTCCACCACCTACAAAAAAAGAGAAACAAAGCATATGCACTCCTAATGATGCCTAAATGCTTTTCCTAAAGCTAAAACACACTCTAAAACATGATTAAATCCACTCAAATTTACAACACATCACTTATCTGAGAAGTTGTGAGTCAGAAACAATGATTGAAGATCCCGTGAGGACATGCAGGAAAGGATCCGTTAGAAAAAGTCAGAGATAATCGAATTATAAGGATCGAGTTCAAGGATAAGAAGCTTACATAGAGGAAAAGAAAATCGAAAGCTATATACTGAAATACAGTCGAAATTTGCTCGATTTGATCCATTTTGTTACCTTAAATTTGTTATACTACAGATTCAGCGGATGGAAAGTAGATCCAACTGAAGAACAAAGTTTCCCTAAACCACTTTTTTATTACATGTGAAGTTTGTCGGCGTTTTTGTGTGTGTAAGTGTTGTGTATATCTGTTGTTGCCCGAACAAATAGAAAAAGAGCCAAATTCCGAATTGGGCTTAACATTTTGGTAACTAATTAATTGTCAAGTACTTTACTTATTTTTTAAAACAAAATCTTTGGGGGGTTTTTTTTTTGGGCATCTTTTTTTTTGGCATGGCCTTTATTTATTTTTATTTTTTATCCATTATGTTATATATATAATAATTTATTTTAACTATAATTTAAGATTGAAAACTATATAATAATTATATTCTACTCATAATATCTATATATTAGAATATAACATCGATTTTTTTTTTTTTTAAAAAATAGAATAATATATAAGCATAGCACATTTAAATAAATTATATATCTACTATACTCAAAAATTTATAAAAAACTGATATAGTATTTTGAGCTATATTATATAAAAAGTAAAAAAATGACAAATACTCTAACAATGAACTAAGAAGTATATATTCAGAAAACATAGATATTAAACAAAAATAGTAATATAAAAATAATCTCGGCTTTGAAAAAAAACCAAAAAACAAGGGGTAAACAAAAAAATAATCAAAAAATATATATAATAGAATATAACATCCATTTTTAAAAAAACATTAACGAAAACATATAGTAGAAAAATATATTAACTTACACTATTATACAAATTAAATGGTTATTATAAAAATTAAATGGCTAACCATATCAATAAAAAATAATAATAAAAAATGAAATACTAACGGCGCTATATAATCCAAAATATAAATTTTGAAAACAAATTAATAAGTTGATATTCAGAAAACATAAATAATTAAAATAAATAGTACTATAACCGATAAAACAATCTCAATTAAGAAAAAAAAAACAAACTAAAAACAATCATCAAAATAATATTCTACGCTCAGCACGGATCAAAATCTAGTATGAGGTTAAGTGGCCTACCATCTTTAAAAATCAATAAATTCAAAACCATAAAGATATTATCTGTTGACAAAAAAAAAGATATTGTCTATCCAAATAGGTGTAAATTAAGATCACTACTAAAAAATCTATAATATCATTTATATTTCAATTCTGAGAAGATAAAAACTGTGAGATTCATTGTAGAACACAAACAATATAATCTTTTAGATTAAATCGAACTAAATATTTAGATCTGAAGATAAAAATACGATAAGACAACGGTCTTAATAAAAAAGCATTGTACAAGTAAATATAAAAACCAGAAAATACGTATCTATGAAAAAAGAAAGCGACAAAATATAAATTTGAAACCAAAAAAATTAAAAAATATATTTTACATCACAAATAAATAATAATAAACCTACTAAATGAGTAAATAAAAAAGATATTATAAAAATGGTCCAAACAAAAACAAAATTTCAGAAAAATAAAACTAAACTCATATAACAAAAAAAAATCAATATATACTTAAACTATATTAAAGAAGAATCTTAAATTCAAATACAGATATAATCACAAAAATATAAAATATGTTGGCTTTATATAAAAATATGAAAAATAGATGCAAACAAAATATTTAAGAATTGGACGAAAGAAAAGATATTATATATTAAAACACACAAATAATATGGATTAAAAAATGCAACAACTAAAAACCAAAATAAAAAAATTCAATATGCAAAATAAGGCGTGGAGCAGAAGATCACTAGTAAAATAACAAAAAGAGTATCTACCAAGATAATAACATATTGACATAGCCTTCCATGTTCAAGATCATGTAACTAAGAAGGAACAATATTCTTCCTATTTACTTTAAAGACATAAACTTCCATGTTCAAGATAATGTAATTGAGAAGTTTGCAAGTTTCTTGGTCCGCACATCTTTCTAGCTTTCAAATAATGTTTAATTTATTCGCACTCCTTGGCAATAGAAAATGTGTTGTTAAAAATGGCTAGACATTTTCTTTGCCTAGTGAGCAAGAGTGAATTCAACTATCCTAAGACGATTAATCCCTTTCAACTTACTCTCTTGGAACGATAAACCTTTTTTTTAAGGGCTTTCTTAATTATATATTTTTTTGGGGGGGGGGGGGGGGGGTTTGGAAGACAATAGAAAAAGACATAAAGATTAAAAAAATTATATTAAAGACTATAAAGACAAAAATAAAACAAAGCTTAGAATCCCCAAAAAGAGCATGGTCCGAAAATAGATAATGAGCCGAAGAAGCCCAAAAGCTCATTAATTCAAAGAAGAAGGAATCTCTAGAATTTTGCGGCCACCAAGAACATTCCAGCCGCGCCGCCGCCACGCCAAATCCAAGAAGACCCCCAAGACCAGGACCGGAGACTAAACCACAAAGCCACCACAGAAAGGTTGGATCCGAAGAACGCCGAAAAGCACCATGACCGGGAAGACAGAGGAGGAGGCGATTTGAAAAAAACCGGTGAATCTGGATTAGGTTGTCGAACCCGTTCATGCCGCCGCCGGATCATGCCGCCGCCGGAACCCGTTTCAAGACCCGCCACCGTCATCCAGACATCAAGCTTACTGAGGAGTCACCGGTGGTTCAAACATCGAGACCTTCTTCGCCGCCTCTCGCTGCCACCGCTAAACCCTGCTCCCAACTTCACCAAACGCTCCACCAAACCAAAACCTACCGGCGAGATCTTACATTGAATGACGCCGTCGGACCTCGAGGAAGCTTCCAAATCTCGTCTTCAACAGATTTGGTTGCTAAGTCCTTTGCTACCCCTACAGGAGAACCACTGCGATAGAGAAGAGTAGAAACACGGCTTGTCACCAACTCTGAACAAAACCACCTTAGACCACGGGAAAAAGTGCAAGGTGAAGAAAATAAAAATGAAAGAAAACGAGATTTCTCTCCGGCGAAAAGAAGAGACCGCCGGAGTAACCGTCATATTAAAAGGGGAAGCAATCAGTGTATTGTCCTAAAGAGCGTATAGAGAGAAACAAAAAGAAACGATTTTCCAAGTCTTGCGTGGGCTTTTTCGAATGATAAATCTTTACCGCAACATGTTTTTTTTTTTTTGAATTATGTGGAAGTTACGGACCTTAGGTCCATAATCTCCCCCAGGCCCGAGCACTACAAGAAAACAGAGATTTTGCGACTCTAAGTTGCGACTGATTGTATAGTCGCTAAATTTGCGACTGCTTAGAGACTAAGTTGCGACTGATATTGCGACTAATAGAGAATAGTCGCTCTTTAGTCGCTAAATTGCGACTACAAGTAAAATGTCGCTAAATAGTCGCTAGTTTAGCGACTAAATTCGGCGGGTCGTTAAACCGTATTTTTGTTAGTCGCTAAAAGTCGGTATAAAACACGTTTTTAATGTTTTTAACCGCGTGTACCTAACTTTGTAACAAATTTACTAATCAGTCGCTAAATTAGTCGCTAAATAGTCGCAAAAACTTATATATATACAAACATGGATCAGCTCGGTTTCTCCTGAGCCACACACTTAGTTTGCGATATTCATCAGAAAAAATTGAAAAAAAAACCCAGAGAGGAACGTTTTCTAGGTCAGCGATAATGTCAGGAGCTTATAACTACACTAACGGTCGAGAGTGGATGTATAACCAGATCGATCCAGCTACGGGAGATTTCACGGCAGAATTCATGGAGGGGGTCGATAAACATTTCATCCCGTTTGCAAATAGCCAGCCCTTCGCGCAGAGCAATGGAGGTAAGTTTCATTGTCCTTGTGATACTTGCAGGAATGATAAACGACTTATGACGGGGAGAAAAATACAAAAGCATTTGTATAGGAATGGATTTATGCCTGATTATTATGTTTGGTATAAGCATGGTGAAGAAGTCGATATGGGTTTAGGAACGAGTTATGCTGATACGACCTGGGTTAGTGGAAGTGAAGGAATGGGTAATGTAGTAGAAGATAGGTATGTGGATATGGTGAATGATGCATTTCGTGATAACGAACATTTTGATAACTATCATCAATATAGTTATCAGAATGTGGAGGAATATGGTAGTTATCCGAATGTAGACGAACCGGTACGTAATCATTCAAAAAAATTCTACGACTTGCTAGAAGGAGCGAACAATCCTTTGTACGATGGTTGTCGTGAAGGTCAGTCACAGTTATCCTTAGCTGCTCGAGTCATGCAAAAGAAGGCGGAGCATAATATGAGTGAAAGGGCAGTGGATTCGATATGCGAAATGTTTACAGAGTATCTATCAGAAGGAAATCAGGCAATCAATTCACATTACGCGACAGAGAAATTGATGCGCAATTTAGGCCTCCCATGTCAATCGATTGATGTTTGCTTCAACAATTGTATGATATTCTGGAAAGATGACGAAAGCTTAGATAAGTGTCGGTTTTGTGATTCACCAAGATGGAGGCCTAACTGAAGGAATTTCTAGCAGATCATAATCCAATTAGGCAATCCTGGTCTGAATTCCAAGCCTAGGATCTAGGGTTCATGTAATTGAATCTATCAGATCTCAGAATTACCTGGTGATTAGCAGCGGAAGATTTGCAGATAATCGAGATCTAGAGCGCCTCAAATGCTGCGCCTCTACTGGTATCCACACGCACACAAACTGAACAGCAGGGATGCTAGTGCCTATAGAGATCCAATCTCTTCAGAGGTTTCTATTCAAGTTCTGGTGGCTGTGAATTAGGTTCGAATTAAGTTTAGGTCGACCATATATCTTATATATGTCGACTTAAACCGCAACGGAATTAACCAACGATTAAACCGAATTAATCTGGTAATCCACGAGTTGCATCGATCGATGCACTATCTGCATCGATCGACACTGCCCCAGAATATTGATATCGAATGCATATCAAATATGCATTTACTGGATCATTACATTAATGATCAACCTCATCTTTAACGCCCAATTTGCTTAGGTGTGTGACCCTGTAGGATCATATAACACTAGCAATGAGTTCTAAACTCATTGATCATAAGTGGCTTCTAGCAAAGCGTTATGACTACCTAGTATCATATGATTGTCTCATCTCGACAATACGACTTTCTCTCAGAGTAAGTACAATAGATTTCAGGACATTCCCAACAATCTCCCACTTGTACTGGAATCATCTATTCCTTCAATCCCTTCGTCACTATATCTCGATCTAGCATAATGCAAGAACCGTGTCATCCTTATTGAGCCAAGATCATTTTCATCGAACTCCGATTTATACTGACAAGACAAACGACTGACAATCACCTCGTTTGAGTGTGGCCACACATTTCTCAGTATCAAATCTTCAATGGGCCCTGAGATATTTATCTCCTGTTATATAGGAGGGACAAATCCCATCTTGTTGCATCCCTGTTTCTTCACACGCTTCATGATACGCCCAATCAATGCCTTTATAGTCACCAGTTACGGCTGACGTTTGACAAGGTTAAAGCGGACCAATTCACATGTAAGAAAACATGATGAACTCAGGTCTAAGGACTATACTCTATAGTCGTAATGAAAACTCTCATGACACTTATATAACTATCCAGTAGAGTTCTCATCAGTGGGTCATGTCCGATCCTGTGTTCTCCAACACATATCTATGTGATTGACTTTAATACTCTTATTAATGACTCCATGAAACTTAGTCATCAGTCACCTCACATACTAGTCTCACGCGGTTGTTAATGTCCCATTTTAACAACCTTGACCAGGGACCAATCATAATTTATGTCATTTATTATCTATAGGGTTTCATGATCAAGTCACATACTTGATGACCTATAAAATGTCATAACTTACTTTGGGACTATTATTTAATAACCATTATTAAATAATACAGATGTCAGATTTCAATAACATAATCAAATTATGTTTATATGAACATCATATCATAACTAAAATTAATAACAATGACTCCCACTAAAATTAAGATCACATCTTAAGACATCTAATGCCCTTAGCAGTAGTCTGACCCTTATTCGCTCTTGCTCAGCGTGTGTCGAAAGACACTGCGTCTTGCTAAGAGTAATACCAAGAGTCATTTGTACGAAGCCCTTCTTGGAATCCTGCATATTGGACATGTGCAAGGCCTTATCACTATAAGTATCTTGACACAATCCAATTAGCTCATCCAATCTATCTCTATAGATTCTTATTTCAAGAATGTATATGGTTTCTCCCATAATTTTATCGAAAAACAACTTTCGAATCAAGTCTTAACAGACTGAAACAATGGAACTTCATTTCCGAGAAGTAGTATGTTATCAACATACAATACTATAAATGCAACTGCGCTCCCACTAGTCCTCTTGTAAACACACGGTTCCCTTTCGTTCATGATGAAGTCAAACCTTTTGACTGCTTCATCAAAACGAAGATTCCAACTCCGAGATGCTTGCTTCAATCCATAAATAGATCGATGAAGCTTGCATATCTTCCTAGCTTCATTAATTTCAATGAAAACTTCAGGTTGTGTCACGTACACATCCCTTTCCAGAATTCCATTAAGGAAAACTGTTTTCACATCCATCTGCCAGATCTCATAGCCATTATGAGTGGCGATTGCTAGGAGAATCCGAATGGACATAAGCACGGTGTCTGGGATTAGGTTTCTTCACAGTCAATACTATGAATTTACTTGAAACCTTTTGCCACCAACCTAGCTTTGTACATCTGAATATAACCATCCATGTCAACTTTTCTTCTTGAAAATCCATTTACTCACAATGGCTTCTACACCATCGGGTAAATCAATCCAAGTCATACTTGGTTCTGTGACATGGATCCCATTTCGGATTCAGCAGCTTTCAGCCACTTTCGGAGTCAAGGCCTATCATTGCTTCTTCAAAATTCGCAGGCCCGTCACTTTCAATGATCAGTAGATCACGGCAATTGGTTACGAGAAATCCATATTTCTCGGGTTCGTGACGGATCCTTTCGGATCTGCGAGCTTCAGTTTTCTGTAAAAGTCGCGCACACATATCTCATATGTATACTTTTACCACGACCTAATTAACCAAGATTTAAACCGTAGTTAATTAAGTCATAAACCAAAATCAATATTTGGTTCGCGATCTGTGTCGATCGATGCAACTTTTGTGTCGATCGACACTTCTTCAGAAACTCGCCATTTAAATGTATATCGAATATACATTCACCAGATCCTTTATAAACTCTAAGGCACCACAGGTGCATGTTCTACAACTCTTTGTAGATCCAACTGCTGCTCTTCCTCACCAGGTTGAGCAGTCTCCTGTGATTTTCGAATTTCTTCGAGTTGTACTTTTACTCCCACTGTTCTTCTTGGAAAGAAAGTCTTTCTCAAGAAAACATAGTTCCGAGTAACAACCAATTTGTTCTCGAACTGGTTGTAAAAGCAACATGCCTTGGTTTTGTTAGGACAACCAATGAAGTAGCACTTATCAGATTTGGGTGTGAGCTTATCAGAGATTAAACGTTTTATATAAGTCTCGCAACTCCAAATATCCATGATGGATAAATCAGAAACATTTACATTCCACATCCCATGTGGTATCTCTGTAACTGATTTTGATGGAACTCTATTTAAAGTAAACTCAGACATTTCTAGAGCGTATTCTTAGAAGGATAATGGAAGATCTAAGTGACTCATCATTAATCGAACCATATCTAATAAAGTCCGATTCAGAAGGAGTGAATTGTGAAACACTTTCACAATCTCTCAGATGATCACTAAATTCTTGACTTGAGTATTCACCTCCATGATCTCATCGTAGAGTTTTAATACCTTTGCCAAATTGATTCTGTACTTCATTTTGGAACTCTTTGAACTTTTCAAAGATTCTGACTTATGCCTTATAAATAAGGCATAACCGTACCTTCTGAAAATATCAGTAAAGGTAATGATGTACTGAAATTTTCTTCTAGCACTAGTGCTCATTGGTCCATATACATCCGTATGTATAAAGCCCAATAAGCTTCTGGCCCTTTCATTTTGATCGTTCGCAACCTGTATCGACCGACGCACCGTTTGTGTCGATCGACACTACCTCTGTTGAAAGGAGCCTTTGTCGTTTTACTTAATAAACAAGATCCACTTTACTCATTTTGATTCTCAATCAGATGAGCCCAAAAGCCCATCACTATGGAGCTTCTGAATCTATTTCTCATTTATGTAGCCCAAAACGACAATGCCAGAGAGAAGTTTGACTCGTATCATTTGACTTGAATCTCTTGGTATTAATGTTATAGTTAGGCACATTCTGGTTTAGAACATAAAGTCCATTCTCTAATGGATTGCTACTATAAAATATATCACTGTAATCAAATGAATAACACTTATTCTTAACTTGAAAACTGATATCCTTCCATATCCAAACAAGGAATAGAAATAATCTTTCTGCTCATAGCATGTACATAGTAGCAGTTTTAAGTTCAAAACATGCCATAAAAGGAAAAACAAAATGAAATACTCCTACGGTTAATGCAGCAACTCTTGCTCCATTCCCACTCATAGGTCCACTTGTCCTTTCTCCATAGTCCTACTTTTGCTCAGGCCCTGCACATTTTCACAAAATATGAGTACCACAGTTGGTATCCAATACCCAATAAGTAGGATTATAAGAAGTAACATTTACTTCTATAACATAATACCTGAAGAAGAAGTCTCGTATGTCTTCTTCAGCTTCTCATAATCTTCCAAGAATTTATTGCAGTTTCTTTTCAAATGCCCATAACCATTACAATAACGACACTTAACATCTTCAGAAGGACTGGTTTTAACCTTAGGAACATGGCCAGACTCGCTTGGATTCACAATCGAGCTCGTCTTGCCATCACCTTTGTTCCTACCAAGTTTCTTAAAATTTTTACCCTTTTGTACCATAAGGACATTTGGGGTGTCCTTCTTGATGTTAGGTTCAGCAGTCTTAAGCATCTCATGCAATTCAGTCAACGTCTTCGTAAAGTTGTTCATGTTATAGTTCATAACAAATTGATCATAACTTGACGGCAGTGACTGTAGAATGATGTCAGTAGCCAACTCTTGGCTAATGGGACAATCCAGTTTCCCCAGGTTATCAATATAACCCATCATCTTAATGACATGAGGACTAACTGGTTCGCCCTTTGGTAGCTTGCACTCAATCAGAGACCTAACCGTCTGGTATCTCTGAGTTCGTGCCTGCTCCTGAAACATACTTTTCAGGCCAGTGATCATCTCTTTTGGCAACTCCACGTACTCATATTGCTTCTGCAATTCCGAGTTCATGGTAGCCAACATGAGACAACTCACATCCACCGCATCATTAGAATGCTTATCCCAAGCATCCTTATCTGACTGCCAGGCATTGGCTCGGTACTTCTTGGGGAGAACTTTCTCAAGGACATAGTCCTTTTTCTCATGTTTGAGAACAATTCTCAAGTTCCGATACCATTCAAGAAAGTTGGATCCATTTAACTTGTCCTTCTCAAGGACGGATCGCAGGGAGAAATTGTTCGATGCAGGGAGATTGTTACGATGGTTTGTGCTAGACATAGCTGAAAAACAAGGGAGGTTTTAGTTATGATGTTCAATAAATGAGAAGTCTTAACAATTAAGAAAACTCGCATTATATTCAAGCAATGTTTCCTCAGATGAATATAATGATCCAAGACCCATACTTCACTAAACTTGAGCGAGTCACTGGCTATCACCCAAATTTTAGCTATCTAGGTAAGCAACAACTTTTCTAGTTATATCCAATATAACTCTTGGTTGTGGATTGACATCTTATGTCCAATCCACCTGATGTCTCTGAGCCCAAAATGATTTTGATGGCCTAGTCAAGTTAACCAATCTCTTAAGTCATGTAATTGTCGATGTCTTGCACTGCAAGTCCATCAACACGATTACCTCTGTCTTACTCATGAAATTGTGGACATCTTGCACTGCAAGTCTATCGCACAATTAAATGGGTCTTGACAGTTGACAAGATTGGAAAGACATCAAGTATAATTTGATTGAGGAAAAGAACTATTTAAAACGTTTAGTTTTATTATGTTTTAATTCTTCTAATTAAATGATTTGTCTTGGTTTGGTTCTGTGGTTTCAGGTTCCATAACCTAAACCATCGAATCTTGTGTCGACCGACACTACTTTAGTGTCGATCGATGCAGATTAACCAAAACCAATCTGCGATAACCAATCAATCCAATTGATCTGGTTTTGAGTACCGGTCAGTGTCGATCGATGCTACATTAGCATCGATCGATACCAACCCAATCACAATAAACCATTCTTATCGTTTAACCATCATTAACCAAGCTCGATAACCGGTCCAATCCAATTGAACCGATTCATCAATCTAGCGAGGTGTGTGTCGACCGACACAACTATTGTATCGATCGACACTAGGCGAAACATAAGTTTTATTCGGGTTTTCGCCCTGTGTCGATCGATGCCGGATTGGCATCGATCGACACCATGCGAAAAACCCTAAATTTTATTCGGGTTTTCGCCCTGTATCGATCGATGTCGGATTGGCATCGATCGACACCATGCGAAAAACCCTAAAACGTTTTTCGAACAAAACCCTAAACTAGGTTACTTTGATCAAAACGAGTTTTAGCAGGCTTGTATCAATCATACAGAGATCCAGATTCAACCAATCTAATCAACATGCTACAGATTCAATGGAACCCTAAAGCTCTGATACCACTGAAGGAATTTCTAGCAGATCCTAATCCAATTAGGCAATCCTTGTCTGAATTCCAAGCCTAGGATCTAGGGTTCATGTAATTGAATCTATCAGATCTCAGAATTACCTGGTGATTAGCAGCGGAAGATTTGCAGATAATCGAGATCTAGAGCGCCTCAAATGCTGCGCCTCTACTGGTATCCACACGCACACAAACTGAACAGCAGGGATGCTAGTGCCTATAGAGATCCAATCTCTTCAGAGGTTTCTATTCAAGTTCTGGTGGCTGTGAATTAGGTTCGAATTAAGTTTAGGTCGACCATATATCTTATATATGTCGACTTAAACCGCAACGGAATTAACCAACGATTAAACCGAATTAATCTGGTAATCCGCGAGTTGCATCGATCGATGCACTATCTGCATCGATCGACACTGCCCCAGAATATTGATATCGAATGCATATCAAATATGCATTCACTGGATCATTACATTAATGATCAACCTCGTCTTTAACGCCCAGTTTGCTTAGGTGTGTGACCCTGCAGGATCATATAACACTAGCAATGAGTTCTAAACTCATTGATCATAAGTGGCTTCTAGCAAAGCGTTATGACTACCTAGTATCATATGATTGTCTCATCTCGACAATACGACTTTCTCTCAGAGTAAGTACAATAGATTTCAGGACATTCCCAACACTAACGAGCAGCACCGTAGGACCAATATACCATATAGCCGTATGTGATATATGCCTATTGCTGACAGATTAAAGAGAATGTATCAGAGCCAGAAGACTGCAGCGGCAATGAGATGGCATGCCGAGCACCAAGCAAAGGAGGGAGAAATGTGTCATCCGTCTGATGCGGCAGAGTGGAAATATTTTCAAGATCAGTATCCCATGTTTGCACAAGAGACCCGCAATTTATATCTTGGACTATGTACAGATGGATTCAATCCATTTGGCATGTCCAATAATCATTCGTTGTGGCCTGTGATCTTGACTCCTTATAATTTACCCCCTGATATGTGCATGAACACGGAGTACCTGTTCCTTACAGTAATGAACTCTGGGCCAAATCATCCGCGAGGTAGTCTCAATATATTCCTCCAGCCTCTTGTTGAGGAGCTAAAAGGATTGTGGTTTAATGGAGTCGATGCATACGATGTGTCCTTGAATCAAAATTTCAACCTAAAAGCAGTTCTGTTGTGGACGATCAGCGATTTTCCGGCGTATAGCATGTTATCAGGATGGACCACTCATGGAAAATTATCATGTCCATGGTGCATGGATGATACCAAATCTTTTTATCTGCCGAATGGAAGAAAGACGTGTTGGTTCGATTGTCACCGGAGATTTCTTCCTGCAGATCATCCACTGAGGAAAAACAAAAAGACTTCTTGAAGCGAAAGGATGCTAGGAATGAGTATCCACCTGAGTCTTTAACCGGTCAGCAAGTCTATTCATACCATTTGCGCGGTGTAAATCCACCTAAAACTAAGGATGTTGGTGGAAACGGGCACGAGAAGAAGATGCCCGGATATGGAAAGAAGCATAACTGGCACAAAGAAAGCATCTTTTGGGAGTTACCTTACTGGAGGGACCTCAATCTTCGACACAATCTCGATTTGATGCATATAGAGAAGAATGTTTTCGACAACATTATCAAAACTCTTATGCGTGTGAAGGGTAAATCAAAAGACAACATCCCATCAAGATTGGATATAGATCAATTCTGTTCTCGGCCACACTTACATGTTGATAGTGCTGGTAGAAGCTCCTTTCCCAGTTTACTCACTGAAAAACGAAGCTAGAACCAAGTTGTTGGAATGTGTTAAACATGAGGTCAAATTCCTAGATGGTTATGCTTCAGACTTAGCAAGTTGTGCTGATTTGGGTAACGCACAATTTTCTGGGATGAAGAGTCATGATTGCCATGTCTTTATGCAGCGACTACTTCCATTTATCTTTGCTGAACTCCTAGACAAGAACGTTCACCTCGCGTTAGCAGGTACCCGATTATTCATTGTATTTTGAATATGTTGTATTAACCATTAATGTTTTAATTTCTTTATATTGTAGGGATCGGAGGATTTTTTTCGTGACTTATGTTCACAAACTTTGCAGAAGAGTCGCGTCCAAATTCTAAAGCAGCACATTGTTTTGATTCTCTGCAATTTGGAGAAGATTTTTCCACCATCATTTTTTGACGTGATGGAGCACCTTCCTATACATCTCCCCTACGAAGCTGAATTAGGAGGCCCTGTTCAATACCGGTGGATGTACCCCTTTGAAAGATTTTTCAAAAAGCTGAAAGGGAAAGCAAAGAACAAAAGATATGCAGCTGGATCTATTGTTCAATCATATCTAAATGAAGAGATTGCATATTTCTCTGAGCATTATTTCGCGTCTAATATACAAACGAATTCAAGGTAAATTTCTCTCTAGTTAACGGAGACATGTACATGATATCTATTATGAGGTTTCTAAATGTTTACTCATGTTGTCAGGTTAACAAGATACAATGAAGGTGGAGTCCCCGAATATCATGACCAAGAAGTACCTGATATATTTACTCAGGTTGGTCGTCCAAGTGGGGAAATGCATGAAGTATGGCTTTCACCAGAAGATTGGAAATGTGCACATGCTTACGTTTTGCGAAATTGCGCTTATTTTCGACCATTTGAAAGGTATAACACAACATAAATGAATTTATATTTTGTGTTGGTCTCATATATATGTTGGTCTTAAACAGTATGTTCGAAGACTATATCTCTGGAAAATATCCAGATCTCTCCGAGAACGAACTCTCTGGGAAAAGGGCTGACGAATATCATACTTGGGTGCGAGATTATGTATGTTCGTGAAATTTTTCTTATGTGATTTTATACATGACGAATAACATACATGTGATTTTATCTACTTATTTGTCATTGTCTGTTTATCTATATGCAGGTTGTTTACTGGAACGAGACCTATAAATTTCCTCCTTGGGTTCAAGACATTGTGCATGGACCCGTCAACAAGGCTAAAACTTGGCCTATCTTCTATACAAGAGGATATCTGTTTCATACAAAAAATCACAGTGAGGGACGGAAGACATGTAACTATGGTGTCTGTGTTAAAGGAGAAAATTACAGTGATGCTTCCGATGCATCTGATTTCAATGGGATCTTAACAGATATAATACAACTTCAGTACGAGGGGTTGGTTAATTTGAGAATAACACTCTTTAAGTGTATCTGGTATAACCCTGTTTTAGGTAGAGGCACTCGAAGGAGCAATGCTGGCGTTGTCGACGTTTGTGCATCCAGGAAGTACAACAAATACGAACCATTTATTCTCGGTACGTAAATTTAATTGTCGCTTTCTTGTTAATTACTCTTTGGATATCATAGATACTCGAGTATAACTTCCACATTTATAATTTACACAGCCTCTCAAGTGGAGCAAGTTTGTTATATCCCGTATCCGTACACAAAGAAACCGAAGCAATTTTGGCTCAATGTTGTTAAAGTCAACCCGAGGAGCAATATTTCAGGGGAATATGTCAACACATAACTCACTCTTTTGCAACAAGAAAATGATGATCCGGTAATGATGACTACAATTGAAGATCTCGTTCCTGAGAATTTGGTACAACACGAAAACACAATCAATCTCGATTACGACGTTGGAGATGCAGAACCAGAAGACGAATTCCGATGTAATCTATCATCTTCTGATGATGACGATGAGGATGATGAAGTGGACAATGATGAAGAACCGTACTGATATTTGTATTTCATAGTTTTAATAATCTCTGATTTGTTCAATATTAAATATGTCTAGTGTTTGATGTTTATGTTTAAGGTTTATGTATAATGTCTAATGTTTATGTATAATGTTCAATGACATCTTCCCTTTGTTAACAATTTAACTTTCTTCTTATGTTTCCTAGTAAACAATTGTTGATGACAGAGGCTTTGCATATGGTATTGGAAGTCTTGGAGAGTCTTACGCCTCTGGAAAGCGCAAGTACCCGGGTAGCTCCTGGCCTTATAACTCACTCCAACATCAGCTCGAAGAAGCTCAGCGCCAGATTGAAACACAAGCTGCTGAGTTAGCTCGACAGGCGGGTGAGCAGAAGGAGTTGGGCATGGTGAAAAGGTATCTAATCGAAACAGATCTTGCATACCTTGATTTCTGCAAAACCCAGTCTGATGCAGCTCCTCCCACGTCTCCTCCTAATTCTCCTTAAGACTACTTGTTTAGACTTGTTTGTAGATTTGTATGTTTGAATTCGGTTAAGACTTTGATGTATGAATTTATGTTCTTGTACTTTAATATAAGTTGTGTTTTATGCAGAAGTGATTTAGATTTACTATTATTGCATTACATTCTGCATTTAATTCAGATTTAAATGGTGGAAAACCGAAACCAAATCAGAATGCATTCCGGTTCATATTAGTCGCTAATTAGTGGCTAAATAGTCGCGATATCAGTCGCTAAAAGGTCACTAAGTAGTCGCTATATGGTAAATATAAATTCAGTATGGCATAATTAGTCGCTAAAACGTCGCTAAATTAGTCGCTCTTTAGTCGCTATATAGTTGCTACTTTAGCGACTATTTAGCGACTACGTGTTTAGCGACTAATTTGCGACTACAATACAGTCGCTATATTCGTCGCTACTGAGTCGCTATATTAGTCGCTAAAGTAGCGACTAATATAACGACTAATATTCACAATATATATAGTCGCTAAATAGTCGCAATTTAGCGACTAATATAGCGACTAATAAATTTAGCGACCACAAATTAGCGACTAATGCAATTAGTCGCTACTGGGTCGCAAAACGTAATATAGCGACTATATACGCAGTCGCAAAAACCCTGTTTTCTTGTAGTGGAGGACAACCTTTGGAAATCCCTATTTAAAAGATAACTCTTCGTACCAAGGGTGATTTGAATCCGGGGCACAAAAGAACAAACCATCTTGCATTACCACTAGGCTACCAACACCTTCGTAAGATTCGTAAGAGAAGACCGAGTGGTCATCTTATTTACGCCAAGATTTGTAGTAGTTATAGCTGGTGGAGGGAGATATTGTTGGTCAGATTCAATCATCACATTTGCTGCCACTAAAGGTTTTATACAGTTTACTCCTCCCATCTAGGTGCTGCATAAATAGTTACTAAAATTTAGTAAATAGTTAATAAACGTTTAGGAAGGATTCTTGAAAGTTTACCAAGGCTTACTGAAACTTTAGGATGAGTCCTCAGATACTTTTAGTAACCCTAAAAAATTTAAAACCATACCTAAATGTCGAAAATTATGGAGACTTTCTGAAAAAAGTGAAAATGTGCCTCTTTCTCAAAATTTAGTAAGCGTTTAGGAAGGATTCTTGAAAGTTTACCAAGGCTTACTGAAAATTTAAGATTCGTTCTCAGAAACTTTTAGTAACCCTAAATTTTAAAACCATACCTAAATGTCGAAATTTATGGAGAGGCTTTCTTAATAAGTTTTCTAAACTATCATATGAAATACGTTAACATTATAAGCAACAAAATGACTCGCTAAATTCATACCAAAATTTCTATAAATATCAGTTTGTCATTTGCTAATAACAGCTTCCTAACTTATATTTACTTAAAAAAATATCAAGAGATAGAGAAAGAGACGAATCAGCCATGGAAGTTATGGAGATGATTGACCAGGAGTTAGGAGAACTGAAACAGACATTTGCGAGCGGGAGGACAAGGAGCGTGAAGTGGAGGAAGAGGCAGCTTAGTGCCATAATCGAGATGGTCAAAGACAGAGAAGATGAGATCTGTAAAGCTCTGTTCCAAGATCTAGGCAAACACCACACTGAAGCTTATAGAGATGAGCTTGGTGTTGTCAAGAGATCAGCCACTACTGCTTTAAACTGTCTCGATCAATGGGTCCTCCCTAGAAAGGTATACATACATACATACATACATACATACATACATACATACATACATACATACAGATCAAGAATTGAGACCAAGAACTTTACTTTTTTTCTAAGCTTTTAATTTTGTTTCTCCGGTAAAAAAACAGAGCAAGCTTCCTCTAATGTACTTGCCTGTTAACGGGAAAGTGATCTCAGAACCACTAGGAACTGTTCTGATTATGTCCAGCTGGAATCTCCCCATATGTAAGATTCAAATCTTAAATATGAAAATTTGATTTTTTGTTTTTCCCTTTTAGACAAGAATTTTAGCAAGTGTTTGTCTTTGGAACCAGCTTTATGTTTAGACCCACTCATTGGAGCAATATCAGCAGGATGTACCGTGATGCTTAAGCCATCTGAGCTAAGCCCTAATGCTTCCTCTTTCCTTGCTAAGACGATCCCAAATTACCTTGACTCTAAAGCCATCAAAGTTATGGAAGGAGGGCCGGATATCGCCACAATCCTCCTGCAGCATAAGTGGGACAAGATCTTCTTCACCGGTATCAAATCCCTCTCTATATTCAATCTAACACACAAAAAACTCTCGTTCTAGATCTCATTCACGATATTTTTTGTTGTTTAGGAAGCCAGAGGGTGGGAAGGATCGTGATGGCTTCAGCTGCACAGCATTTAACTCCAGTAACCTTGGAGCTTGGTGGAAAATGTCCGACCATTCTTGATGATAGATCCATCTCTGGGGATATCAAGGTATGCTCTGTTTTTTTTTCTTTTCCAAACCTAATTTTTGTACCTTAAGAATCTACACATGGAGTCATCTAATTTGAGTAATATTGTAATGTAACAAATTAAAAGACGGCTGTGAAGAGGATTTCAGGAGGAAAATGGGGATTCTGCAGTGGACAAGTTTGTGTCGCTGTGGATTATCTTCTTGTCGAAAAACGATTCGCGTCTTCTCTGGTACGTACACACTCATACGATTATGATCTGAAGCTTATAGGTTCAAAATTTAGAATCTTCGACCTTGTTTTTCAGATTGATATGTTGAAGCAAACGATCAAATCGTTCTACGGTGAAAACCCTAAAGACTCTGGATGTGTCGCAAAGATCGTAAACAAGAATCATTTCTTGAGGCTGTCCAGTTATCTCGATGATCCCCGTGTCAAAGCTTCGATCGTTCATGGCGGTTCTACAGACGAAGATAAACTGTCATTATTCTTTTTGTTTCTCCGATATTTCATTTGTTCAGTTTCTTGCTTTACACGAAATTTTAAATGTTATGTTTTAACAGGTATATCGAGCCAACAATCTTGTTGGACCCTCCTCTTGATTCTGAGATCATGACAGAAGAAATCTTCGGACCGATCCTTCCGATTGTTACAGTAAGCAGTTAGAATTACCTAATATAGGACTTTTATTAGATTAATCTATATAATGTCTTTCATTATTTATGCATTCACTCAGTTACGTGACATACAAGAAAGCGTAGAGTTCGTCCGGTCAAGATCCAAGCCACTTGCCGTTTACGTATTCACCAATGACAACAACCTTAAAACTAGAATCTTGTTGGAAACATCCTCAGGAAGCGTCACGTTCAACGATGTCATGATCCAGGTATGTACATAACTACATATACATGTTAACATGAACAACACCCCAATTTTATACGTTGGAAGAACCGTGCATTGGTACTTGACTAATGTTGAATAAATGCAGAGTATTTGCGAAGCGTTACCATTTGGAGGAGTGGGAGAGAGTGGGATGGGAAGGTACCATGGGAAATACTCATACGAATGTTTCAGCCACGAGAAAGCGGTCATGGAAGGAAACTTGGCCGTTGAGCTAGAAGCTCGATATCCGCCATGGAACGACTACAAACTTAGGTTCATCAGGCTCGGTTTTCTTGAAGATATCTTCGGCCTTGTCCTCCTTATGTTAAGGTTTTATATCACTATTTTCTTTAGTTATATTATCAACAAATTGTAAGAGCACTTCACGCCTTACATATATACAGTATTCCGACACACATACCCACTATATGGGACCTCGATTTGTTTGTTTTCGTCAATTATATTTCCTATTTGGATGAAATTCTCAAGGGCTCTTTGACTCAAATTCAAAATCCCATATGTTCTTTTTCAATAAAACTTTTTTTTTTTAAATCGTGAGAAGGGGTAAAAGACAGCAAAACATGTGATTTTAAATTTATTTACAACATAACCTGGGTTAATCCAAAGAGCTTGGTTCGATCCAATTGAGCCGGATCGGGTCTACGGTTTAAATCCCTAAAATTGACTCAAGTAAAAAATGAAAAATCATTTTCACTTTTCTCTTCAGTTTCTCACTCTTTCTTTTGAGAACCGTTCAAGTTCAAGGAATCCCAAGTTCAACCAAAGAAGATTGAAGATCCATTTGTCGAAGGAAATACCTTTTATAAAAAGGAATTTGCGAAAGTCGAAGAGACTAGAGGATAAATTGATCCCTCCCGGAGACGAGGCGAATTGCCAAGAAGAAGAAGTGGAAAAAAATCGATGAAGAAGAAGTGGGGGAAAAAACGATGAAGAAGAAGAAGTAGATTTGGAAAAGGAATCCGAGAATGAGGATGACGAGGAGGAAGAGGAAGACGACGAAGAGATTGAGAGTGAGGAAGAGAAGGACGAGGAAGCGGAAGACGAGGAGGAGGAAGCCGTAGACGAGGATGAGAAAGTCGCAAAATAAAACGCCTCACTTCCTAACTTCCTTCTTCCCGAGCACTTCCCCAATCTCCATATTGTAAGACTTTGTCACGATGGGTGGTGCTCGGCTTGATTAGAAAAAGGAGGAGGAGGAAGCCATAGACGAGGAGGATGAAGTTGAAGTTGCGGGCGTTCCAGGATTAGGGTTTCACGAACAAGAAGAAGTGGTACGAGCCAGTGAAATCCGCTCTCCAATCCACGGATCCCCAATCTACCACAGTCAACACGAGGAAGAAACAATATCGGTCTATATTTCCATCGAAACCCATTGCATGTCGAATTTTTGTGAATATCGGATGTGTAAAACTTTGTAGGATTTGATATGGTTTGGAAAAGACACAAAACATGGTATAACTTAGTGAAACTTGTGTGCAAAACTTGGTAGGAATTAGTTAAACTTTGATGCGAAACTTGGTATAACTTAGTGAAACTTGATGTAAAACTTGGTAAAACTTAGTTGAACTTTCATGTAAAACTTCGTAAAATTTAGTATAACTTTATCGTATAACTTGGTAATACTTAGTAGAAATTTGTGTGTGTGCAGAATACCGACGATGAAACATAACCAATGCAGCCCACGAAGATGTGTTTCTCTCCCACAGACTATGTGAAGAAAATAAAGCTCTCGTCTAAGTGTTATATCGCTAAAGTCGTGAAGACCATAGAAGACACTCTCGAGGAAGATGAGCTTAAATGGTTTTATGAGCATCCACAATTCAAGCACTTCTTCCACATGGGTAAGAAGACAAGCTTAAAATGAATGGGTTTGTGGATGATTCTAGTTAGGATCGCGGTTGTGGATAAGAAGATGGATATTTGGTTTATTGTCAACGGCGTTCCAATCCGCTATTCTATTAGGGAGCATGCACTCATTTCTGGATTATTCTGCCACTCCTATCCAAAACACTACGAAACCCTAGGTGGTGGCTCAGATTTTGTTTCTAAATATTTCGGTATAGACAAGGCTACACATGAAGAAGTTAAGCAGCAGTTCCCAACTCTGAAAGGGAAACGAAAGATTGGATAGGATCGTTTGAAGATGGTTTTCTTGTACTTCTTGTCCACCGTGATTATTGGGAAGAAGAAGAAAGGAAAAGGAGCACCTTTATTTGAGAGTTTCTTCCTCAGAGCCACTGATGATCTCGAGATGTGCAAGACCTTTCCGTGGGGGCGTTTGTCATTCGAGGAGAACATCAAAGACATATTGCACTTCATGGACCATTCCGAAGGAGTGTCACAAACTTCATGGGTATTTCCTGGGTGCATTGTTCCTCTAGAGGTACAATCAATTTCTAGCAATTTAAATTGTATTTTTTTTCTATTTGTTTTTAGTTGTCTAACTTGGAACGAACTTGTGTTGTAGGTCCTAACATTTGAGGCCATTCCAATTCTGAAGAACCATTTCCAAGAAAATGTCCAGGGTGTAGAGGAGGATTGCCCGCGTATGTGCAAGATGAGGTACAAAACCGTGGGGACGAGGGTTTTAGAGCATCTCCAATGGAGATCCTGTTGGATCTCCTAGGATCTAGGGTTTGATATTTTGAATAAAACCAACCTCGTTCTTACCTTTTTGGCAGCGAAATTGAGATGGTGAACGAGATCAGTGGAGCAACGCAATCGCCTTGCCTCTACCAGATATACACGCACACAAGCTGGAACAACGGGATGCTAGTACGAATTGTGTTGGATCTCAGAGCTTTTGAATTTCTGCTTTTCTGTCAGAGAAAAAGGAGACGGCTGGGGTTTAGGTCGACCATATATGCCTATATATATCGACCTAAAATGACCTCACAAACCGTCGGACAAAACCCGACTTCGCTGCGTCATTAACCCGATGTGCAACAATCGACACACTCAAAGCATCGATCGTTACACCCCCACGAAAAGCCTGCATCGATCGATACACTCATGCATCGATCGACACACTTATCATAAAACTCTAAGTTAATATGTATCCAATACATATCAACATGATCATTACCATAATGATCATTTCCACATTCTTGCTTCCAGTTTGCTTAGGTGTGTGACCCTATAGGATCATATAATACTGGCAGTAAGTCTACAACTTACAGACTGCAAGAGGCTTCTAGCAAAACATTGCAACCACCCAGTATTATACGAATGTCTGATCTCGACACACAACTATCATCAGGAGTGAGTACAAGTGTGATTTCAGGACACCATCCCAACAATCTCCCACTTGTACTGGAATCATCAATTCCTATAATCCTTTTGTCTCTATATCTCGATTTGGCATAAGGCAAGATTGGTGTCATCCTTATTAAGCCAACATCGTGTTTATCGAACTCCTGATCTCATACTGAACATTACAAACAACTGAACTACATTTCGTTTGAGTGCGGCCACACATTCTCTCAGTATTCAATCTTCGATAGGCCCTGAGATATTTATCTCCCGTTATTCAGGAGGGACAAATTCCATCTTGTTCCATCCCTATTTCAACGCACATTTCATGATATACTTGAACAGTGCCGTTATAGTCGCCAGTTACGGGTCGACGTTTGACAAAGTCAAAATGCACCAATTCATATGCAAGAAAGCATGATGAACTCAGGTCTAAGGACTATACTCTATAGTCGTAATGAGAACCTCTTATGACACAGATATAACCATCTTGTAGACTTCTCATTAGCGGGTCATGTCCGATCATATGTTCACCAACATACATCTATGTGACTGACTGCGATAATCATATCATTGGCTCCATGAAACTTAGCCAACAGTCACCTCACAATCTAGTCTCTATCGGTTGTCAGTGTCCCAATTCTACAACCTCGACTAGGGACAAAATAATTTATTAACTTATAGGGTTTCATGATCAAGTCCTCAACTTGATGACCTATAATATGTCATAAACTTATTTGGGACCATTATTTAGATCACAATAAATAATGCTGAAATCAAATTTCATTAAAACACTTCCAAAAGAATGTTTACATGAGCATCTTATTATAACTTAAACAAAACCAAAACTCCCACTAGAATCTGAAGGATTGTTTAGTAGATTCCTGGTTCAATTCATCAGATTAATTGATCCTACTAAACATGCCAGATCTAGGTTCTCTTGTTAGAATCATAAAGGATCTCACCTGTTACCTTGTTTTGCAGCGGAAAGGGGAGGTACGGGTCAGAGATCAGCAGAACCACCAAGAGATAGCTCCTCCAAAGGCTCACACACGCACGCACAGGAAATTGGCTGCTAGACCGAAGAGGAGGGAGGCCGCAGAGAGAGAGAGAGTTGGCGCAGAGGCTTAGAGGAAATTAGGTGGCTAGGTTAAGTTTTAATCATAAAACTTATGCCTAGTTCCTTTTGGGCTTTTGGGCCCAATTCCCTGTCTGATTAAATCCCTTGGATTTAATCAGGCCCTTCTATCTCTCTAAGCACAGTAAATGCCTAGCACTTTTACCGTACTTCTGCTGAACCGTTCCTTCATGGTTTCCTGTTAGCTTAGGCGTGTGACCCATATGGGATCATATAATAAAGGCAATAAGTCCAAGACTTATAGATCATGAGCGGACTCTAGCAAGCCATCATGACCCCCAGTATTATATGACTTATGTCTGATCATTGACATACTCTTACTTTCTAGAGACAGTACAGAGATTACTGGACATAATTCCAACAATCTCCCACTTGTACTGGAATCTCTGTATTCATATTCCTTTTGTCTCAATATCTCGATTAGTCATAAGGCAAGATGAGTGTCATCCTTATTAAGCCTAATCATGTTCATCGGACTCTGATTTGATACTGACAATCCAAACGACTCGGAACAGTCCGTTTGAGCATGGCCATGCATTTTCCAGTATTCAAATCTCCGATTGGCCTAGAGATATTCACTCCATTTATATTGGAGGGACAAATCCCGTCTTGTTCCATCACTGTAAACTACTCATTTCATAATACACCCAAACATGGTCCTTATAACTATCGCTGAACGACAGTGTTAGACAATGATCAAAGTGCATCAGTTCATGTGTAGTCACATGCATGCGAAATCAGGTCTAAGGACTATACTCTATAGTCGTAGTAAGAATCTCTTATGACACAGATATAAATATCCTGAAGAGTTCTTATAAGCGGGTCTTGTCCGGTCGTATGTACCCCAACATACACCTATGTACTGACTTTGATGCCGTGCATCTATGACATCCTGAGACTTTGTCATAAGTCACATACCAATCTAGTCTCATGCGGTTGTTGGTGTTCCAATTTCAACAACCTTCGACTAGGGACAAAGATGATATAAGCCATCTATCAAATATAGGGTCTCATGATCAAGCTAAATGACTTTGATGACTCAAGATCAAGTCACTTACTTCGATGACCTATAAAATGGTTCATATCATTTTGGAACGATTATTTCATCACAGTTAAAATAATCTTGAAATAATAATTTCATTAAACATCTTAAATGTTTTACAAGAACATATCAAATAACTAAATAAAGCCCTCAAACTCCCACTCAAATTTAGATTACATTTCAATGTCTCTAATGCCTACAGCTTCAGTCAGGAACTCGAGCTTAGGCCTTGGGAGTGGCTTTGTCAATGGATCAGCGACGTTATCATCTGTCTGAACTCGGCTGATCTTGACTTCCTTTCTATTAATGATGTCACGTATCAAGTGAAATCTTCTTAGTACATGCTTGGATTTCTGGTGTGATCTTGGTTCCTTTGCCTGAGCAATATCACCATTGTTATCACAAAACAGTGCCAGAGGCTCAGCCGCATTTGGTATCACACCTAGTTCAATAATGAACTTTCGTATCCAAACAGCTTCCTTCGCTGCTTCCGAAGCGGCGATATATTCAGCTTCTATAGTGGAATCAGCAACGGTGTCTTGCTTGGAGCTTCTCCAACTGATTGCACCGCCATTCAGACAAAAGATATAACCGGACTGTGACCGGAAATCATCTTGGTCTGTCTGGAAACTTGCGTCCGTGAATCCACTGACTTCAAGCACATCACTTCCACCGTACACCAAGAACTTATCCTTAGTATGTCGTAGATACTTCAGGATATTCTTGACGGCAATCCAATGGTTTTCACCTGGATTTGACTGGTATCTACTCGTCATTCTCAATGCATAAGCAACATCAGGACGAGTACAGATCATGGCATACATGACAGATCCTATTGCAGATGCATAAGGAATATTCTTCATGCGCTCAAGCTCAGCAGCCGTCGTAGGGCTCTGCTTCTTGCTTAGCGTTGTGCCATGTACCATTGGCGTGAAGCCCTTCTTGGAATCTTTCATGCTGAATCTCTGTAGGACTTTGTCAATGTATGAATCTTGACACAAGCCTATCAGCCTTTTAGATCTATCCCGGTAGATCCTGATTCCAAGAACGTATGCGGCTTCACCCATGTCTTTCATGGAAAAACAACTTCCAAGCCAGTCCTTTACCGACTTCAGCATTGGAACGTCGTTTCCGAGAAGCAGTATGTCATCGACATACAGAATAACAAATACTATCTTGCTCCCACTAGTCTTCTTATACACGCATTGTTCTTCTTCGTTTCTGATGAAGTCAAATTGCTTGATCGCTTCATCAAAACGAAGATTCCAGCTCCTCGATGCTTGCTTCAATCCATAAATGGATTTATGAAGCTTGCATACTTTCCCAGCATTCTTTGGATCTATGTAACCGTCAGGTTGTGTCATATACACATCCTCTTCCAGAATACCATTCAGGAAGGCGGTTTTCACGTCCATCTGCCAAATTTCATAATCATGAAAAGCTGCAGTTGCTAGTAGAATCCGAATAGATTTCATCATTGCCACTGGGGAATAGGTTTCATCGTAATCCACACCGTGAACTTGCCTGAAACCTTTTGCCACCAACCGGCTTTGTAAATCTGGACATTTCCATCCACGTCAATCTTCTTCTTGAAGATCCATTTACACTCGATGGCTTTTACACCAGCAGGTAAATCAACCAACGAAAACACTTGGTTGACCGACATGGAGTCCATTTCGGAATCTGTGGCCTTACGCCACTTAGAGGAATCTGGGCCCATCATGGCTTGATTGAAGTTCGATGGTTCATCACCATCAATGATCAGAAGATCATGACAGTCAGTCACGAGAAATCCTTGATATCTCTCGGGTTCGTGACGGATCCTCCCGGATCTTCGAACTTCAGGTACTACAGGTTCAGGCTCTACAATTTCTTGTAGGTCCTCCTGCTGCTCTTCCTCATTAGGTTGAGCAGTATCCTGTTCATCTTGAATTTCTTCAAGCAGTACCTTACTCCCACTGTTTTTCTTAGAGAGAAACTCCCTCTCAAGAAAATTACAATCCCGGGCAACAAAGATCTTGTTCTCGGATCGTAGGTAGAAGTAATAAGCCTTGGTTTCCTTCGGATAACCAATGAAGTAGCATTTGTCAGACTTTGGTGTAAGCTTGTCAGAGATCAATCTCTTGACATAGGCTTCACAACCCCAAATTCTAAGATAAGACAGCACTGGAGCTTCTCCAGTCCATAATTCATATGGTGTCTTTGCTACTGCTTTTGATGGCGCTCTATTTAGAGTGAACACTGCTGTTAGCAGAGCATATCCCCAAAGGGATATTGGAAGGTCTGTGTGACTCATCATAGATCGAACCATATCCAATAAGGTCCGATTTCTCCTCTCAGACACACCATTCCATTGTGGTGTTCCAGGAGGAGTGAGTTGGGATACGATCCCACACTCTCTCAGATGATCACTGAATTCTTGGCTTAAGTATTCTCCTCCTCGGTCGGACCGAAGAGTCTTAATGCTTTTGCCAAGTTGGTTCTGTACTTCATTTTGGAATTCTCTGAATTTCTCAAACGATTCAGACTTATGTTTCATCAAATAAACATATCCATACCTACTGAAATCATCAGTGAAGGTAATGAAGTACTGATAGTTTCCTCTTGCATTTGTGGACATTGGGCCACACACATCAGTGTGTATCAGGCCCAATAAGTCACTGGCCCTCTCGTTAGGTTTATTAAAGGGGGCCCGCGTCATTTTGCCCATCATGCAGGATTCGCATTTCTCACATGACTCAAAGTCAAATGAGCCAAGAAGTCCATTCGAATGGAGCCTCTTAATGCGTTTCTCGCTGATGTGCCCTAAACGACAATGCCATAGAAACGTTCGGTTCTCCTCATTAGGCTTGAACCGTTTGGTATTAATGTTATAAATTGGCGCGGATTGATCAAGTATGTAAAGCCCATTCGTAAGAGGGGCACAACCATAGAACAAATTGTTGCGATTGAAGGAACATAATTTATTCTTAACTGAAAAATCATAACCTTCCAAATCCAACAAAGAAATTGAAATAATATTTCTGCTTATCGCAGGTACAAAATAACAATTATTGAGTTCTAAAACCAATCCCGAAGGTAAAGACAACAAGTATGTGCCTACAGCTAGTGCAGGAACTTTCGCTCCATTCCCAACTCGTAGCTCCACTTGTCCTTGCTTCAGCCTCCTACTGTTGCTGAGTGCCTGCATATTAGTACAAATATGAGCCCCACAACCAGTATCCATAACCCATGAGGTATTATCAGAAGTAGTTGTATTAACTTCTATAACAAAAATACCTGATGAAGAAGTCTCGAGAGTCTTCTTCTTCAATTCCTTTAGACCTTCCAGGAATTTCTTACATTCTCTCCTCCAATGCCCTGGTTCTTTGCAGAACCTGCAGATGTCAGTAGGCCCAGCCTTGGACTTGGGCTTGGGCTTTGGCGCGTTCTTGTCCGAGACTTGAACAGCCTTAGCCTTTCCCTTGTCCTTGGCAGAGGATTTCTTAAAGCCCTTGCCCTTTTGCACCATAAGCACATTGGGGTCCTTGGCTTTCCTCAAGTTGGGCTCTGCAGTCTTGAGCATTCCGTGAAGCTCAGGCAATGTCTTACTCAAGCCATGCATATTAAAGTTCAGGATGAACTGATCATAGCTTGCAGGTAAAGACTGCAGAACGATGTCGCAGGCAAGTTCCTGGCTGATAGGGCAGTCGAGTTTCTGAAGATGATCGAGATAACCCATCATCTTCAAGACATGAGGACTCACTGCCGCATTTGCAGCCAACTTACAGTCTAAGAGGTTCTTAACTGTCTGGAACCTCTCAGTCCTTGCCTGCTCCTGAAAAAGCGATTTCAGGCTTGCCATTATCTCGATGGGCGACAACACACTCTCGAACTGCATTTGCAGCTCAGCAGTCATGGTCGCCAACATCAGGCAATAGACATCATTTTCATCTGACGAATGCTTTTCCCAAGCATTATGCAGAGTCCTGGCAGCATTGTTAGGAGGCCTCTCGGGGAGGGGATCACGAAGGACATAATCTTTCTTCTCCTGCTTGAGGACCAGCCTCAAGTTCCTTGACCACGTCAGGAAGTTCGTTCCAGTCAGCTTCTCCTTGTCGAGAACAGACCGGATTGAGAATGTGTTTTGTGTGCTTGTAGTAGTCATAGCTGAAATATAAGATAAAAGATTTTAGTTAATATGTTCAATATGATTAATCTCGTATTATATTTAATATGATTAATCTCGCATTATATTCAATAACATCAGTTACCCTCAATAGAATATAATGATTCCAAGATCCACATATAACTAAGATCAAAGTGGGCCACTGGCCGTCACCCAACCTTAACTTATATCGGTAAGCCCTATCTCGGCTAATTATATCCGTGATATAACTCTTGGTTGTGAATCTGGGCCCGAGGCCCAATCCACTCTGATGTCTCAAGGCCCGGGACTCCCGATGGCCTAGTCAAGAAAACCAGACTATACAGTCATGTAATCACTAATGTCTGGGACTCCCAATGACATTTATGAATCACAAACCGTCTTACCCACGCAAAAGTAGACACCCTCACACTGTAAGGCCATGAGTACAATTGAATGGGCTTCGACAGCTGACATAGACTGGACAAGACATCCAACGCTTGATATTGTTTGAGGTTTGTAGGTTTATTAAAATTTTATCCCAAAATAGAAGATTACTATTTTGGGAAACTTTCCTTTTTGGGAAACCTACTATTTTTGGAAACTTTCTAAAATTGGAAACTTCCTAAAACTGGAAACTTTCTAACTATAGAAACTTCCTAAAATCCAAAACATGCAAATCTAGAAACTTCTATTTTAAGAAACTTTCTAATTACAGATTTTGGAAAACAGATTAATTTAAAATCGATTTTAATTTTATATAAATAAATTTTAAATTAAATCTGAAGAAAAGACTCAAATAATTGGCCCAATTGTTTTAACTTCTTGGCCCAAGGCCCAAGAATTGGTCTATGTCCAAGACATAACCTAATTGTCCAATTAAATGACATAACCGGTCTGGTTCATTAAAATTGGTCTAACCAAAATTAATTACTACGATGACCACATTTGTCAACCGGTTATTTACTAAACCGGATTTTCTCAATTTATTTGGTCCAACCAAATCAAATTAGAAAACCACTGGTTTAGGCACTAAAGCCAATTTTACGACTTTGGATTTCTTATCCCGGTTTAACCAGAACTTAATAAATTTTATTAAGTCTGTTTATTAAACCGTGACGATTAAGATTTTAAATGTCTTAAACCGAACCATCACAAAACAAAAACGAACCGACCATTAGGTCATGGCCGCAAGCATCACCGCGATCGTGAATGATCGGGACAGCCGCAAGCCTTACGATCGGGACGAGCTCGGCTTGTGATCGGGACGGGTCGATCGGGACGAGAGCGGGACGATAGCGGGACGATCGCAGCGATCGATCCATGCGATCCGCTCGGTCCATCCACGCGATCGTTCCACACGATCGGTATGACCACGCGACACGATCCATGATCGGTCCGTGCGTCATGCGATCCTCTCGGCCGACTCTCAGACGCATACCGATCCTTTAGCGATCGGTTCATGCGGTTTTAGTTTAGGGTTTTAGGTTTTTAATTCCTTGTTTCTTAAGTATTTTCTCATCAATTCAAGCACAGATTGATTCAAATACTTCTAAACAACCTAAACATGATTCTAAACAAGAAATCCTAACAGAACCAATGGCTCTGATACCACTGAAGGATTGTTTAGTAGATTCCTGGTTCAATTCATCAGATTAATTGATCCTACTAAACATGCCAGATCTAGGTTCTCTTGTTAGAATCATAAAGGATCTCACCTGTTACCTTGTTTTGCAGCGGAAAGGGGAGGTACGGGTCAGAGATCAGCAGAACCACCAAGAGATAGCTCCTCCAAAGGCTCACACACGCACGCACAGGAAATTGGCTGCTAGACCGAAGAGGAGGGAGGCCGCAGAGAGAGAGAGAGAGTTGGCGCAGAGGCTTAGGGGAAATTAGGTGGCTAGGTTAAGTTTTAATCATAAAACTTATGCCTAGTTCCTTTTGGGCTTTTGGGCCCAATTCCCTGTCTGATTAAATCCCTTGGATTTAATCAGGCCCTTCTATCTCTCTAAGCACAGTAAATGCCTAGCACTTTTACCGTACTTCTGCTGAACCGTTCCTTCATGGTTTCCTGTTAGCTTAGGCGTGTGACCCATATGGGATCATATAATAAAGGCAATAAGTCCAAGACTTATAGATCATGAGCGGACTCTAGCAAGCCATCATGACCCCCAGTATTATATGACTTATGTCTGATCATTGACATACTCTTACTTTCTAGAGACAGTACAGAGATTACTGGACATAATTCCAACAGAATCTAGATTACATCTTAAGATCCATAATGCCTACAACAGTCGTATGACTCTCATGCTTAGGCCTTGGGAGTGACTTGGTCAGAGGATCAGCAACATTCTCGTCTGTTGGAACTCGGCTGATCTTCACATCACCTCTATTGACGATATCTCGAATTAAGTGATATCTCCTTTCCACATGTTTGGACTTCTGGTGTGACCTTGGCTCTTTTGCTTGAGCAATGGCTCCGTTGTTATCGCAAAACAAAGCCACTGGCTCCAAGATACTAGGAACCACACCAAGTTCAGTCATGAACTTCTTGATCCAAACAACTTCCTTTGCCGCTTCTGAAGCAGCAACATATTCAGCTTCCGTTGTGGAATCAGCTACGGTATTCTGCTTAGAGCTCTTTCAGCTCACTGCACCGCCATTTAGACAGAAGACATATCCAGATTGTGATCGGAAATCGTCTCTGTCTGTCTGAAAACTCGCATCGGTGAATCCATTCACCACAAGTTCTTCACTTCCTCCATACACAAGGAATTTATCCTTAGTATGTCTCAAATACTTGAGAATATTCTTGACAGCTGTCCAGTGAACTTCACCTGGATCAGATTGGTATCTACTCGTCATGCTTAACGCGTAAGCCACATCTGGACGAGTGCAGAGCATGGCATACATAATAGATCCTATTTCAGAAGCATAAGAAATTCTATTCATGCGCTCTCGCTCAGCAAGTGTCGTCGGACACTGCTTCTTGCTGAGACTCATGCCATGAGACATCGGTATGAAGCCCTTCTTGGAATCTTGCATCCTGAATCTGTGCAACACCTTATCAATATAAGTGTCCTGGCACAATCCAATCAGCCTATTCAATATATCTCTGTAGATTCTGATTCCAAGAATGTACGCGGCTTCTCCCATGTCTTTCATGGAAAAACAACTTCCAAGCCAAGTATTAATAGACTGAAGCAATGGAACGTTATTACCGAGAAGAAGTATGTCATCGACATATAGTACAAGAAACGCAATTCCGCTCCCACTAGTCTTCTTGTATACACATGGTTCCTCTTCGTTCTTGATAAAGCCAAATTTCTTTACTGCTTCATCAAAACGAAGATTCCAACTCCGTGATGCTTGCTTCAATCCATAAATAGATTTACGAAGTTTGCATACCTTGCTAGCGTTCTTTGGATCGACAAAACCTTCAGGCTGTGTCATGTACACATCCTCTTCCAGAATACCATTCAGGAATGCGGTTTTGACATCCATTTGCCAAATCTCATAATCATAATGAGCGGCAATCGCTAGAAGAATCTGAATGGATTTAAGCATAGCGACTGGGGAATATGTTTCATCATAGTCAATACCATGAATTTGTTTGAAACCTTTAGCCACCAACCTCGCTTTGTAAATCTGTACATTGCCATCCACGTCAATCTTCTTCTTGAAGATCCATTTACACTCAATGGCTTTTACACCATCAGGTAAATCGACCAAGGACCATACTTGGTTTTCTGACATGGATCCCATTTCGGACTTAGAGGCTCCAAGCCACTTTTCGGAGTCCGGGCCCATCATTGCTTCCGAGAAGGTCGCTGGTTCGTCACTTTCAATGATCATCAGATCATTTGAATTGGTCACGAGAAATCCATAGTATCTCTCGGGTTCGTGACGGATCCTTCCGGATCTGCGAACTTCAGGCTCCACAGGCGCCGGTTCCACAAAACCTTGTGGATCCAACTGCTGCTCTTCCTCAGCAGGTTGAGCAGTATCCTGTGCATCTAGAATTTCTTCAAGATGTACTTTACTCCCACTGTTTTTCTTAGAGAGAAACTCCCTCTCAAGAAAAGAACAGTCCCGAGCAACAAATACTTTGTTCTCAGATTGGTTGTAAAAGTAGTATGCCTTGGTTTCCCTAGGATAACCAACGGAGTAGCATTTATCTGATTTGAGTGCAAGCTTGTCAGAGGTTAAACGTTTGACATAAGCTTCACAACCCCAAATCCTTAGGAAAGACAGACTAGGAACATTCCCAGTCCACATTTCATGTGGTGTCTTTTCCACTGATTTAGATGGTACCCTATTTAGTGTAAACGCAGACGTTTCTAGAGCGTATCCCCAAAAGGATAATGGAAGATTAGAATGACTCATCATAGACCGAACCATATCTAATAAGGTTCGATTTCTCCTCTCTGACACTCCATTCCATTGAGGTGTTCCAGGAGGAGTGAGTTGTGAAACAATTCCACACTCGCTCATATAGTCGCTGAACTCTTGGCTTAAGTATTCTCCTCCGCGATCCGATCGCAGAGCTTTGATACTTTTGCCAAGTTGGTTCTGTACTTCATTCTTGAATTCCTTGAATCTATCAAAGGATTCTGACTTGTGTCTCATCAAGTAGACATAGCCATACCTACTGAAATCATCAGTGAAGGTAATGAAGTACTTGAATTTTCCTCTGGCAACAGTACTCATCGGCCCACATACATCAGTATGAACAAGGCCCAATAAGTCACTGGCCCTTTCATTTGGTTTGTTGAAAGGGGCTCTAGCCATTTTGCCCACCAAGCAAGATTCGCATTTCTCACATGATTCAAAATCAAATGAGCCCAGAAGCCCATTTCGATGGAGCCTTTGGATGCGTTTCTCATTGATATGGCCCAAACGACAATGCCATAAGAAAGTCGGGTTTTCGTCATTTGAATTAAACCGCTTTGTATTTATGTTAAAGACAAACATTTCTTGATTTAAAACATATAACCCATTTTCTAATGGGGCGCTACCATAAAATGTACCATCACGATTAAAAGAACAAACTTTATTCTTAATAGCAAAATCAAAACCTTCCAAATCCAGAACGGAAACTGAAATTATGTTTCTGCTTATCGCAGGTACAAAGTAGCAATTATTCAAAGCTAAAATCATGCCCGAAGGTAAAGACAATTCATAGGTGCCTACGGCCAGTGAAGCAACCTTAGCTCCATTCCCGACTCGTAGCTCCACTTGTCCTTTCTTCAGCGTTCTACTATTTCTTAGTGCCTGCACATCAGTACAAATGTGAGCACCGCAGCCGGTATCCAATACCCACGAAGTAGAACTAGAAGATATAACATTAAGTTCGATAACATAAATACTTGAGTCAGTCGCATCATACGTCTTCTTCAGCCTTTTGTAATCTTCCTTGAACTTCTTGCAGTCTCTCTTCCAATGCCCCAACTGCTTGCAGTAGTTGCACTTATCCTCAGAAGAAGGCCCGGATTTGGGCTTGGGCTTGGGCTTGTCTTGACTTTCAGTCTCGACAACCTGGGCCTTTCCCTTATCCTTCTTAGGTTTCTTAAACCTTTTACTCCCTTGTACCATCATGACACTGGGAGTAGCCTTCTTGAGATTCGGTTATGCTATCTTCAGCATACCGTGCAACTCAGTCAATGTCTTAGTCATGTTTTGCATGTTGTAGTTCATGATGAACTGATCAAAACACGACGACAAAGACTGCAGAATCATGTCAGTGGCTAGCTCCTGGCTAATGGAACAGTCCAGTTTCCCCAGGTTATCAATGTAACCCATCATTTTAAGGACATGAGGACTTACTGGACTGTCCTTAGCCAGCTTGCAATCCATGAGAAATTTAACCGTCTGGTATCTCTCTGTGCGAGCTTGCTCCTGAAACAGAGCTTTCAGGCTGTTAATCATCTCAATGGGTGACAACACGTTCTCATATTGCTTCTGCAGCTCAGAGTTCATAGTCACCAGCATTAGACAATTAACATCTTTGACATCCGCTGAATGCTTATCCCAAGCATTCTTTTCTGTCTGCGGAGCATTGTAACGTGGCCTCTCGGGGAGAACTCTTTCAAGGACATATTCCTTGTTCTCCTGCCTGAGAACTATTCTCAGGTTCCGATACCATCCCAAGAAATTAGATCCATTTAACTTGTCCTTCTCAAGGACGGATCTCAGTGAGAAAGTGTTGATGTGATTTGAGACATACATAGCTGTAATTCAAAAGAGATAGATTTTAGTTATAATGCTCAAGGGAATGAGAAATCTTATCTAATAAGAAAACTCGCATTGTATTCATAACTGTATTTCCTCATATGAATACAATGAACCAAGATCCTCAGATCACCAAAATTCGAGTGGACGACTCGCCATCACCCAAACTTCAGTCATCCAGGTAAGCAAATCATTGCTAATTGTACCCAGTACAACTCTTGGTCGCAGATAAGACAATCCATGTCATATCCACTCCGATGCCTCTGGGCCCAAAACTTCTGATGGCCCAGTCAAGTAAACCAATCTATTCAGTCTTGTGATCATTGACAGTCGCACTGCAAGTCTATCAATGATCACCTGCCTTACTCATGTAGTTGTGGATACCAAGGACTCCAAGACTATCCAATCAACGAAACGAGTCTTAACAGTAGACAAGATCGGGCAAGACATCAAGATCACTTGATATTTAGTTGAGGAAAGGAACTATTTTATCTTGATGTATATCCAATACACATCCAAGAGATTATAGATTTAATTAAAACATTCAGTTTTATTAAGTTAAAGTTCATTGTTGATTTGGTATTCGCAACTCGAAGTCCAACTTCTAAGTCTGCGGATTATGTATCGATCGATGCATACTTGCAACGATCGACACACTCAAACCACAATCAAATTTGGTTTCCGGTTCAATCCAATTCAACCAAAATCAACCAACTAAATCGATCGATGCACCCAGTGCGTCGATCGGTACAGTGCGAGTTTTCGCTGTGCATCGATCGACACAAGCTTAGTGACGATCGATGCTATGCGAATAACCCAAACATTTTTACGAGATTTCGCTTTGTGTCGATCGACGCAGGCTTTGCATCGATCGACACGCTGCGCAAAACCCTTAAGTTATTTGCGAGTTCTCGCTCTGTGACGATCGACACATGCTTTGCATCGATCGACACACTGCGACAAACCCTAAAATTTAACGTGTTATTTCGCGGCGTGTCGATCGACACATCCAATGCATCGATCGACACAGTGCGATTTCAACAGTTTCATCGTTTTTCAACAGGTTCTTAATCCGAGATTAACAAGAGAAAACACGATTTCAGCATGCAATATTCAATTCAACAACAACAAGTTTCGAATTAATTGCATCAGTTTCAATAGCTAAACCCTAACAACGCTCTGATACCACTGTTGGATCTCCTAGGATCTAGGGTTTGATATATTGAATAAAACCAACCTCGTTCTTACCTTTCTGGCAGCGGAATTGAGATGGTGAACGAGATCAGTGGAGCAACGCAATCGCCTTGCCTCTACCAGATACACACGCACACAAGCTGGAACAACGGGATGCTAGTACCGAATTGTGTGGGATCTCAGAGCTTTTGAATTTCTGCTTTTCTGTCAGAGAAAAAGGAGACGGCTGGGGTTTAGGTCGACCATATATGCCTATATATATCGACCTAAAATGACCTCACAAACCGTCGGACAAAACCCGACTTTGCTGCGTCATTAACCCGATGTGCAACGATCGACACACTCAAAGCATCGATCGTTACACCCCCACGAAAAGCCTGCATCGATCGATACACTCATGCATCGATCGACACACTTATCATAAAACTCTAAGTTAATATGTATCCAATACATATCAACATGATCATTACCATAATGATCATTTCCACATTCTTGCTTCCAGTTTGCTTAGGTGTGTGACCCTATAGGATCATATAATACTGGCAGTAAGTCTACAACTTGCAGACTGCAAGAGGCTTCTAGCAAAACATTGCAACCACCTAGTATTATACGAATGTCTGATCTCGACACACAACTATCATCAGGAGTGAGTACAAGTGTGATTTCAGGACACCATCCCAACAAATCCTTAGGTGAGTTTCTTAGGAAAAATAATAATAAAATATTGTGGGTCCCACATGAATAGTTAAGAAACGAGTTCTTAAAATCCTTAGTTAAGAACATGTTTCTTCACTATTCATGTGACGTGGCGCACCCTCATTGGTTCCTTTTTTTGATTTTTTTTTGTTTTCATCTGCAAAAAAAAGTTAAAATAATAATAATTTTTTTTTTTTAAGAACTCCAAGGGAGTAACACCATTGGACATGGTCTTAGTATCTCAGAGATAAATGAGAAGCTTGGAACTACGAAGGTTAGTATTTCATATCATACTTATTAAATCCGGTTTTCTTATATTCATGTATATTTGAGGTTGATATTAAATTGTTTCTTCTTATATTTGCAGAATATTCAAAGCATCTTGGAGCCATCTCCCATGGAGATAGATCTTCTAAGGAGAAACATGGATGCTGAATCTAGCTGGAATGATGTGGATGACCCAATAGTCGATTGTTGGAACATGCTGCTTAAGAAGAAGAAGACAATCTGGTTTGAAGAGCTTTTCAACCAAGATATGCCTGCTTGTGCGTCTCAGGCAAATGCTCAAGAGCAACCTCCTGCTATTCAGGATGCGGCAAGGTCGCATGAGGCTGAGAATGATGCTGGGAATGAGGTTGAAAGGTATCCGGAAGGGACTCCTACTGTTTTTAGTCTTGCGGATATGCAGAAATTAATCAAGAAGGAAAAAGAGGAATTGGAGACTCAAATGATGATGTATTATGAAGAGAGGTTTAAGGAGTTGACTGAGACGTGTGACGGTAGATTAACCGCTATGGAATCGGATGTGAATGCACTAAGAGCGGGTGTGAAGGAGATAGAACCAAGAGAGACTGAGGATAAAGCCGATGATGGTGTTTTTCAAGAGGTTGAGTATGTTGGTGAGGCTAGTGGTGTTAAGGAGGAAAGAAGAAAGAAAGGGAAGAAAGAAGAAAAACTGTAAGAATGTGAAGAAAAGAGTAGGAAGAAGTCGAAAGTAACCGTGGAAGAGATGGAAGTAACCGTGGAAGAGGAGGAAACAGAGCGTGAGAAGGAAGAAACCGTGGGAGAGAAGAAAGAAACCATGGGAGAGAAGGTAGAAACAGAGCAAGAGAAGGTAGGAACAGAGCAAGAAAAGGAAGGAACAAAGCAAGAAAAGGAAGGAAGTATCTGAGCCTGAGAAGAAAGAGGGAAGAAAAGGTAAGAAGAGAGCGGTTGAACCTGTTGAAGCAACGCCCACAAAAAGGGTGAAGGTTATAAAGAAGGGGGGGGGGGGGGGAGAAGGGTATACAACCGTGATTAGGAGTCCTGTGGTTACTAGGGGAAAGATGTAATGTCTGATACTTTGTTTAATTATTTTTTTTAGGAGTTTGGTTTGAATTATGTTTGGATATCTATGTTTGAATACTTTGGTTTGAATTATGTTTGGATATTTATGTGGATTCCTATTTATGTTTGGATACTTTTGTTTGAATTATATTTGGATATTATGTTTGGATACTTATGTAGTTTTACCAATTTTGACAGAGTTTAACAAAGTTATGCTTGGTTTTACGATATACATTGTTTTATCAAGTTTGACTAAGTTTCACCAAGTTATCCTTGGTTTCACTAAGTTCTACCAACTAGATTACATCATTCATTCCAATCTTATACACAAGCAATAAGTGATATCAAACATAGAAAATCCCATAGAAACAAACATAGAATTCAAACATAGGTAATTGTCTTGGAATTCAAACAACGATATTAAACATAGATCTTAATTCAAACATAGTAGATCTTAAACATAGTAGATATTAAACACCTCTCACAGCATCCACAATCTCCTTTAGCTTTGCAATCTCTTCTTTGTTGCTTTTAATCTCCTCTGGCATACCTTCGATTGTCTTGTCCTGCACATCAACCTTGTTCAGCAACTTCTCAATCTCTTGGTAAACGCCATTCACTCATGGTTGCCTAAAATGGAGTCCATCGTCCTATAAAAAATCAAAAATACCCAGAAAATTCAGAGTTACACCGAAGAAATCGGGTCAAATACACATTAAATCACTATGAAAATCAAACATTTTACCTTGTATTGGTGGCAAGTAAAGTACGTACGGCCTGGTTGTGTATCCAAATTCGTATCCAAATCAACCTCGTGGACGATTCGGCCACCACATGGGCATTTATTTGGGATGACGTTGTAACACCCGACTCATCATAACCCTAACTTGCGACTCACATAACTCTAATAAACTCCAATAAATAACCAAACTGAAACAACTAGTCCAACAATACAATAAACTAAAATAAAACCGTAAATAATGTCTAAAATAAATGCTGAAAACAACGATGAAAACACCCAAAGCACCGATCCCAGCTAAGCATCCATCTACTCGGCAGGCTCACCTGAAAGGAGGAAAAGAAAGAGGGATGAGCAACAGGGGAGTCGCTCAGCGAGGTATGGGATGCTAAAACGCAAGTCCACGGACTTGGTCCTAGTCTCCAAATATAGTAGCTTAATCTAAACATGAACAAGCACGGCACCTAAAGTACCCAAGCAACAAACAATGGCCCTAGCTTTTGATGGGAGTTGTGTCCCACCGCACCGCCCCTGGGACGCTTTATCGATCTCAATAGGACACGAAACAGTAGATCGACTCAGACCTGCCCGTGCCCCCGCACACAACGCGGACCTAGTACAGAGCTCACTCTCTGTACCCCGCACAATCCTCACACCACTCCACATATATCTCTCTTTGTATATTTATATATATAACAAGCAATTAACAATTAAGCGACAACGCAAGTAATGAGTTGAATCATCTATAATCCTATTTTCAATTTAACACACAACCTAAATCGACGTAGCAAGCAAACAGATCACATTTAGTACTAAACGACTATATTGGAAGATTTATAGACTAAGTACGAAGGTTGCGGAATAGCCCTCACCTTAGCCTCGATCAGTTGAAACGAATCGACGATGAACCCGTACAAATGGTAATCACAGTCAAATGACGTGGCGTTTCGAGTCACCTACTATAGCACACAATAATTAAATTGGTCATTTAATATATATTATAAACATCCGTCGTATATTATATGTTAGCAAGGTTACTAACATATAACTATAAAACACATGCTTAATAATATATATCGCATGCTACATTAAAACCAATTATATTATATGGCTGAGGAATGAACGAGCTTCACCTTGTTTGGATCGGTTTAGAGATAACCAAGGCTGAAACAAAATAACCACTATGATTTGAAGTGATCGTACAATCACGAACACGAGTGATGAACGATGGCCTGAGCTTTGGTGAGCGACTGTGACACGGCTGCGACGACACCAACAAAGGAGCAGATCTGGTGGAAGTGGTCATAGAAACAAGAGTGAATCAGTGGTGGAGCATGGTTGTGGAAATAGAAAACTTACAGAACAAGAAAGAGTACGGTCATGTCTTACTTGCTCGGGTCTCGACTTGATAATGGTTTGCGATGACTCCAACGGTAACAACAAAGCTCTCCGATGAATTTCTGATGCTCCGGGACGTCGAACAGAGGTGACGGTGTGGTGGTCTCAGCTTCCGTTGCGTCACCCGAGAAGTAACACGAAGAGAAAAAGAAGAAGAGAAAGGAAGAAGGGAAGGAAGATGGAAGAGGAGAAGAGTACGTATGAGGTCAAGGTGAGAGAGCTTGTTAGAAAATGCGGCTAGGGTTGTAATCAAGAGGAAGAAGGAAATATATGCACTACTACAACATATACGGCTGCGTTTTTGACAAATATCACGGATGGTTCGAGTGGATTCTTATTGGGCCAAGAGAAAAGAATTTCCAAAAAAAAAATGTTTTGGGCTGAATTTGGTTTTGGGTCGTTACAATTCTTCCCCACTTAACGGGAATTCGTCCTCGAATTCAGATACGGACACCGCTGATCATTGTCGAGTCCAAAAAGCTATGGTAGTCGAAGCTCATCTAATTATCGGACTTCCGTGTTTGCATTCGGAACTTCGTTTTATTGACACTCTAAAACCGCCACTAGCTGCTTAGACGCTTACAAATTCTTATTGAAATCGCTTTCGACGTCTGCAACATAGTGTGGCTCTTCTAACACCTTTTCTTAACACTGACACATGATCCATGTCGACTGTTTAAATCTGTTTGATCATTGGCTCGAACGTACCCCAAAATCGCCAGCACTTGGCGAAACTTAGACATACACAAATATACGAAGCTCTAGTATCCAACATGTGTAAGCTACCCCACCCCAATCAAAACCGATGTTACACGAGTATACTAACTAATAGTATAATCCACAAAAGACGCTCACTCAAAAACTCAGTCAAGTATAAACAAAATTCACATACCGGTTACCGGGTCAACTCCCTCGTGGTCTCCTATAGCAAGCACTCGTGCAACAGTGGCTTGACGCTTGGGCGGTGGTGGAAGCAACCCTTGCGCCCTCTGCGGACAAGTGCTGGAAATATGGCCCTGCTGACCACATTTGAAACAAGTCCTCGGTGCAACTGCTGGTGCTACTGGTGCTACTGGTGCTGCTGCTGCAATCTGCCTGATGAATGGTGCATCAACTGGCTTAAACCGACAAAATTTCTGGATATGACCAGTCCGTCCACACGAATAGCACGTAAGACACTCTCCAAAATGATTACGGCGGCAGATGGAACAAGGCGGTGACCCTGACTGATCTGATGCCCCCTTTTGTGCCACTAGAGTCTTTCCAGGCTTTGGTTGAGTCGCCTTGAGTAATTTCTGCTCCTCAGCTATCCCTGTCTCCTGAATGGCAGCCTTTTCCACCAACTCTGACAAATTGTCGTAGTCCCTAACAGCACACCTGTTGCGAATATCCACTCGCAGACCCTTCAGGAACCTTCTGATCAAATCATTTTCATCAACGATACCCCTTGCGAACCTCCGGAGCTCACTGAACTCCCGCTCATACTCTCTGATAGTCCTGGTACCCTGGCAAACATTCTCGAAGGTGTTCTGCTTCTCATCCATTGCCTCTCGCGGAAAGAACTTTTTGTTGAACTCCCTTCTGAAATCCTCATAAGTAAGCTGATCATGACCGCGAGCTCCATCAACAACTCCTTCCCACCAATACAGGGCATCATCTCTAAGATGCTGAGTGGCCAAATCTAATCGGTACTCCAATGGACACCTCACATACTCCAAATTGCGCTCCAACATCCTCCTCCAATTATCTGCAACAGTAGTATCAACAGCTCCTCTAAACTGCTCCATACCCAATTTCCGCATCTGACCCATCAAATCCCAATAGGTGGGTCCCTCTCTGTGTACAAGATGTGGTGGCGGCGGTGGTGGTGGTGGGGGAAGTGGTCCATGTCCATCAGCATCTGGGGCATTCAGCTGCACCCCACCAACATGATGCGCACCCTGTGGTGCCTGCTGACCGGCAGGTCCTGCCTGATGAGGGATATGGCGAGCAACCTCCTCTGCTGCTACTCGAGCTGCCTCCTGTGCGGATATCCGAGCTGCCTCCTGAGCGGCTACTTGTGCAGCCTCCTGAGCAACCTGCTGAACTGCAGCCAAAGCAGCTTGTCTAGCTGCCTCCTCAACCATAAGTCTTATCGCCTCTGCATCCATGGGCTGACCAACTGCTTGGTTAACCTCAACCTCAACCTGATTGCCTGCACCTTGATTACTCTCTCTAACTTCTTCATTTCCATGTGCAACTCTAGCACCCCGTGCAACTCTAGCACCCCGTGCAACTCCAGCACCACTAGGACGAACAACTCTCTTAGGCGGCATCTGAAAAGGAGGGGCAAGCTGATTAGATTTGGTTGACCAAAGAGCTGACGATTAGAAGACTAATACTTAGCAGAAAGGGTGCTATATATATATATATATATATATATATATATATTTTTTTTAATCCCAAATTCCCATGAAAACGTTGAAAACCGAATGCAACGTAAAATGTACTATCTACTACTCGCCTCCCGGGTCAGGACCGGGACGGCAAACCCGCTCTGATACCAAAATGTAACACCCGACTCATCATAACCCTAACTTGCGACTCACATAACTCTAATAAACTCCAATAAATAACCAAACTGAAACAACTAGTCCAACAATACAATAAACTAAAATAAAACCGTAAATAATGTCTAAAATAAATGCTGAAAACAACGATGAAAACACCCAAAGCACCGATCCCAGCTAAGCATCCATCTACTCGGCAGGCTCACCTGAAAGGAGGAAAAGAAAGAGGGATGAGCAACATGGGAGTCGCTCAGCGAGGTATGGGATGCTAAAACGCAAGTCCACGGACTTGGTCCTAGTCTCCAAATATAATAGCTTAATCTAAACATGAACAAGCACGGCACCTAAAGTACCCAAGCAACAAACAATGGCCCTAGCTTTTGATGGGAGTTGTGTCCCACCGCACCGCCCCTGGGACGCTTTATCGATCTCAATAGGACACGAAACAGTAGATCGACTCAGACCTACCCGTGCCCCCGCACACAACGCGGACCTAGTACAGAGCTCACTCTCTGTACCCCGCACAATCCTCACACCACTCCACATATATCTCTCTTTGTATATTTATATATATAACAAGCAATTAACAATTAAGCGACAACGCAAGTAATGAGTTGAATCATCTATAATCCTATTTTCAATTTAACACACAACCTAAATCGACGTAGCAAGCAAACAGATCACATTTAGTACTAAACGACTATATTGGAAGATTTATAGACTAAGTACGAAGGTTGCGGAATAGCCCTCACCTTAGCCTCGATCAGTTGAAACGAATCGACGATGAACTCGTACAAATGGTAATCACAGTCAAATGACGTGGCGTTTCGAGTCACCTACTATAGCACACAATAATTAAATTGGTCATTTAATATATATTATAAACATCCGTCGTATATTATATGTTAGCAAGGTTACTAACATATAACTATAAAACACATGCTTAATAATATATATCGCATGCTTAATAACATGCTACATTAAAACCAATTATATTATATGGCTGAGGAATGAACGAGCTTCACCTTGTTTGGATCGGTTTAGAGATAACCAAGGCTGAAACAAAATAACCACTATGATTTGAAGTGATCGTACAATCACGAACACGAGTGATGAACGATGGCCTGAGCTTTGGTGAGCGACTGTGACACGGCTGCGACGACACCAACAAAGGAGCAGATCTGGTGGAAGTGGTCATAGAAACAAGAGTGAATCAGTGGTGGAGCATGGTTGTGGAAATAGAAAACTTACAGAACAAGAAAGAGTACGGTCATGTCTTACTTGCTCGGGTCTCGACTTGATAATGGTTTGCGATGACTCCAACGGTAACAACAAAGCTCTCCGATGAATTTCTGATGCTCCGGGACGTCGAACAGAGGTGACGGTGTGGTGGTCTCAGCTTCCGTTGCGTCACCCGAGAAGTAACACGAAGAGAAAAAGAAGAAGAGAAAGGAAGAAGGGAAGGAAGATGGAAGAGGAGAAGAGTACGTATGAGGTCAAGGTGAGAGAGCTTGTTAGAAAATGCGGCTAGGGTTGTAATCAAGAGGAAGAAGGAAATATATGCACTACTACAACATATACGGCTGCGTTTTTGACAAATATCACGGATGGTTCGAGTGGATTCTTATTGGGCCAAGAGAAAAGAATTTCCAAAAAAAAAATGTTTTGGGCTGAATTTGGTTTTGGGTCGTTACAGACGTATTGTGCATCGTTGATGGCATCAAGAAGATCTATGTGAGCCTTCATCCGCTTCATATCTTTTTGGTGCATCATTTCCTCTTCATAGGGATCCAAAGAGAAGTT